>CM076584.1:1510710214-1510891158 GCA_034641835.2 Pinus albicaulis | reverse complement strand
TTCCTATTATATAATTCCTTTCTTATAAATAAATCCCAAAAACCCACTTATTATAACTTAAGCCAAAGTTATTTATTCCTACATCTTTAAATAAAACCCCCCTTTATAACCCCTTTGGCTAAGTTTATCCTTATATGTAATCCCAACCCTATGGTAATTAAGTCTTCTTGATTTAATTAACCATATAATAAAATATATGAGAAAAAAACATAAACATGTGTTATATGTGTTTTAAATAAAATTACCCGAAGTTTTATTCAAACCGAACTTCAACAAAAATAAACTCATTTCATGTATATTTTCCCCCCGACTCCCTTAACCTAAGCTTAAAACTTCAACCTTAACCTCGGTTAACTTCCCTGAAATATATTATTCATTATCCTAGTCCCTTACCTCAGTTAAAGCCCTGATAAACCTTCCCGATCTCTTAGTTTTTCATTAAAATTAGTCATTTCTGTACATATGACTTAACCAAAACTTTAACCATCAGATTCACTTTCGACCGTCCGATCCCCGGAATCTATTTAATCCTACGGTGAAAGATTTGCGCGATATTTCAATACATTTATCCCTCCCCATCGTGATTGATAAATAACCGTCCGATCTCCTCTCCATTTCTAAGATCTATGGCCCACATTGAATCCGATAAGTCATCATTCCCCGCACCTTCCCTTTAAATCATGACCATTCGCTCCCTAAAGCCAAATCCGATGGTTATTATCCATTTTCACGCTCCAAAGCTAATCGATCAAAGTTTCGGGAAAGTCGTGCGAAATGGGTGGTTTTTCCAAACCACCCCGCGTCGACGTGTCGCGATCTCATTGCGTCGCGTTCGAAAAGCTAATTTCTGCTTACCACCATTTACCCGCGTGAATACCACTGGCGGTATTCCTTAAACCATACCCTCTTAACCATGATTTAATGTTATTTAATTATGGTTTCCATCATCGGTTTAATACATTAAAATTATAATTTTCATTCAAATTTTCACCTTTTCGCTTTAAACCTGTAAAAACGTTGCAAAACCGTTTTTCCTCAAAATCACGCCATTTAAATCCTGAGAACCTGTGCAGAGTTTTTTTAACCAACTAGTGCCATTTTTTGAAGTCCATTGACCTGAAATTCAACCGCGAAGTGCCACATTTCCCTTTGAAAAAATAGTTTCACAGTATTGAAGACAGGGCACCACTGCGAAACTTCTTCAACCCAATTTCACTGGTTTTTAGGTACTTTTCTTCAAAACTTACCCACTAAATTTCAAAATTCATGCTATTACCAGTAAAAGCCAGAATTGTATATATAAAACTGCATAAAAACATCCATTTTGCAAGGGAAACTCTGTCAAAATTTCCCCAGAATCCTTAATTGCCATTTCTTGCAGTTTTTTCCCAAATCCTGGTCTTTTTCACTGCTGAAATTGATCGTAACATTCATTTTGAGCATTAAAACCCTTTTTTTGTCCAAAACACTGCTCATAAACCCTTTTTACTAGTAAAAGTCACCAAGAAGCCCTTGTTTCTAATAAAAGAACTTAGCAAACCATCTAAGCTTGTTTTGTTCAATTTAAAAATGACAAAGAAACAAGTGACCCCTAAAAATGGAGGCCCTAACCCTCAAAAGAAATCCTCTGCAAAATTCCCTTAGCCTGAGTCTTCCAAAATTGACAAACCAACCCCTGCACTCACTGCTGATTCCATAGAGGTGGTTAGGCCAGTTCAGCCTCCAGACACTTCCCCGGAGAATAGTCCCTTAGTTGACCTTGATTATAGAATCTTGGACCCTACTGTAGAATTTAACCTGCTTGATGTTTACAATTGGTGCTTTGGAAAATCTGTAGAAAAAGGTGACAAAGATATTCCAGTCTGGGAGTCAAATTTGCCAAAATATATTGTTCCTCAAACTCATCCATCCCCTGATTTTATCAGAGTATGTCAAACCTTTTATCTCCCAGATCAAAGATGCATTGTAAACAAAGATAGAGAGGTCATGTTTGACATCAATGAAGAGTCAATGAATTCCATGCTACAACTGAATCCTGACTCCAATGCTGCTTCACTATCCATAGAGGAGTTGACTCAAAATTATCTAGAGCTTGAATTTGCTTCTAAATTTAAAGTCTTTCAAACTTTTTGTCCTAAGCAAGTTGATATCCCCAAGCTTAATCCTCCTTTTGATACCTTTGAATTCCCAGATGAAACCAGGAAAATAGTATCAATGCTATCATTCATATTAGGATACACCAGTGATGAATTCACAGATGTGGCTATATTAGGTTTTTTTGTCAACCCTGAGTCCTGGTCAATCTCCTTCCATAGTCTACAATTTTGATAAATTCATTGCAGAAAACATGCACTATCAGTTGTCAAGATTGTCAGAAGAAGGAGTCTTCAGATACACATCATATATGCTTCACCTCTTTTTGTATTATCAAGTAGATAAGTTCCCCATTGAATTTCAGAAAGTGGATCCAGAGGGAAATGTTCTTTCAGTGGTGTTTTGGTCATCAATTCTAAGAAAATGGAATAGAGAATATATTTTTGTCGATTTCAATGACCTGTTTTTAGTGCTTGCTATGAATCTGTTGAACAAAGAGCAGACCCCTAGGATCAATGAAGAGACAAAGAAAATTCTACAACTATGTGAGAGCTGTAAAACAGGGGACTAGTATTTATATAAAAATTACATAAAAATCAGAGTATATGGTGCACTCCTGGCCGCCCCATATAAACTACCAAGATTTGTCACAACAAGGATATTTGCATTGGAATATTTGAGGAAGCCATTGAATGCAGATGAAATTAATTTCATAGTTGCCAGGAAAAAGACCCAGTTTAAACTGAAGAATCAAATTGAGCCATTTATTGTAAATAATAGAGAAGCAGCCATTGAAATCAATGTGAAGTTTAAAGAGTACAAATTTCCATATAGTTTCATGTGTAATTATGATCCACAAGGTATTTTAAGCACACTAAGAGTGAAATGCAAGTTGTCTGTGTTCTTGCATGACTCCAAGCCCCATATTGAAAAGTATGCTAACAAGCTTGAATGGGAGCCCAACACTCTACTTGATGATGATTCCTTGGAAATGCAGAGAAAAAATGGAAAGGGTAAACAGGTTGAACAAACACAGGTCACTACAGTAAGCAAAGAAACTGAAAATTTACATAAAAGGAGCAGAGAAGGAGATAGTTTCGTAGCTGAAACTATTCGGGACAAAAGATTCAGAATCCCATACAATAAGAAAAATAAATTGACAGATGAAGAAAGGAATAAAGTTGTTAATATTGAAGATAATGAAACAGATGATGAAGCTACAAGAATAGTGACTAAAACACTTAAAGAGCTTCAAAATGTCAAAATTGGAACACAACAAAAGGATACAGTCATGGTAGATAATCAAACAAATGTTGATATGCCTTCTTCTTCTACGGAACCTGACAACACAGAGTCAGAAATTCAAATAAGGTTCAGACAGATTAAAGAGAATAATGAAGAAATCAAGAATCAAGCATATTCTAGATTCCTTAAGGAAAATCCTGGAAACAAGGACAATCTTCTTTCAACCTTTGATTCTTCTTCTAATAAAGTACTAATGTCATTCTTAAAACCTGCAGTGGGTGATCCAAAATTAGTAGCAGATTATTCCAAAACAGATTTTGAAGTTGATGTAGATGCTATTCATGAATTGGATCAAATAGAATTTCATAGGAGCAATACTGAAATGCTATATTCTAAAATTGTTAGTAATACTATGAAATCTATTAGGCTTGAGAAAACAATGCTCAACCTCCAGAATCAAATGAAATTGGACAAAGCCTCACTATATGCCAACAATTTGAGGATCAAGGCACTTGAAGATTTGGTGATTGAAGCAGGAGCTGATCCTGCTAACATGGAGATTGAAAAGACTTTGATTAAACAGAAAAATGAGGATATAAATGCCCTTAGAAAGCAGTTAAAGTTGCCCCAAAATGAAAATCCTCAAGCAAAGGAAATTCTTCAGCAGAAAACTGAAAATTATGAACTCAAACAACTTCTTCATGAAATGACTACCCAAATAAAAGAGATGGAAAGTCAATTGGGAGCTTCCATAAGAGAAAATGAAGACATAAAGAAAACTCAACAGGTTCACATTCCTACAGTAATCCCTACTGTAAGTATTGCTGTTCCATCCACATTAGTAGAACACTTGGCGCCACAAGGAGTAATGGCCACTGTAGTGCCAATAACTTCTGACGAAATATCAGCTTCTTCTTCCTCAAGTTCACAGATCAATACAATACACGACAAAGCTGCCGTAATCAGAGCCATGGAAGACATGTCAATCAAAGAGAAAGAAATACTTAATTTAAAAGACACTATTTAAAATCTAGAATCTTCCAAAAGAGATGTCGTGATTACATCTAAAGGGCATGAACATAGGGCAGATAGACTGCAAGAACAGGTTATAATTCTTCAAGCACAGGTGAATCTTATTGATCATGTAGCATATATTAAAAATAATTTATGGACAAAGATCATTGAAGGCATTCACTCTCAATGGCCTTCAATTCAAATAATCTATGAGAAAAAATAGTTACTATAGGCTGCTAAAGTAGAAATTGACAAAACTAAGAGAGAGATTGAAAATAATCCAGCTCAAGCAATTCAACTCATAGCCTTTTTTAACAGCAAAAACATAGAAGAGTTGGAAGAATTGAAAATTACTGATAGGACAGAGACCATCCTACAAATCAAGAAAGTCATAAATAAAAGGAACATGATGAATAACTTGGAAGACAGGTGTAAAGACATGAATTTGGCCATCTCAAGATTTTGGGCGAAATACAAAATATTATCAGAAGCAGGTTTTCCAGACATTCATGCATTGAATGACAAGTTGATGCCTCAGAAATATTATGATCTAAAAATTAGAACTCATGCAAAAGAGTAAGCCAAACAACCTCTGCCACAAGTATCACCAAGTGGCAAAGTACTTCTTCAGTATTTTGAAAATCTATTCTTTTTGGAAAACGAAATTAAGCATATGTTCATTGTAAAGCCTAACTTTTCCAAATATACTGAAGCTGATGAAAGTTATAGGAAGCTGAAGAATATGAAGATTCCCACTGCAGAATAGTGGCAAGAATTCACAGATCTGCTGTGAATTTGATAGAAAAAATTACTTGGAAGCTCATATTTTACTTTTACCTTGTGGTGAAAAAATCAACGTCAAAGTGTATCAGGGTTAAAGTGTATCAGTTAAATAAAATTGTTACTGCTGATCATTTTTTATTACAGTAGTGAAACAATCAAAAGTAGAGATAAAGAGTATCAGATCAGAAGATGAAAAAGAAAGAATACTCCACAAGCTATCATCCACGAAAAAATGTATCTATTGCCAGCAAAGCTCACAACACATCAACAATCAGTTTAAATTAGAATAATCAGTTCTATTTTTGCTTGTAAAAGGGAACATCTTGCAAACTGTTTTGCAGTTGTTCCTCTTATTATGTTTTCTTTCCTAT
Organism: Pinus albicaulis; assembly: GCA_034641835.2. NCBI lineage: Eukaryota > Viridiplantae > Streptophyta > Pinopsida > Pinales > Pinaceae > Pinus > Pinus albicaulis. The sequence continues at coordinate 1,510,885,651 of CM076584.1, read as the reverse complement.
TTTTTATTAAAACATTATTTCAATTTCTGAGATATTTTGTAAACAATTTTATGTATAAATACTTCATGATTCGAAGTATTCAGTGGAATAAAATTTCTTAGGACTACTATAGTCATTTTGCTAGACATATTGAAGTTGGTGTGAGTCAATTAGAAAAACATCAGACTGGAAACAAGATTAGAGACATCATAACTAAGGATTCTCATGGTGACAAGATAAGTCTTGTATTTTTCCTGTTTTCAGTTTTATTCTTTTAAAGTTTACATGCATTCATTTGATGTGTTTATATTCTGTAATGATCAACTAAGGAGAAATTAAACAAGATTAGTGATAATAAGCTCTCTGTTTTAAACCAGTTGGGATTTTTATGTTTTCTACTTGATAACCGGACTATAGAATTATTAATTGCTCTAGGTCCCAGTTTGATGCACTCCTTCAATCCTCTTTTCTGTAACTTAAGGATTCTTAAGTGCCTTTTTGTTCAGATTTCGCCCATTCCATCAACAAATCCTATTCAAAGCCTTAGAAGGTCACCTATCTTTCCCATAGCACATTTGCATCTCTAAGCCTTATTTCTTAGTTCTGCCTGCCTAGAGAGTTGACTCCATTGCCCAATATTCTGGTAGATCCTTTTGGTTTACCTTGAAATCTCTTTATTCCTACCAATATTTTAAAACAAGCCCTACTTTTCACTCATAGCTAGCCTAAAATATTTTACCAAAACAAAGCTAAATCATAAGGAGAGTGTTAGTATGAATCCTTTGTCGAAGTGTACGAAAAAGGACCACTTTAGCTACGCATAACTAATAGCCCTAACAACAAAAGTGGCTGCCAATATCTTCAGATCTGCGGTTAGTTGAACAAGAAAAGAGCTGCAAAAAACCAGATCTATGCATGGAAAGACATTAAGCAGTAAAAACAAGAGTTTGCTCCATATACCAATAGACAAGACAAGAACAATTTTTGAAAGAATTTTTATATTAATTGGGCACCTGGGAGGAAAACAAGAAGGCGTATCCAATTCTCCTCGGTGGGATGGGTTCTTGGAAGTCCTCAGCACTTCAGATCTAAGATTTCTCTCTCTTGTTGGTGTGGAAAACCCACACAAAGAATGGAACTCAAAGGGAGCTCACACAGAAAATGGTAGAAAAATGGGACCAAGTGTATAGATCCAGAGTGATATAATAGGCAACAAAAGGTGAGGAATGGTAGGAAAAACCCTCCTATTTATAACAAAATATTGGGTCATTCTAGATCTTGGTGCATGATTAAAATAATGTTAACCAAATCTAGATCCACCTTTTATGGAATATTTTATTATATTTGTTGGAGGAAAAAGTATTTGACTTGGGTCAAATCCCTTTATTTGTTAATAATAAATAAATAAATGATTTATTTATCTTTTTAAGGAAGTGGTTGAAGGATAATTAAATAAATAATGATTTATTTAATTATTTGTGAGTGATTTGGTCATATTTAACAAGGAATATTATCTAAATAAGATTTAAATAATTATTCCTAGAAAATAATAAGATAAATAGAGGTTTATCTAATTAATTTCTTTGTTTTGGGTTAAACATGATTAGGAATAATAATTAAATTATGGTTTAATTAATTATTCCATGAGGAAAATCAAACAAATATAGGTTTGTTTAATATTTCCTTTTGGGGTTTCCTGTTTTGACCATAAACAACCTAATAAATGTGGTTTATTAAGTTATTTTACATAGTGAAAGCAATTTTACTTAGGGTAAAATTGGTCTTACATGGTGTACTTGAGTCCATCTAATGATGATAGGTTAGATGACCAAAAAATGGTGTAACAGATTTCCCCCCAACGTGCGAGTGTTAGGAGAAAATCGTATGACCGAAGTACGTTAAAAGAACCTCAATCACGAGGACAACAAAAGGGAAGTCGAGAGAGAGAAATGCAAGGTAGATAGTGTCTTGAAAGAACTAGACCCCGAGGAGACGAGACTCACAGGTGCAACAAGTCTCTTTTTATGAGAGGGTACCTATGTTAAAGGCGGTGGGGGAGGCATACCTATGCCCACCGAGAAAAAGTACAAAAGAATAGTGTGTCCAGTAAACAAGGGACCGAACCATAAGATACAGCTGGCATAATCAAGAGCCAGATAAAAATACAATGAGGAATCCCACATACATGCTGTGCCTGGGATAACAGCCAGGACTTGTACAATAATATCTGAGTACATGAGATACAAATACAACCCAAATGCCCCCTGTAAATGGGGAAGGGCTCACAAAATCTGACTGATACATGCAAAACAAAGAGGCGCTACAAGCAGCTAAGGCCGACATCATCGAATATATGGAGCTACATCAAGGGCTGCAATGAAGAGGTCATCCGGGCATGTGGGGGGCTACCTGCAGGGCCACCCCCTCATGAGGGCTGAGACATCTCACACACACCCGGGAATCATCAAGAGCTGCTGCTGGATCACTGAACCATCGAGTATACGGATCTCGATCATGCTGAAAGGAGCTGGAGAAATAATCAAGTCAAAGGGGAAGAAGAGATCCCTTTGCCTGATCCGAGGCACCGAACGATAGTGGAAGCTGGAACCAAGGTACACCGCCCTCTAGACCTGGCTTCTGGAATGAATGAGCTGATGTCGACAGAAGGAGGTCCGCCATAGGTGAGGCAATGAGAGATCCTGAACTAAGGCACGAGAGAAAATAGTAGAGCGACGGACAGACTGACACTAATGATGATGGTGAAATGGAAGGGACTGAGTAGCGAATGGACGACTTCCCTTATTAGAGCATAAAGGGCATGAATGAAATGGTAGCGACTAACGCGATATCATAAGGGATAGGGGACAGTGGGACTGAAAGCCATAATGTGCGACACAAGAGAGAGACCAAGCAATGAAGGATGGAGGGCTATAGCGGGGTACATAAGGACTCGGGATAGACTCCATGAATGTGATGATGACTCAACTTGGATGCTCTAAACAAGGGCGACTCGATGGTGCTTCCACACAGGAAAGGCCCGATGGGGGACCATGAAAACATGAGTACAAGATGGTAACTTATGACAAAAATCAACATGAACGAAGACAAGTAAGGAGGTAGAATGGTGCCTCAAGTCCAAGTGTCGTAAGTGAAGAAATGCGATTTTAAGGAGAGGTGAAGTGACCCTTCTTGGACAAAATGTGTCCTGGTGAAGTATCAAATCAAAAAAAAATAACAGATACCCATTTGAGGGCTCGATGAGAGCTTTCCAACGATGCAGACGGTTTGTCAAACGGGGCTACGGTATGGTCGCAGCAGTTGAAAGAAGAAACAGGGGTTCTCTTTTAATAAGGCAGTTTTCCCTCCAAATTCACTCATTTGCTAGTGTTGCTGTGGTGAATGTAGAGAGGAGAGAAGGCCCTAAATCTTGTGGCGAGCGTAGCAGACAAACCGACCATTGGAATCGAGATCCATCAGTTGCAGGTAAGAGGCCTAACATTACTCTTTCATTTTGATGGATTGAAAGTTCAGTTTAGGGCCCAAAATCTCAGGAACAAACCCTCCTTCATCTCTACGGCCGGGTCGCACTTTTTGGGCCAAAAAGTGCGACCTGGGAAGTAGGTTTTAGGGCAAAAATTGTGACCTGGGAGATGAGGGGGTTTTGGTGCTGTTTTATGGCTGAGAGTTGGGTTTTTGTGGTTTTTTATGGTATTCCCGATCTGTATGCTGACAAAGATGATGTTTTTGTGCAGATATGGCAGATTTACGGGTTAACTGGAGAGAGAGAGACCTGGGTACATTACGGGTAGAGATACAGGCAGATCAGGGCGTCCATCATGTGTTGGCCAGGTTTGGGGTTCTAAATTTTTTGGAGAACCCTTTGATGAGAGCGGGAGAGCCTTTGTTGGCCTAGATTATCAGTTACTAGGATCCAAAGCATGAGGTTTTTGCAATGCAAGGGCACAGGATCGAACTGACAGTCCAGGATGTGTATTTCCTGACGAATCTCCCGCCACTGGGGATGGTGGGAAACACGCAGCCAGTATTACCGTGGGGGCGGCATATCATGGAGTTTGTGGAGCGACATTGTTGACCGGGTCTCCAAGTCAAGGGGACTCGGATACCGATCGGGGATCTAGAGAGACTAGAGACCCGTGCAGTGGCCACAGCTGTGCTGCGTATCCTGGGCAACCAGGCGCTCCATCACATCACTGGGGGGCAGATGATGATTGTGGAGAGTGTGTTGAGTGGGACCTACTATGGGTGGGCCCAAATGATGCTGGTGTCGCTAAAATGATATTTGTCGCTCTGCAAGCGGCAAGTGAACCACGATTGCTCGTATGGGACTTTATTGTGTGCCTTCTTCTTTGAGAAGATCCCGACCTTGCGGCCTCGTATACAGCTTCCAGATGGGGGGCCGAGAGAGCCTAGGATGCGCCGGTGGGGGTGGCTACTGTGTAGAGGAGGAGGAGGGGCAGTCGGGCGAGTGTTTCGACCTGAGTTTTTTGCCCATTGGGATCAGATGCCGTTATACATAGACGACTATCCCTATAGTGGGATGATTTATTGTGGAGATCCGGACCTGCCACTTCCGCCTGGTCGATTATGGGGGCCCGATGGTAAGTGACAGATTGCTATTCCTATATGGGCATGTTAAATTTTTTGAATAGTAGATAGGGTACTGATTCGTGTACTTTTGGTATGCAGATATAGCTCCTGTAAAATCGGCCGGATATATGGGACGACCGGCAGCATCTGGAGCTGTAGGTTCGAGTGGGTCGAGAGCAGCGCATAATGAGGATGCAGCCGCCCTTCTGGAGGACATCCACCGTAGATGCGAAAGGTTGCTGACCGGAGTATCAGAGCACGGTTGGCAAGACTTAGACGACCAGTACATAGAGCCATGTATTGGGCTACCCTCGGAATGGCGAGGTGTCATGCGGCGCATGGCGATGGCCGGTCAGGGGATGCGTGATCTACAGGCTGCAGGGGCAGAGCCATTGGCTCGGGATCCACCAGATAGTGATTAGGTGTGGGGCATGTGGTGCCCCCTAGTGTGTATGTAGGGGCAGGTGGTGCCCCCAGTTTTGAGTTTTTTGTAACATGTTATGGGCATGTCATATGTATCAGAGTAGATGGACTCTAAACACATGTTTTGTGACACATATTATGGATATGCATCATTTTTAATGATTATGAATGTTATTGTCTTGTATGAAATGCGTGTGATAAATGCCAATCTAGAACACGGTTTGCAATACTATCTACATAGTGATTCTAGTCTCGAGGTACATGGTTGAAAGTTATGGTTTCAAATTCACGTATCAAGAGTTTCACTCGTAAATATCGTCTAAAAAGCATAGGGTTATGCACATGATAAACACCATTTAGTTGCATGACAAGAAGTAGGGAATCCAAACGAACGTGCCAAATGGAGGATGTGATGAAAGAGGGCATCGGCTAAGAGACCACGCACTGCATCATATTCGGCCTGATTGTTGGTGGCAGTACCAATGCAGACCCCGTTTGAGAGAACAAGGTCATGCAAGGGGGTGAAAATGGCCCAACCTGCCGAGGCTAGATTTCGGGAGTAACGACTTGCACCATCGGCGTAACCGATAAAGGGTGGGGACGGGAGGTCCTGCGGAATGGTGTTACAAGACAACAAATGAGGGGAGGAGATACAATGACGGCAGCGTGAGTGTACAGAAGACATCGAGCGGCAACTGCGGGAGGGAGTGCAAGGAGCAGGATGACTATGACTCATATACAAACTAGAGGGTGGTATATGAGGGCTATCGGAAGTATGGCAAGGACTCGGGCTGCAGAGGTCAACCGAGATACGAGTGGAGTGATCTCGTGTCTGGGTAGAAAAGAGGGGGTCAAGCGAAACAACAGGGGAGGATGCAGGGGGACTAGGCTCCAAGGGTCTCGCAAAGGAGGGTAGGTAAAGAATGGTCGTAGTGGACTCCGTCATCTGAACATCAGGAGGGGGAATGTCGATGGGAGCGGGGGGATCCTTAGGCTGGCCCGAAGCATACTGCGCGAGTATGGGAGAGGCGGATTGATTTTGTTCAACCTCATACTCTCGGACTACCTCTAAAGAGGCGCGGTAATGCATCAGGTGAGGAAAATGGTGGGAGTAATGGCCATGAATACCGCACAAAGCACAGGGTTTGTTGCTGTGGAGAGTCTTGGGGTTCTTGGTTACGGACGAAGAAGGAATGGAGGCTTCAGGGACCGTACACTCGGGGAACATGACTTTAACCATGGGCTGAATACGGGGCAACTCAGGACAAGCATGGGTGGCGTGACCGGCAACATCACACAAGGTGCAAGGCTTTGCGGGCGGAGGAGGGGCCGGGTCATTCGTGGTGGTCTTGTCTTTGGGTGCCCCCTTGCGAGCTTTGCCTTTCTTCTCGGGAGCTGTCACGACAGGAGAAGGGTCCTGTGGAGGTGCTGGGGGCACAGTGGCAACAGAGGAAGCGAGGGGGACCGGTTGAACCGGTGTCAAAGCCATGTAGGGTTTGGGGTGACCAGGAGGGGTAGCGGCTGGAGGGTCAAGGTACCAGATGGGTATGCCCAAGGTCAGGTTAGGGAGAGAGAGGGTGGCCATGACGGGGACAGAATAGACTCCGGGAGGGGGAGCCAGGAAAGGTATCTGACCAGCAGGGTAATGACCAGGAGGGAAAGCCCCGAGATGGTTAAGGCCTGGGGGAACCGATCCAGGAGGATAAAGGGGTTCAGGGATACCAGCTGTAGGGAGAGGGAGAAGGAGGAGGTCCGGCTGGCTGAGATGAATGGCTAGGAGCAGGTTGCGGAGGGCGAGGTGGAGGTTGCTGACTAGCCGAAGCAGGCCGCTTATGGAAAACCTGAGATGATTGCATCATGCAAAAATTCGATAAGCTGGGATCAGTGATAGGAGGAGGGGGGAGACCAGGAAAAGTTCCAAGCAGGGAGGAATATTTGTAGACGTCGGGGGAGACACCGGTTAAGGATTCGACGGTTTGCTTATTGGCTACAGAAGAGATAGTCGTCTCCGGGGAGGTCTGAGATGGTGGCTCATGGTAAGTCAACTGGTCGATGGTGACAATCTTTCCATTGTGAGGAAAAGACATCTTATGAAAAACTGCGAAGGGGACAACAGATATGGCATAGGTGTAGCTTCGCCCCAATAGAATGTTGTAGTCTAGCGAGGCGTCGATGACTTCGACGTCAACGCAAACAGTCTTACCGGCGAGGGTGATAGGACAATTACGAAACAGGCCAATGGGCTGGGAGGCGTGGCCATCCCACGCTCAAAGGGTGATCGTGGAAGGGCCCAACTCAGGGGATCCGAGTTGCTTCCAAACCGAAGTGGGCATCACACAGGTGGATGCCCCCTCATCAATTATACACCGGGAAATGTTGGCGTTTCGGATTTTGACTGGGATTTGGAAGGCGACGAAAGCAGGAAGAGGAGGATGGTCCGATTGATGGGCGTCAAAAACAATAATTTGGTCATCAGCAGGATCTACAACGCCCACGGCAGATAGTAGAGCCTTCTTTTGGGAAGGGCACGACTGGAGGAGTTCCAGTGTGGAAATGGCAGCAGGAGATTGCGTCAAATCATCTACTATGCTATACGAATGGGCAGCTCGACCGGAAGCAGCGTTTCAACGTAATGGTCCCTTAGGAATCTTGGTATGAACCTCAACTTTGGGTTAAGGGATATGTAAGGGGCCACTGGATGTTGAAAGAGGCTCTGTAGAACCTGAAGAAGGAGGCTCGGGGGCAGACTGAGCAGGAGGCTTGGGGTACTGGCGAGACCGAGTTTGAAGGTGAAGGTCGATGGTTGGGGATGGATCAGAGTTCATCATGAGGATCCGGTAATCGGAGGAACCAAAAATGGAAGGAGGAATGGAGACCCGCCCGTCAGGTGGTTGGGTAGCCACGAATCCTTGCTGAGGGAAAGGATCAGTAAACACAGCTGGTTGAGTAGTGGCCACATTAGGGGGAGCGTGAGGGGAGGCATGTTGTCCTCGCAATGTGGCTTGAGACTCTCACATCTGCCGCATCTATGGTAAAAGGGGACAATCGTGGGTGTAATGACCGTAAATACCGCAACAGAGAGATCCCTCGTCGGAGCTCAGGAAGGCTAGATCCTGAATTCTAAAAGCGGTTCTTGGTTACCCCTGGTTTTCTTAACAACAAAAATCCTCATCCCATAACCTGAGAATTAGTAGGGTGATAACAAGTGACTACCATGTATTCTGCCTTTGTAGTTGAAAGAGCCACTACAAACTATCTTTTACTCAACCAACTGACTGCACCTCCAAATAGGCTAAACACATACCCACTTGTAGATCTTCTTTGGTCCAAATCTCTAGCCCAGTCAGCATCAAAAAAACCACGAATGTCCAACACTCTTTCCAATCCTGGTCTTCCCTGGTAGCACAAGCCATAATCACTAGTGCGACGCAAATATCTGAAAACCTACTTCACTACTATCCAATGCTCCTTCCCTGGGTTCAACATAAACCTGCTCAATACTCCCATTGCATGTGCAATGTCTGGTATAGTATAGACCATTTCATACATCAGGCTACCCACTGCACTTGCATATGGAACACAGGACATATCCTCCCCATCTTCTTGTGTCTTGGGACATTGTTCAGCAGAAAACTTTGTACCTACAGGAATCAGAACATTCACCGGTTTACTATCCTGCATATTGAACCTCTGCAATATAGTCTCGACATACTTCCTCTGGTTTAACCATAGCTTCCTCTTTGCCCGATCTCTCGTAATTTTCATGCCCAAAATATAGTTTGCAGCACCAAGATCCTTCATGTTGAATTTCAAGAATAGCTGGGTCTTCAAAGCTTGGATAATTTCTTTTTCATTTCCAATCAACAACATATCATCCACATACAAGAACAAATAAATAAAATGGTCACCAATTAAGTTAAAATAAATACAGTGATCCTCCTTGCTTCTGGTGAAGCCAAGTTCCCGTATATAGGTATCAAATTTCTGATACCATATCCTTGGTGAATGTTTAACACATACATAGACTTCTTTAACCTACATACCAATTATTTATTCCCCTTCACCATAAAGCCTTCTGGTTGTTTCATGTAGATCTCCTCTTTTAGGTCCCCATGAGGAAATGATGTCTTCACATCCATCTGTTCTACCTCAAAATCAAATGCGGCAGCAAAAAATAAAAGTAATCTAATAGAAGTAACTTTGGCAAGAGGAGAAAAAATATCACCAAAATCAATTCCCAGCACCCGAGAATAACCTTTTTCTACCAATCGAGCTTTTTATTTTTCCACCTTTCCTTCTACATTCATATTCTTCTTAAAAACCCATTTTCTCTCGATGGGCTTTCTTCCAGCCAGCAACTCCACCAGATCCCATTCCTCATTTTTATGTAAGGATGCCATTTCATCAACCATGGCCTCCTTCCAGAGTTTTCCATCCTCTAAATCTACTGCCTCCCTGACAGTTCTGGGATTATCATCAATTATAGTTAAAGAAAAATTTGAACAGAAATCAAATGGACTATACCTTTCTAGTTGTCTCCTTTCCCGAACTGATCTTCTCATAGCTGGAGTTTGTGGCTCTTCGTCTTCTGAGTCTTCTTTTGTTGTAGAGTCTGATTCATTCTCCTTTAGCTCAAACTCTATCTTCTCAGGTTCCTTTGGTAGGACTTCATGTTTAGCAATATATTTCACCTCTCTAAACACCACATCTCGGCTATACACAAACTTCCTTGTTTTCGAGTTCCAAAGCTTGTAACCTTTTAAACCATCCTTATACCCAATAAAGATGCACCGTTCAGATTTATTATCCAGCTTTCTCCTTTTTTCCTTTGGAACATGTACATATGCATCACATCCAAATACCCTCAGATTTGAAAGAGAGGGTTTCTTACCAGTCCATACCTCATGTGGAGTCTTATCCTCCAATGTTGATGAAGGTGATCTGTTAACTAAGTAACATGCAGTCTCCACTGCCTCTGCCCAGAATTCTTGTCCTAACCCGGTACCACTGAGCATGCTTCTTGCCTTTTCCATCAGTGTTCTATTCATTCTTTCTGCAACTCCATTTTGCTGAGGTGTGTATGGAGTAGTCTTCTGCCGTGCTATACCACACTTCTTACAGAACTCTTAAAATTCCTTCTTGCAGAACTCCCCACCATTATCTGTCCTCAATGCCTTTATCTTCTTCTCTGTCTGGTTTTCCACCAGAGCCTTAAATTCTTTAAATTTGTCAAAGACTTCAGATTTCTTCCTCAAAAAATATATCCATGTATTCCTTGAGAAGTCATCTATGAATGAAACATAGTACATAGACTTTCCCAGTGATGGAACTGACACAGGCCCAAACACATCACTCTGCACAAGTTCTAATATCTTGTTTGCCCTCTTAGCACCAGAAGGAAAACTCACCCGATTCTGCTTCCCATATACACAATGTTCACAGAAATCGAAATCCAGAGAACAATTAGACATACCTTCTACCATACCATCTCTATGCAGTATCCGAAGGCCCTTCTCTCCAATATGTCCAAGCCTTTGATGTCATAGCATGGTCTTTTCTCCAGAGACAGCTAGGCTTTCCGTCCCACTTTCAGGAACCACAGAACTGTTACACCCATCAATAACAGTACTACCTTGTAGCTTGTACAGAGTTCCAGTCCGAACTCCCCACATTAATACCAGTGCTCCTCGAACCATCTTGCAGGCATCTTTCTCGAACACTGTTTTTACACCTGCATCATCCATCTTGCTTACAGAAATCAGATTTCTGGCCAATGTAGGAATATGCAGAACACCAGGAAGTGTTCTAATCCTTCCACCTTGCAGCTTCAGCTTGACTTTTCCACGTCCAATGATTCTAGCCTTCCTATCATCCCCTAGGAAGACATCACCACCATCATATTTCTCATACTCGCAGAACCACTCCCTATGGGGAGTGAAGTGAAAAGATGCACCTGAGTCAGTCAACCATGACTCATGATCTACATGTGTATTTGAATAAGAAGCAAAATATACATCCCCACCTTCATCTGAGGTGGTTTTTGCCTCTGCAGAAGGAGCGTCATCAGATCCCTTTCCTTTTGTTGGAGCGCAACAATTTATAAAACACAACAACAGCAAATTAATCATGCACAGGAAAGACACACAGCTTTAACGTGGTTCACCCAAACCTCCTGGGCTACGTCCACACAACAGGGCATTGGCAGTCTTTATTAATTCAAACAGGAGATTACAATTCTCACACACTCTCTCCAAAACAAACGTATGGAGACCTGTTATATAGCAGGAGAATCTAACAACCTCATAAATCCTCTCAACTCAAATTTAGCATGCATTAACTCCCTCCCAACAAACTGGAGTTAATCTAGCAACAAATTCCTAATTTTTGTCACCTACTGAGATTTTTGCCTATTCTATTCAAAACAGAAAATCTCAACAATCTCCACCTTGACAAAAATTAGCCTGATGCCCTGTTATTATTATTTTATCTTTTTTGCAAGCCAAGAGAAGCCAAACACCAACGCAGCTTCTCCAACAAAACTGGTTTCGTGAACATGTCTGCACAGTTTTCCTTTGTATGCACCTTTTCAAGAGAGACTCCCCTTTCAGTAATAACCTGTCTTACAAAATGGTACTTAATTGGAATATGCTTTGATTTACTATGATAGGTCGGATTCTTAGCCAAATGTATTGCACTTTGACTATCACAAAGTAACCTGATGTTGTCCTGCAACCTACCAAATTCACCAAGCAAACCTTTCAACCAAACCGCCTCTTTGCAAGCATGAGAAGCAGCAATGTATTATGCTTCAGTAGTGGATAAAGCAACAATGTTTTGTAGCTTTGACATCCAGCTAATAGCTCCACCTGCAAGAGTAAAGACATACCCTGAAGTTGACCTTCTCTTATCCAAATCACTTGCAAAATCAGAATCAACATATCCGCAAACAAATTCACTACTCTTATTGTAAGTGATACAATAACTACTTGTGCCTCTCAAATACCGAAGCACCCATTTCACTGCTGACCAGTGTTCTTTACCCGGATTTGCCATGTACCTGCTGACAACCCCAACTGCATGTGAAATATCTGGTCGAGTACAAACCATCGCATACATTAAACACCCTACTACATTGGCATATGGAATTCGAGACATATAATCCTTTTCTTCATCTGTATTAGGACATAAACCCGAAGAAAGCTTGAAATGGGAAGCGAAAGGGACTGACACAAGCTTCACATTATTCATACCAAACCTCAAAAGTATCTTCTCAACATACTTCTGTTGTGATAGCCATAGCTTACCATTGCTCCTGTCTCTGAAAATCTCCATGCCCAAAATCTGTCTTGCTGCTCCTAGATCTTTCATATCAAATGTCCTTGCCATCTGAGTCTTCAACCTGTTGATTTCATCAATGCTTTTGCTTGCTAAAAGCATATCGTCAACATACTACACTAAGATAATGAACATGCCATTTTTCAATTGCTTGAAATACACACAATGATCATATTCACTTCTAACATATTTCTGACTCAACATGAAAGAATCAAACTTCTTGTACCACTGTCGAGGCGACTGCTTCAGGCCATATAATGACTTCTTGAGCCTGCAGACAAATTTCTTATTGCGATGCTGAACAAACCCTTCCGGTTGTTCCATATATATTTCCTCATCTAAGTCTCCATGTAGAAATGCAGTCTTAACATCTAGTTGATGTAACTCTAAATCAAACAAAGCAACTAAAGCTAACACAATTCGAATTGAAACTATTTTAACAACTGGTGAAAAAATCTCATGAAAGTCTATGCCTGCTTTCTGAGAAAACCCTTTTGCAACCAGCCGCGCTTTGTACCTGTCTTCCGTATCATTCACACCCCGTTTCAGCTTGTAAACCCATTTACACCCCACAGTTTTCCTGTCTTTCGGAAGCTCAACCAGATCCCATGTGCCGTTCTTACTCAAGGCCATCATTTCGTCCTTCATGGCTGCTTTCCACTTGTCACTATTCGAACCTTCTATTGCTTCCTGATAGCACAGAGGTTCATCATCGTTAGCGGTCAAAGCAACTGAAGTAACATAATCATCATACCTTTTCGGAACACGTTTTATCCTTGTAGACCTCCTTAAAGCTATTTCTGGTTGACTACCATCTGTAGGAACTTCTTGCCGATTAGTATCTGAGACCTGTTCATGATCTAAACCTGAACCCTGTTCATGTTCTGATTCTGAAACCTGTTCATGACTAGTATCTGAACTATGGTCATCATGACTATCATTAGAAGTGTTGTCAAACTGAATGTGCTGAAAATCAAATACATCATCTTGTTTCAATTTTCTATCTACATCTAACTGTACAAGAGAGGATTCATCAAACTTTACATCTCTGTTGATGATGATTTTGCGGGTAGTAGGATCCCACAATCTATATCCCTTTGTTCCAACACCATACCCAACAAAGATATACTTTTTAGACTTTGGATCTAACTTAGTTCACTGATGTTTAGGCACTAGAGCATATGCATCACAACCAAACACTCTGAGTTTAGAATAATCACAAGGGTGTCCTTTCCATACCTCTTGCGGAATTTTGCAGTCTATCGCCGTCGATGGAGATCGGTTTACCACATAACAAGCTGTTGCCACTGCTTCCGTCCACAACTCCTTCTGCAACCCGGCGTTACTCAGCATACTCCTTGCTCTCTCTAGAAGAGTCCTGTTCATGCGTTCGACAACTCCATTTTGCTGAGGAGTATAAACCGTGGTCTTATGTCTCTCGATCCCTGCATCCTTGCAATAGCTGTCAAACTCCTTGGAAGTAAACTCACCACCATTTTCAGTTCTTAAACACTTTATTGTTCTACCAGTGCTGTTTTCTACCAATGCTCTAAACTGTTTGAAAACTGAAAAAACATCAGACTTCCTTTTCAACATGTAGACCCACACCTTCCTAGAAAAATCATCAATGAACGACACAAAATATAACGAGCCACCATATGACGCTGTAGGGGCTGGACCCCAAACATCTGAATGAATATAATCAAGTATGCCTTTACTAGTATGTTTGCCTGTTTTAAATTTTTGTTTACTTTGTTTTCCAAACAAGCAATGCTTACAGAAATCTAACTTTCCAGACCTTAGATTAGGAAGTAACTTGCGATCAGCCAAAATTTTCAACCCTCTTTCGCTCATATGGCCCAACCTTTGATACCATAGGCGAATGGAACTACTGTCATGTTCAGACACCGTAGACACATGAACTGACCCTGTTCTTCCTTCTAACTGAAACAAATTTCCTACTTTCTTAGCTTTCATTACTAGTAAAATACCTTTATAGATTTTCATAACTCCACCTTGAATTACAGTTTTATATCCATTCATATCCAATGCTCCTAAAGAAATTAGATTTTTTCTTAAGTCTGGAACATGTCTCACATATGTTAACAATTTAGTTGTGCCATCAAACATTTGCAGTTGTATGCTTCCTATCCCAACAATATTAGATGTGACATCATTACCCATGTACACGACTCCATCATTAACTGATCTATATGTCTTAAACCATTCTCTATGAATACACATGTGGTTTGATGCACCGGAATCTAACAACCAATGTTGATCATGATTTGAGATATTAACAGACAACACTTCGTCGCTCATACCTGAACCAGATGCCGAACCTGTATCTGTCGCATTTGCCTCCTTCTTCTCTGTCGAAGAGTCTCCTTTCTTCTCTGTTTGATGTCTCTTCCAGCAGTCTTTCTTTAAGTGCCCTGATTTGCCACAAAACCGGCACTTCACTTTGCTCTTCTTCCCTTTCGACTTTGAACGTGAATCGCTGCGCTTACCAGAGCGTCTTTCTCTAGAACGACCTCTAGCCATCATTGCCTCTGATGTAGAGGTGTCAACATTCGACTTCTTCCTCGTCTCCTCAGACAACATGGCTCCAACCACATCGTCAAACTCAAGGACAGCTGCATTATTGAAGCTTATGGAAGTAACAAAGTGATCCCACGATTCAGGCAATGTACACAATAGAGTTATTGCCTTATCCTCTGAATCAAATTTTACATCTAGACTTTGTAATTGTACCAATAAAGTATTGAAAACATTCAGATGGTCAGTAACCGAGGTACCTTCCTTCATCCGCAAACTGTACAGCTGTCGCTTCAGGAGAATCCGATTTGTCAAGGACTTCGTCATGTAGAGCTTCTCGAGCTTTATCCACAAACCTGTGGCGGTCTTCTCTGACACAATGTTGAACAGAACGTCATCTGCCAGGCATAACCGAATTGCGCTCAGAGCTCTGTCATCCAACTCAACCCATTCATCCTCCGTCATGGTAGAAGGCCTTTTGCTCCTCCCCAACAGCGCTTTCGCCACGCCTTGTTGTACCAAGAGATCATGCATCTTTACCTTCCAGATCTCGAAGTTGTTTTTGCCATTGAACTTCTCAATTTCAAACCGGGCATTTTGAGTTTTCGCCATCTTGTTTCAGCAAAAAACACAGTAATCTCCAGAACCAATTTTCAAATAAAGAATGCCCTTTTAATTAAAAAATGCCTTTAAAAAAAAAATTGCCCTTGCCTTCCTTTAAGTGCCTCTCACTGCCTTTTTAAAAAAAAAATTATCCTTGACCTTTGCCTTTAAAAAATGCCTTTCACTTCATACAAAGCCCTCAAATCGATTTATATAAATCGATGTTTTTAAAAAAAACTTCACCCTAAAAAAAAAACTTTCCTTTCATACCATATGCAATGGTAATTCAAATCGTTTTCAAACTTTTTATAAATAACCAACTAAGTGCACCCAACCCATACCATATGCAAATGGTATTAATGTTACAAATCGATTTAAAATACTTTTACAAATAACCAACTAAGTGCACCTTACCCATACCATATGCAAATGGTATTAATGTTACAATTCGATTTAAAACACTTTTATAGTTGAAATTTTTGAGCAAAACATTGCAATATTTAAATGAACTTTTAAAATATCGCACTTCATATATATATCGACCCATTCAAAATTAACTTTGCATATCGCTAATGTAAAACAAAATGGTACACGTTTTGACTGAGATCACCGTTTCAATCAAACCTCATTCAGAAGTTAGCACAGCAGAAAAACCTGCTATCGGTCAACGGCCTTCTGCATATCGACTCCACGCATCCGCAGTCTCTTGCACGCAGGTTTATGACCAGACCAACCTCCACGCAGGTTTAAACGCAACATATATAATCGTTTGACCCAGTTTCAAAAAAACCGTTTGACCAATTTCAAATTGTGCAAATGAAATATCGACCAGCAGTGGATATACACAGCAATGCACCTCCACGCAGGTGTACAGGCAGCGTCCCAACGCACAGGCACCGCCAGCTCTCCACGCGTACCTCGCACCAACAACGATCGTTTTTGAATCCGCCTCTATCCTCTGCGTTCACGCTGCCAACACGCACGTTGAACAAATAGTTGCGCACTAAAGAAATTGTACTCTCCAACAACAAAAAATCTCTGATACCAGTTGTTGGAATAATCACAGCGGAATTCATTAAACAATTAACACACAGCAGATTTAATCAAGCACATAAAGACACAGTTTTTTTACCGTGGTTCACCCAAACCTCCTGGGCTACGTCCACACAATAGGGCATTGGCAATCTTATTAATTCAAACATGAGATTACAATTCTCACACACTCTTTTTAAAACAAACGTATGGAGACCTGTTATATAGCAGGAGAATCTAACAGCCTCATAAATCCTCTCAACTCAAATTTAGCATGCATTAACTCCCTCCCAACAAACTGAAGTTAATCTAGCAACAAATTCCTAATTTTTGTCACCTAATGAGATTTTTGCCTATTCTATTCAAAACAGAAAATCTCAACATCCTTTCTCTGGAGCTTTATATTTGCAGTCCTTTTTGTAGTGCCCTTCCTTTCCGCATTTCCATAACACCTTTACAAACTTTCCAGGAGATTTAGATCTCCCACTCGAAATCTTATTCTTGTTTCTGTTCTGGGACCTTCCTCGTACAGATAAGGCATCTCCATTCTTACCCTCCATATTGCTCCGTCTCATTTCCTCTGACAGCAAGGCTGAGACAATGTCATCAAAATTCAAGGTAGTTGTATTGCTACCTATTGCAATAACTGGATTGTCCCACGAATCTGGTAGAGAAAACAAAAAACTGATGCACTTATCTTCATCTAAGATTTTAGTTTCAAAAAATGACAACTGACTTACCATAGTATTGAAGGCGTTCAGATTCTTTGTCACTGAGTCTCCATCCTTCATCCTCAGGTTATACAACTTTTTTCACAGGAACAATTTATTCACCAAAGACTTAGATTGGTACGAAGTCCCTAGCTTGTCCCACAAGGTCTTTGCCATAGCTTCCCCAGATACATTCAACAATACTGAATATGAGACACGCAACTGTATTGTGCTCTTTCCTTCCGATCCAACTTCTTCTAGTCTTCATATAACATTGTCATTGGTTTAGTACCTGGATCTACTGCGATCCACTGATCTTTATCCACCAGCAGATCCTCCATCTTGAGCTTCCACAACTCAAAAATTTGACCATTAAATTTCTTGATCTCTATCTTCCCACCGCTCTCCATCTTCTTTCACCGCAAGAATTGATCCGGCATATCTCCCACTGAACAAGGTCTACCTCAGGCCCGAGAAAAAAACCCCTCAGTAGCAAAGGCATCCCCTTGAAGCTGAAACTTCTCTGATACCAAATGTAGGTTTTAACCTTGTATAGAAATTATCTGCAAATGAATCTTAAAAGAAGAAAATAAACAATAGCGAGAGAATAAAACATAAAACATATAAACACAAAGATTTTCCCATGGATCCCAAATCGAGACGACCAGCTTGATTTTTCATTATATTCCTTTTACTGTTACAACACATATATATACATGCCAAAGCATACATAAAAACCAATCCATTAACCCTAGATTAGAACATAACCGTAGTTCCCTTGACCAAATCTACAAAATACCAGGGGCCGAAAATCATCATGCCCCAAAACCATGGGCGGGTCCGCCCACCGGAAAATAAGGACCAAAATTTTTTTCCGAGACATCGAACTGAACTGTACCTCGAATATCCTTTTGGAAGAGGAACAAGATCCTAAGTATCATTCACCAATAAGGAACGATATTCTTCATTCATAGCTTCATCCCAATCTGGATGACTGGAAGCTTCTTCAAAGGTGTCTGGATCAAGATTTTATGGTACTTGAGATAATAAGGAAGAGGCTATTTGGAATTGAGAACATGTACACCATCGATCTGCACAGTCACCTGCAAGAGAACCTGCTGCATCTTGAGTAAAGCGGACCCATCGTGCAAGCTGCGGAGCTGAAGGAACATCTTCAAGAGGTGGAGGAGGATTGTCATCCCAACTGTTGTCATCTGAACTAGAAGGAATGCTATCAAAAATAGAAGAGATAGAGAGAGGTGGCACATATGCCAGATTAGGCTTGCAAGCCAAATGTGGCATACTCACCGAACTAGGCTCGTAGGCCGATATATTTTCATCAAAATTTACATCTCTTCTAATGATTATATTTTTGTATTTTGGTTGAAGAAGTATATATCCTTTGACATCTTCAGAATATCCAATAAAAATGCATTTTTCACTCTTCGGTTCTAAGGCTTTATGTTTCGCATCTGGAATATGGGCCCAAGCATTACTTCCAAAAATATGAAAGTGACTTACATCTGGTTTGATTGAGCTCCAAGCTTCTTCTGGAGTTATATTCTTTAAAACCTTAGTAGGAGTGTGATTTACTATGTAGTTTGCACAGTTAATTGCTTCTGCCCAAAAATTGAGACTAAGTCCTTTAGATTGAAGCATACAATTAGCCATTTCTTTTAAGGTGTGATTCTTCCTTTCAACTACACCATTTTGTTGTGGCATATATGGAACAGTATGTTGCAATTGAATGCCATGCTCCGTGCAAAAGTTGATAAATTTGTTGTTAACATATTCTCCTCAATTGTCAGATCTTAACGTAAGAATTTTATGTCCAAATTTTTTCTCAACAAAGGCCAAGAACATGTTAAAAACTTCACTCTTGAGTTTTAAGAAATATACCCAAGTGCGTCTAGAAAAATAATTAATGAAAGGTAAGAAGTATTTGCAACCAGAGAAAGAAACAACAGGAAGTGGACCACATAAATCATTGTGCACAAGCTGCAAAGGGGATGAAGCGTGCCAAGAGGCACGTTTGTCAAAACTATCCCGATGATGTTTTTCGAGTACACCTCCGGAGCAAACACCATCTCAGCAAGATACCATAGGAAGACCCGTCACCATATTTTCCTTACATAAAGTTTGAAGAGAGAGATAGTTTAAGTGACCAAATCACTCATGCCAAAGTTTTATCACTTCATCATTATGAGCAACAAAAACAAAGGGAAGACATGATGACCCAAAGTTTTCAAACTCATACAACCTTGTGGAATCATCAACAATTCCAGTAGCTAAAATATTTCTAGGATATTTGAGGTCCTAGATTACAACATCATGAGGGGAGAATTATACTATTTTCCCTTCACCTAAATGAGTTATCTGATAAACAGATAGAAGGTTGCATGATAAGGTAGGAATACATAGTACATCATTAAACTGACCATTATTTAGATGAATGGTTCCAGATCCTACAACACTAAGAGATCTATCATCACCAACATAAATATGTTTGGTGTTAAAATCATTTAAAGAAGAAAAGATGGCTTTATTTTTGGCCATGTGGTAAGAAGCTCCAGAACCAATGAGCCACTCATGAGAATGAGAGAAGAATATCCATTTAATGCATAACCAGATCTTGATGCTTGACAACCACAAGCAGAAAGTGCAATTCCTGAAGATGGAGGTGAAGAGTGCTCCAAATTGATGTTGTGCTTCTTCATTGCTGCTTCTAAGGCTTCCATATTCTCAAAACCTTTGGACTCTATATGGCCATCATGATTACAAAAGTTGTAATGTCTATCTATCTTCTTCCCTTTTTTTTTTATTTGCCTTATCATTTTGGTGAGCTGCTTTTTCAGTTTGCGGCTGAAATTGCTTAGGACCTTTGTTTGGTTTCAGACCATACTTTTTAGGATACAAATCATACTTGGGACTCTTTTGATATGGTTGTTGTTGGGCTGCTAAGGCTTTCTTAGAAGCATTTCCAAAAGTGATAAGACCAAGGTGTAATATTTTTTCTTGTTCTCTTATCAAAGAATCACAAAACCATCAAAAGAGGGGTTCTTGTAGGCGGTTCCTAAAGAAATGATGGATTCTATAGCAGAATGGAAGGTGGAAACAAATATAGAGTATGCAAGGCCAAGTTTAGCAAGAATGGAATAGATGAGGCTACCATCATCCTTTTTGATCTTACAACCTTCTAAAAGAAGTCTAAGGGTCTTGAATTTGGACAAAAAATCTTCAATGGAGGAGAATTATTAGGGTCAAAAGTAAGAAACTTATTTTCAAGCTGGTGGGCCCTAATTTGATTTTGAATGCCAAAAAAGGTATGTAGTTTTTTCAGGGCTTCATCAAGGGTGTCAATTTCAAGGATACGAAATTGAAGATCTTGAGCAATGGACATTCCTATCAACCCTCGTGCTTGATCTTGCTTATTTTCCCATTTAGCAACTTTATCATCATCAGAAGGTTTAGTTTCTTGTCCTATGGCTATTCTATAAAGCCCTTTACTCCTAAGTATATCTACCATGTGAGGTAGCCATTGGAAATAATTTGCGCTGTTAAGAATAATTAGACATGCACTTTCCATTTTTAAAAATTGAAGCTGAAAAAAGCTGAAACTAACTGCTCCAATGGAAAGATCTCAAATAATTATGCCGATTAAAAAAATGGCTTCCGGATGAATACGTTATGCCTTTTTGAAAAAACTAAGTTGTAGATGCCGAATAGTTACAGGAACGGTTTGAAAATTGATGATGAAGTTCAAATTTAAAAAACAATCCTGCCCCTTTAACAATTTTTTTTTTACAAAAGAAGATTGAGAAAGAGACTTGAACCCAAGAACTCTATTCTCATAAACTAACTTCTCACCAAGTGAGATAGTAAAAGGATTCTGTAATTGTTTGAAAGGAGGAAGGGTTTTTTTTTAGTCTTCGGTGTGCGTGCCTTTTTCTTGCACAAAAACACAAAATCCGAGCCAAAAAAATGAAATGCAAGCCTTATGACCAAACGTTAGATTTTCGGTTAGCCTTACCAGCAACTATCTATTTTTTCGCTATTTCTGATTTCCCGAGATCACACAAAGACTCGGGGAAAGAGCATACAAGCAAAAAAAATTCCCTTCTTCATGTTTCTGATTTGGCGAGATTGCACACAACACGGAGAAAAAAGCATACACATAGAAAAGGGTATAGATCAGGCAAATAAATAAAACCTAAGAACCGAAATAAATAAAGGGAACCGAAATAATCAGAACTATTAACAAATATAACTGCAAAACATATACTTTATACCTCGAGATCTAAACTGACATAACTTGGGTGACTAGAAACCTTTTCGCATGAAACGAAAGGGGTTCCTCACTGTAATAGATGCTCTAGACACAACAGAGCAGTTCTCTAGGCCTGAAAATGTTCAAAAACAATAGATCTAGAAAATGGCAGTCGCATGGAGTCAAATCGGCTTTGGATTTTGATTAACAATGGATGTGGCCCTCAAAATAGCTCTGATACCATGTAGGAATTTACAGGGTAAGTTCTGTAGATAAAAAACCAAAGGTCACCGCTCACAAATAGATCACAAATCATTACACCAATATTATCACGTGGTTAAAACCCTCGAAGAGGGAAACAATCCATGACCTAAGCCCACATGGCCACTTTAGGCTATTTATTAATATAAAAAGAAAAGTTACATATGTTTCCCTCATAAATGGTTATCGGAAAAATGGCCCTCCATGCTCTTTAAATAGAGATCATGGACCAATCGAGTGTTAAGCCATAGATCAAGTGTCGTTAATACCGAGGAGAGAGTGAACCATCGGATCACTACAAATCGTGATTGTCGAATTATAAGTTACAAATGTACATAGTAAAGAAACACACTTTACCTAAATCTACACTAGACTAAGTTATTCTTAACTATTTCCTATGTGTCAGAATATCCTAACATAAATTAGTCATTTAAGTTAGTCACTTTTACTTTAGTCACTTATTATCTAGTCATATATTTTATCCCTAGACTAAATTAGTTGTTTAATTTAGTCGCTTTTAGTTTAGTCACTTATTATCTAGTCGTATATTTTATTCCAAGACTAAAGTAGTCATTTAAGTTAGTCATTTTTAGTTTGGTCACATAAAATTGCTCAAATTTAGTAGTAATTCACTTGAAATAATTGCAGTGACTAACATTTTTAGTCACCTAGTCATTAATTTCATCATTTTTTACTAGTGATAGGTTGATGAAAAAATGAGACTTATAGAAGATATGGCTGAGATGGAAAGATTTTTCATTAGAAGATAAAGGGATGATGGTTGTATTCATCAATGGAAAGGTCTTAACTTGGACTATTGATTCACATATGAAAGATGCATTCACATTAGGTCTGAGATTTGAGGGACTGCACAAAGTCACAGGAAGGCAACTTCCAGCATTGGTTCATAACACCAATAATCTCAATGAATTGTGGCACTGCACACTGGCTCATATACATTATGATGCTCTTCCAAAATTGAAGATACTGGTCTCATGCATTCTCGATGTTCAATCTCAACATGATGGAGTTTGTCTAGGTTGCACAAGTGGAAAGAAAACAAGGGACCATTTATTTCCAATAAGAACATAATAACTGACATCCTCCATCTCATTCATTCAGATATATGTGCTCTAATTCCCATGCACTCTATTGGTGGTCATCTCTACTACATAACCTTCATTGACAATTTCTCAAGAAATACATGGTTATACTAACTCAAGCACAAGGATGAAGCCTTCAAAAAATTCCAAGAATTCAAAGATCTGGTCGAAAATCAATCAGGGAAAAGAATCAAAGTTTTCAGGTTTGACAAGAGAGGAGAGTACATGTCAAAATAATTCATAACATTCAACAAGAAGGAAGGGATCAAGGAAACTATTGTACCTTACACACCTAAACAAAATGTATTAGTTGAAAGGAAGAACTGATCGATATTGGAAGCTTCTCGTTCCATGCTTCATGATCATAAGGTATCGAAGTTTCTATGGGTTGAAGATAGATATGTTGTTGTATATGTTCAAAACTGAGTGCCCCATCAAGAATTGAGGAACAAGACTCCATAAGAAATATTTACAGGTAAAAAACCCAACATCAACCATCTTTGAATATTTGGATGTCCTGTATTATTTCATGTGCCGAAAGAAATAAGAAACAATATGGAAGCTACAGGTAGAAAAGGTATGTTTATGGGTTACTGTGAAAAATCCAAGGCATATATAATATACATTCCTAGTTAAAAGAAGGTTGAAATTAGCAGGGACATAAACTTCGATGAAAATGCCACACATTGTAAAGCAAGAGACCTTCCTCTACCCCCTAAGGAAGATTATGATGACAGGAACATTCCATATGGTCCTTCTATGCCAGATTCAGATGATATTGATACTCCCATGGAGCTTATGGATCCTTTAGATCCACCCCCCAGTGATCCTCCTATAAAGAAGAGGCCGCTTTGGCTTCGCAATAGTCTACAAGAAGATGAAGTAATTGTTCCTATTCGAAGATACTTCAGAGAAAGGAAGTAACCTTGTAGGTATCAGGGATATGTTGATGCTATGACCACTATGATTCAAGCTAAACCATCCTCATTCGAAGAAGAATTCAAAGAATAAGTATGGAAGGATGCTATGGCTGAGGAATGCAGATCTATTGCGAAAAATGATGTATGGGATGTTGTGTCGAGACTGCATGGGGAATCTATTTTGACTTTGAAATGGTTATTTAAGATCAAGCATGGAATTGATGGCAGCACTGAGAAAATCAAATCAAGGTTCATAGCTTGAGGTTTCTCTCAGAAAGAGGGAGAAGATTATGATGAAATATTTTCACCTGTGGTTCGATATTAAACTATCCGTTCGATATTTTCCCTTGCTACTAGTCAAGGATGGATGCTTCATCAAATGGATGTAAAGACCGCTTTCCTCCATGGTATGTTATAGGAAGAAGTGTATGTTCAAAAACCACAGGGATTTGAAGTGGAATATCATAGAATGCATGTTTGCAGGTTGAATAACGCATTGTATGGATTGAAGCAAGATCCCCAAGCTTGGTATGCTCACATTGACAACTATTTAATGAAATTGGGTTTCACAAGAAGCAATGTTGATCCCAACCTCTATTTTAAGGTTTTTTAAGGTATGCCATTGATTCTGGTTCTATATGTTGACGATATATTCTTAACGGGAAGTGAACCACTTATGATCGAATGTAAGAGGAAGTTAGCCTCTAAATTTGAGATGAAATACCTCGGTCTCATGCATTAATATTTGGGCCTTGAGGTGTGGAAAAGGCCTTAAGAGATATTTCTCTCATAGGGAAGGTATGTAGTGAAGCTGTTGGAAAGGTTTGGCATGACTGAGTGCAAATCCATGACTACTCCAATGGAGATGAATTTAAAGAAGCTGTGTAAAAAAACAATTGGACCTGATATGGAAAATCCATCTAAGTACAAACAAATAATTAGGGCTCTGATGTTCCTTGTCAAAACCCATCCAAATATATGTTATCCAGTTAACACATTGAGTCATTTCATGACTCAGCCCCTTCACGCACATTGTACTGCAGCCAAACATGTATTGAGATACCTACAAGGATCGATCACACTTGGTTTGAGGTATACTTCTCGAGATATCCAACTTCATGGATACAATGATGTTGAATGGGCATGTAATGTCATCGATAGAAAGAGTACATTTGAATGATGTTTCAGTCTAGGTTCTGTCATGATATCCTTGATGATTAGGAAGCAAAATTAGGTAGCATTAAGTACCACGGAAGAAGAATACAGTTATGCTAGCACAACTAGTTGTGAAGTTGTGTGGTTAAGGAATCTCTTTGGTCAAGTATTTGATACAATAGTGATATACTATGAGAACAAGGGAATAATTCGTTTGCCAAAGAACCCTGTATTTCATGATAATTCCAAGCATATCGAGATTAAATATAACTTTTTTCGTGACATGGTGTATAGAGGAGATGTTAGACTCCACCACATATCAACTGATGTGCGGATAAAATATATTCTCACCAAGGAACTACTAAAAGGAAATTTATTGTTCTTTAGAGAACAACTTGGATTGATGGATGTAGCCCCTCTGGATAAGGGGAAGCACTGATCGAAGACACTGAGCAAGCTCTTCCTATCTTGCTTGAGATCTCGGGGTGAGGAATTGAGAGAAAGGGCTCCTGGGGTTGAGGGATATCTGGACTATATGGAGCCTTCCTATATGTTACCCAGGGTTGAGATGCTACTTCCCTATCTTCATAGGGTCAGAGATGCATATCCCCTATCTGGTCTATACAGAGTATACCCCGATTGCAATCATACCCTCAAGCAAGGCTTGATGGCAATACCACTCCTCGTTTGGACAACGAGTTGAGATTGTACTTGGGGTGTACAACCCAAGTTGATTATGATGCAGGTGTTCTATTGAATGATGAGAGTCAATGATGGGAAGATTGGTAGGAAACAAGATCGGGTTGATATTTTCTCCCCTTTCATGAGTCTGAGCTCCCCGATGAGATCCCAGGGTCAGAGATGTGCTCCCCCGTGTGATGGATTATCTTGTTTCTAGGTATGGGTGGAATCTCTTTTTCCTCGATTCTTCTTCTTCAATATTAGAGAAATTTTTAACAGATGGAATTGAGCCGAGGTGACATCTTCATGTAAATATCTACAAGCAGAGACTACCAAGTGGAATTATTCCTAGTTGTGAGAGAGTGTTAATTTTTGCAACTATATTCAAATTCCACATTGGACAAATCATATGGTTTAGATTGTAATTTCATTAGATTCTGCTTTTTTAGAAGACCAAAATCGACCTATAGATCGGCTCAATCAGTTAAGTAGAAGTTAAGTTATGAATTATTTTATTATTTTTATGGGTCGGCCTCAACACATGTGGATGCGGACAAAGTCCCAATTAGTCCCTTACAAAGTTATAAATAGAAGTGACCCCAAGATCATTCTCACACATTTTCTCATTATATTTTATTCATACTCTTTTTTCATTGGTTCGTATTTTCTATCTTGGCTCCCAAAGGTTCGTCAGGGAAATCTCATGCAAGGGTTCGGGATTGTAGACAAGATGCTCACATAGATCTGGGTATTTTGGGCCTGAGCCGCGAGCCCGGAACTGAAGTTTTCAGGCTAAGGCCGCGGGAAGGACATGTTAAGGTCACAGTTGGGCTAGTATAGCTGTGGGCATACCATGTTTAGGGTGCGACTAGGATTTCGGGTTGGTCAGGACCTCAACCGTGAGCATAGAGCACCTTGGTCGTGACTAAGGGAGATTCAGCTGCAAGCTGAGAGTGTTAAGGCCACAACTAAGATATCTTGTGGGCAGATCTCGATCGAATCTCATTCAGTTGATTTCATAGTTCCTTCATCCATTTATCATTCAGTAAAATTTGCTAAAGTTCAGTCTTTGTCAGTATCCTGGATTCAAATCTAGGACTTGGTAGTTGAGATCACTAGGTGATCCATCAGATTCGTGCTCTTGTTTTTGTAGATTTGCAGATCTGAATATATGATTTGTTTGTTTTTGTTGCACATATATGTATTGGGATCATTGTACTCTCCGCTGATTTTTTTTATGATGATATATTGAAGAACAATATTTAAAAGAGTTTCTCCCATAGTGGGGTTTTCCCCTGTTCTTGGACCAATTTGCTTTCTCTTATGGTTGTGCTATTGTATTCTCTATCACTACATGTATTTTTATATCTTCAGTTACTATTTATGGTTATTTACACTGCTACTATTTGGATGCACTATTAATTAAAAGTAATTTGTGCTAAGGTAATTGATACAACATAGAAAAATGTGAAAAAGTAACAAGATAAGTTCCTGATGAAACTACTATAATAACCTATTAGCCCCATATATGATCTTACCTCATCCACATTTCTAGGAGCTTCCCATTCCATGATAGCCCTTATCTTCTCTGTATCCACTACTATAACTTCAATTGAGACTACATGCCCCAAGTAATGTAGCTATGTATGAAAGAAACTGCATTTACTATGCTTGGGATACAAATGATGCTCTCTTAGCAATCTCAATACTGTTTCTATGTGTTCAACATGCTCTTCTTCATTTTTATAATATACCAATATATCATCAATGAATAAAATAACAAAATTTTCTATATAAGGACACAACACACTATTAATCAAGCACACAAAAGTAGATGGAGCATTATTCAAACCGAAAGGAACTAAAAAAAACTCATAATGCCCGTACCTGGTACGAAAAGATGTCTTGTAAATGTCATCTTATTTAATGCATACCTGATGATATCATGATCTTAGATCGATCTTTGAGAACATTTATGCTCCCTTCAATTGATTGAACAATTCATCAATCCTCGACAACATATGCATGTTCTTAATGGTCACCTTGTTCAGCTACCTATAGTCAATGCATAACCTGAGGGTACCATTCTTCTTCCTCACAAACAATACCAGTGCACCCCATGGCGATACATTTCACCTAATGTATCCTTTTTCAAGAATTTCCTTTAATTTCAACTTCAATTGTACTAGATCCAATGTTCACACCTTGTATGGTGCTTTTGATGCTGGTGCTGCCCCTGGTACCAACTCAATAGAAAAATTCACTTCCCAATGAGGCGGAAACTATGAAACCTATGCAGGAAATACATCTTGAAACTGTTGTAGAACTGGGTACCTTCTGAAGACATCCACATCCTCAACTTCCTTAGCTTTGTCACTAGAAATATGCATTGCATATAACACACACCCTTTCCTACGACTACGCTTCACCTGCATCGCTATTACCATTCTAACTGATGTTGTCTTCTTCTTACACTACAAGAATATTTGCACTCCATTTTCATACAAGAACTCAATAAAATTTTCATAACAATCCACTTTGGTCCTATGAAGATACATCTAGTCCATACCTAAAATCATGCTATACGAACCTAATGGTAATACATTCAAATTTGTTGATGTAGACATACCATTAAACTCAAGTGAACAATCTCTTACCTAATGATGAACTCGCTCCTTTGTACATGTAGCCAACTGCACTAACCAAGAATCTACATGCAATTGTTTATTCAAACCACATTTATCCACCAAGCCAGGGTTGACATAACTATAATTAGATCCAGGGTCAATCCAAATAGAAACAACTTGATCAAAAAGCTTACCATCCATCTCAATGATATATGTTTGGTGATTTTCCTTCCTATTATCAGGTGCTACATAGATACGAGGAATGCTTAGCCCAACATCCACAATAGTCTACGCCTCTTGTGTACTATAAATTTGAGCCCTACCAGCCTGATACTATAGACAATCTCTTTTGAGATTCTCCTTACCAAATATCCAACATTCCAACCACTCGGTACCATCACCTCTATTATGCAGTTGTGACGCATGTCTCTATCTAGCTATGCTGAACTTCTTGTAAGGTGCAACATTTTCTTTCTCTTCTACATTCTGAGTCGTTCTTTTCAACTTCCATTTATATATACCTTTATATTTCCCTTTCCATCATTGCTGAGATTCATTCTTACGCTTTGACTACTCATAACAATGCTTCAGTTTCCCAATAAATTCCTCAAGTGACCGAGGCTCATCATACTCAATCCTATCTCTAAATGTTAATGGAAATCCACTGAAAAAACTATGAAATTTAGTCTTTTCATCCTTAAGACACTAGTAAAAAATGATGAAATTAATGACTAGGTGACTAAAAATGTTAGTCACCACAATTATTTCAAGTGAATTACTACTAAATTTGAGCAATTTTAAGTGATCGAATTAAAAATGACTAATTTAGTCTTGGAAAAAATATATGACTAGATAATAAATGACTAAACTAAAAGCGACTAACTTAAATGACTAATTTAGTCTAGGGATAAAATATATGACTAGATAATAAGTGACTAAAGTAAAAGAGACTAACTTAAATGACTAAGTTTGTCTAGGATTAAAATATATGACTAGACAATAAGTGAAAAAATTAATAATGATTAATGTAAATGACTATTATAGTCTAAGAATAAAAACATGGCCAAATAACAAGTACAACAAGTATATGAATTAGTCATTTATGCCAGTAATTTTTAATTGTGTCGCTCCATATATGGAAAATTTCACTTTTGGTACCAAAGTGTTATATTTCACTATAGGTGTCTTTAAATCCATTTGCAATGTTAAAATTTAGAGACAAAGGGGTCTATGAATTTACAATGTTAAAATTATGAATACCCTTTTGTCTCTAAAGTTTAACAGTGCAGATGGATTCATCTACAATTAATATAATTGCTACATATATCATCTATCAACTTTACACTAATGCCATCATTATAATTTTAGTAAAGGAAATATTAATTAGATAGCCAAATTAATATTTGGCCATAAAGTTTAATTTTTAAACTTCATTAATTTATGTTAAAAGTGTGAGTTGTTTTAAATCTAAGGTTAAATCTTCATATTTACATTTAACACACAATACTAGTGGCTTTAGTTTTGGAGGAGAGCTACAAGTATGTAAAAGAGATTGAGGGCGCATGCATTATGTTCCTTTTCATTGCCGAGAGCCTAAGACTTTTTATGCTAGCGTAATTGGATGAGGTGTTGGTGGAAGTGATGATGACTTAGAAGATGCAACCACAAGCATTGTGTTCCCACAATTGGTGAATCATCATGGGAGGTGATCACAAAACAAGACTCCTTTGCCATGTTCCAAATTTACCAAATTAGCACATGCAGACAGAACATTGGTGAATATGAAATGGTTAGGTTTGGTACTTATTTTTTGCATATCACATTAAAAATCCAGTTCCTCCTCATAAAATCCTCTCCTCGTATAATCGACCTCCATTACAGATGATTACACCACATTTTGTTTAGACATTTAGTTAGGTAGGTAGGGTGCCCCTATCTCCCATCTCCCTATAGAGTAATCTGGTTACATATTCTTTCTTCTATGATATTGTTTCCTCTCTCTTAAGTCCTATCTCTCGTCCTTCTAATTCTCTCTCCCTTTCTCTCCTACCTCCCTCTCTCTTCCCCAATCTCTCTCTCTCTCTACCTTCCAATCCTCTCACTTTCTCATGAATGTGGGACACTCGAACTTAAGATTTTATGTAGCAGTCATGATCAGGTGCAGTGTGGTTATTGAGACTTCATCAAATGGCCATTTTCCGGACTTAAATTGTGTGACAACATTGTGCTGAGTTTGAAACTAGAGATTGAACATACATTTGGTTTAATTGCAATAGAAATTTTCATCAATAGATGTAAAGAAATGGCTAACAAATACTAGAAATTAATAAATAGAGAAGACATGACAACAAGCAACAGTACCTACAAAATTGCTACATTGAGACACAAATAATAAGGAACTATTGTGCACAAACAGAGACCAACGAAACTATCATCTTAACCCCTAACCCCTTAAACACTAATTACCAACCCCTAACCCATTTAACCCCATAAACCTCTAAACCCCTAACCCATATAACCCCTAGCCCCCAAACCATTAACCCCTAACCACTAAACCCTTAACCCCTAACCCATTTAACCCCTTAATCCCCTAACCCATTTAACCCCCTAAACCCTAAACCTCTAAACCCTTAACCCTAACCCCTAACCCCTTAAACCCTAATTACTGACCCCTAACCCATTTAACCACCCAAACCCCTAAAACCCTAACCTATTTAACCCCCTAAACCCTAACCCCATTAACCCCTAACCCCCTAAAATCCTTAACTGCTAAATCCCTTAGAGCACTCCAGATCCCTCTTCACAATTGGTTTGAGGATGTGTACTACATCCAGGATATTGATCTAAAGTTAGTGGGATTTCACGGGATGTATGATGATGTGTTGGGGCCCCTTACTGCCTATGTTCAACATCTTTTACACTTGGGAAAATATTAGGAGTTGTTGATTCTTAATGGCCTCCCGGGTTCTCCAAACTCTCATTTTTTCACATGTCATCCTCATGGTGGAGGAGCAAGCATTGTTCATTATGTCATCTCTAGCTAGAACCTCCTCCCCTTCATTCATCCATTTTTTGTTTCCCCCATCCCCTTAGCTGACAATGCTCTTCTTTCTTTCTCTCTTTACACTGACAAACCCCCCATTCTCACCCCACCTCCCCCTAAGGGCTCACCACATACTACTTTTCATTTTGATGAGGGTGACCCAGACATATTATCTTCCCACCTTCACTAGATGGTCCCCTCCATGGACCAATTCTCACTATTTGACTCCCCTTCGACCAAGTACAACTGTCTCTCATCCATCATTTTGGATGTTTCCCTTAAGTCCTACCCCCACTCTCGTCATCCCACTTCCACCTCTCATAAACCCAAATCTTGCCCTATGAATCGATGTTATGATGAGGAATGCAAATCTCTCCACCGCCATCTTTGACATGCTTTCATCCATACTCACCCATCCTACCCCAACGTCAAAGCCTCATATCATCGCCTCCTCCCTCGCAAGAAACATCTCTTTGTCTCCCATAGAAGAGGTGACTTGTGTACCTCTCTTTCTCACTCCACTAGACACTTCTAGTGTACTGTCCTCCCCCACCACTCTCCCCTCCCCTATGAACTTAACCCCCAGTCCATGTTCTCCCATGTGTCCACCCTCTATGACATCCCAGGGCAACCCCAGATTTAGGTGACCTCTCCGCCCTCTTCAGATTTTATATTCTATGATAGTGACATCAGAGAGGCCATTTGGGTGATGAACAAAAATAAAGCAATAGATGAAGATGGTTTCCAGGAAGATTTTTTTAAACACGGTCTTCATGCTCTAGTTCCCTACTTGGTTGATCTCTTCAACCATGTGGTCTGAACAGGTTTCCCATCACCATGGTCTCAACACATCATTCACTCGATACAAAAATCGGGGCCCAGCACAGATCCCAACAATTATAGGACTATCATGGTGGGCCACACATTATCCAAACTATATGCTACATCCCTCCACCTCCAAATCTCCAAGGAGCTTGAGCGGAAACAACTTAGAGCTAGAGGAAAGGATGGATTTCAACCTGAGCACCAGACTATTTACCACATCCTTACACTTAGGGCCATCATTGAGGAGGCACAAAATCACTCTTCGAAAGTCTATTGTTGTTTTGTAAACTTTCGAAAATATTTTGATTCAGTCCCTAGAGAAGAATTATTACAGAGACTCAGAGATATTAGCATCTCAGAGACCCTGTTTTCAGCCATCATGTGCTTATATGAGTCAGTCCTTGGTCATATGTGCACAGTACATGGACTATCAGATTTTATTTGGAGCACTATTGGGGTAAAGAAATTTTTCCCCTTGTCCCCCACACTATTTTGGATTTATATTGACGAGCTGGAGTCCTTCTTGCGTGAACACATCCAGGATGGTGATGGTTTCCTTCTACATCATGTCTTTATTTCTATCTTGTTGTTTGCATATTACGTGGTCCTTCTATCCCCATCCCTTGACAGATTGCAGATGCAGTTGGATGCCTTGGCCCTTTTCAGTGATCTTTGACAGCTGAAGGTTAACCTAGGTAAAACCAAGGTTATGATCTTCAAAACGTCGAAGAAGTTCCTCTACGACCTCCATTTCCTTTTCAGAGGAGATGATATTGAGATCACCAGCTCATACACCTATCTGGGGGTACTATTCATAGGACCTCGCTTTAGCTTGCGGCTTGCACTCCATCCTCATGTCAAAAAGGGCTATGGATCCTTGGCCCTTATCGAGAGACAATGTTTTCAGAATAACTTTAAGGACATATCAACCAAGATGTCATTGATGGGCAGTCTTGTTCGACCCACAGTTCTATATGGTTCGAAGGTTTGGGGTTCTAGCTTACTAGAGTCTGATTGGTCTTCTGCAGAGGGAGTGCATATCACCCTTCTTTGTCACATCATTCGATGCAAGCATACAGTTCCTCAGCCCATCATTCTTTGCAAAGTTTGGAGCTCACCCCTTTCACCTTGAGATAGTGTTTGGTATCATCTCTCTTCTTCACCGTGTTCGGGGTTTTGTGGATACAGCGAAGGGGCGAGACCGATATCCATACTTGGCCTACCTTTAATCAGAGTCCATTGCAGTAGTGAGTCCTTCTACTCAATCCCGATGTTGGTATTCTGGAGTCTCATATCTCCTTGCTTCAGTTGGTATCGTATCAAGATAAAACAACTCCCTCCATTCAAGTATTCTTTGTGTGCATCGGGCCACCTCCTACCAACCAAAAAAGAGATGAATAAAATCATCCGAGAGGATATTTATAGGAAATATGTATAGGTTATTTGAATAAACCCTCAAGATGGGTTACATACGAAGATGGATTTCTATGCTAAGCACTTCATGTTGTTGAGGGATGGAATCATTGTTCAGCCCCATTACATGCTTTGCCATTGGATGCACACACTTATGATTCCCTTGGGTTAGGTCAAAGTAGGTTCTCATAAACTGTGGATTGAGACTGGCCATTAGATTGCGCACTTAGACATGATTTTGTAGTTGTGCCACCTCCGAGAGATTGAGTCAGAGGAGCACTTCATCTTCCGTTGCCCCATTTACTATGAGATTCATGGGAGATTCCATTGCTTGTTCAGAGGGATCTAGACCTTATCTATCTTCTTTCGATACCCAGACTAGAGATGTCTAGCCTTGTACATATAGGAAGCCATAAGAATTCACACACAGATTCTCCAGCCTCCTCCTAGAGCAGATCCTATGCATCGGATTATGTCATTTTTTACAGTGCTCCCATCAACAAGAGGCATGAAGCGACAAGTTAATAACATTGTTGCCTAAGACTCTAGATAAGTGCGGGCTAGAGGTGCCATCCCCCTAGAAAATGGACCCCTGAGTCATTATAGAACCAGATCTCTTACTAGCAGGAGTTGAGATTGCCCAGTCATCAGTGACATATCACTTCTTCTCGGCAACGACATAACAGAGGCTCCAGATCCTCCCCTAGCCCTCCCTCGGGACAACACTTCAGTTTTTTTGCATTCGACCTCGAGTGTTAGGAGAGATATTTAGTGGACAATATCTTGTGCCCTCTGCACTTGGAGTCGAGTACTTTCCTCATTTTGGTTTTCAGGAATTATGTTTTTCTTGCTTTATTTCTTATTTCTTGCTCTTTATATAGGATACCTTTTGGTACTCCTCCTTGTATCAACATCATTGTACTCTGCAGTCCCATTGACCTACTTTTGTGGTCATTCATTGGAAATTTATATAATTATATTATCTTATCTTATCTTATTCCTCTGAAATTAATTATAAAGTTGAAAATATGATGCCAATAGAAAGCGAACTTGTTCTAAAGGTCGATGTGAAGCAAACAAGGAAAAAAAATTAGACAATAAAGACAAATCTGGAAAGAAAGATGTTATCAAGGGGATCTATGATTAGTCTATTTTTATATCTGATTTTTAGTTAGAGGTTGCTGAAGAAAAAGTAAATTTGAAGAAGAAGAAATGCAAAGACAAGAAAGAGATGGATGAAATAATTTTTCCTCAAGGGAAGCCAATGCAGTTGATTGCAGGCATAGAATTTTCTTTAAATGATGTTGGATTAGTATTGCATTACTTGGAATTTTTCTCAGCATTTGAAAAAGTGTGTAATTTCTTATCCAAAATGTGTTTTAAGTTCATATCTATGGTTCAAACTAAAAAAATTTCACTGTGGATATTTTCTTTTACATTGTCGTAGTTATACCTTCAGCAGTACCAATGTTTTGCTACAAACACACTAGTGTGACGGTACGAAGTGGAAAAAGTTTAATACTGGTCAGTTTACACCATGATTTGGTCCAACACCACTTCCTACTTATTTAGTTCTTGATTTCTGCATATTAGATATATCCCACAGCGCCTTTCCATTCTTTCAGAGCTATGCTTTTACACTAGTCAACAATAATTGTTATAGAAGTTCTTTGATTGTTAAAATAAAAGTAATCTTTCCAAGGCAGACTTTTGGAAGTATCTGTAAATGAGGTCTTATAGATGTAACTTATCGATAGATGACATTATATTCTATGCTCAGTGCAAGTGAAATACCAAAGCCTCTCTGGTCATTAAGAAAATATTGTTTTGTAAGGTCTTTGTATTATAATGAGTTTCCACTGTGATGCTGTCAATATGCTTATATTGAAACTATGAAAGTTTAGTCCCAATTTTCAGGCCTTGGCCTTGATTCTATTTGAAGTATCTCCTCTTGTTATAGGGCTTTGACACATGCTTACCATTCAACATAGTAGTATATGATAAACTTTGTATTCATAAATGAATGAGCAACGATGACTCAGAAATGCCATTAAATGAATGAAAAAACCATTGTTCTATGAGGATGTGTCCCTTAGGGAGGGAGGGGGCACCTCCATGTTTCCCATGATCCCAACGTGTATTTTTCTTGTAGGATGCTCCAAGAAACATTTTTCCACACATCTATTTTGGGAAATGCAGTGAAACATAGAGGGAAATGCATTTTCCCAAAAGGGTTTTTTATTTTTTCCTTTTTTGGGACGATTGAAGAAAAATTTCTCTACATATCTCTATGGGAAATGTAGATGGAAAATTTTCCCTAATGTGAAGGATGCATTTTCCAAAAGGAGGATTTTAAGATTTTATAGGCACTTTTGGATGTCTCTTAGAAAAAATGAGTTGCCAATTTTTATGGTGTCCCAATTTTTACGGTCTGCATTTGTAGATGCATTGGTGAGAAACCAGTCCTCATTCTCTGTATTTCAGGATTGTTCCTTGAATCTCTAGTTATTGGTGAGACACCAATCCTTATTATCTGCTCAACTTTTGCTACCTTCTTTTCCAGTGCATTCTTCAAGCTAGCAATCTAGAACATCAAAGATCAGGAAACCTTTGAGTGCTCTAGAGGACAACATTCATTATCGTTAAATTGTGCCTTGTCAATTTTGGATCTTTGGCGATGTTATTAGAACCCCATTGTCGAGGTTCTTAGTGTGCTTTATGTTCAAGTTGTTCAAAGATTATAGAAATTTTTCCACTTTTAGTGGTATGTAGAAGTAATTGATTAATTTCTATTAATAAAAGTTTGTTCCAATTGTATATTGTGCGAGCTTTTAAAAGTCTAAAAAATCTCTATCATTTTTTGGATAATATCATTGGATTGTTTGCATATATAATCAAAAAAGGGTTTGCATTTGTTGATGCATTGGTGAGAAGCCAGTCCTCATTCTCTGTATTTCAGGATTTTTCCTTGAATCCCTAGTTATTGGTGAGACACCAATCCTCATTCTCTGCTCAACTTCTGCTACCTTCTTTGCTAGTGCATTCTTCAAGCTAGCAATCTGCAACATTAAATATCAGGAAACCTTTGAGTGCTCTAGAGGACAACATTCATTATCATTAAATTGTGCTTTGTCAATTTTGGATCTTTGGCGATGTTATTAGAACCCCATTTTTGAGGCTCTTAGTGTGCTTGATGTTCAAGATGATCAAATGTTATAGAAATTTTTCCACTTTTAATGGTATGTTGTAGTAATTGATTGATTTCTAGTAATAATTTTTTTTTCCAATTATATATTGTGTGAGCTTTTAAAATCCTAAAAAATTCTCAATCACTTTTCGGATAATATCATTGGATTGTTTACATATATAATCACAAAAGGGTTTTCATTTTTTGATGCATTGGTGAGAAACCATTCCTCATTCTCTTTATTTCAGGATTGTTCCTCAAATCCCTAGTTATTGGTGAGACACCAAACCTCATTCTCTGCATAAATTCTACTACCTTCTTTGCTAGTGCATTCTTTAAGCTAGCAATCTGCAACATCAAAGATCAAGAAACCTTTGAGTGCTCTAGAGGACAACATTCATTATCAATATTCTTCAACTACTCATAGGTCCTCAAGCAAACAAACAAAAATATTCATTGTTTTTAGTCCTTTTGATCCATGGAGAACAAATAAAGCTGTCATTAAGAAATAAACATATTTTTCAAGAATAATTATAACACAAACCTGTTCTTTAAGCTCCCTAACCTCACCATTTTCCTTGTTGGAACTTGAAGAACCAAGTTCAACAGTTGCAACCCTCTCTGCAAATTTTACAGTGCTGATTGTCTCCCCATGTGCATCTAATTCAGGACTTATGTGAAAAAATGTGAGAGTTATTTCCTATCCACCTTAAGAACAAAGTATAACATCATTACCACACCAAACTAGAGAAAAGTGGTAGTTTCCTTCCATAACTATTCATTAAGGAAAAGGTTGAATTTGTTACCTAAAGAATCCTGAAGCAGTTGTGTGAGCTTGCTATTTCGGTAAGGAACATGGTAACTCTTTTGTGCAAGAGTAACAATCACGTCTCCTAAAGCTAAAAGTGATATGTTAATATCCTGTACCTCCTTTAACCTATCTCTGATGGCCTCAGATTTGTCAACTCTCTCACTTCCAGCAAGGTCAACAAGATGAAGACACCCTGAAAGAATTATTCCATAAGTAAGATCCTTTCCCTGAACATGCACTGTCAAAACAATGTGATATTCCACCTCTATTCTGCACTTCCAAACTGTGATATGTCACCTTTTATGGTAGAGATATCCGAATTGGTTAGACCCAATACAGTGACACAATACTTCTTTTTCAATTCATTGTATATACCCTAACTGTAGTTCATGTCTTCGTGCTTGTTATCTCATATTTGTCTGAGTTCTGACTCACCAAATGAGCCTACAAATATTTCCAAAACACTAAGTTATTATAGTGATTGGCCACAGGAAATAAGCCGACCTGTCCATGAATAGTTGTGACTATTCATGAGCCGAATTGTCTGCTGTTTGTAAGCCGACTTGGTGAGGAGTATCTCTAGCATCTATTAGACTGATTTGTTCAGGGGTATTTGCATCATACTTGAGCAATATTTTATGAGCCAATTGACAAGGGCTTGTAGCATCAATATTGATCCTTTGCAAGTGTAACAAAACTTCATATTTATTAATCTAAATTATACATTTATGACAGGATGAAAAATTCCTAAAAGACATCAAGAAGAAGTCTTTGATCTATAATAAAAACTCCTTTCTCATGAAACCCATGAAGCAAGTATTACAAAAATATATTTTATTATCTTTTTTTTATTCATTACATAAATTCATAATTACATAGTTATTATGAAGACCCAACCTATTTAATCTCTCCAACATAGGGCTTGGAGGCCCAACAAGAGATAGAGACATTTTTCAATAAAAAATAATGCAAAATGAAATAATATATAATAGTAGCAGATGATAACCTATGGTAAACATATTAGCCATAATAGGATAAACACATGCACAAATATTTCAATAGTAAACAATATTCATCACTAACTCTGATTTTCACAAGAATTATCAGAAAGAGATTCTTAGGAGATCTTGAATATAATATGAACAATGAGAATATTCAAAGTGGCCCAAAGCAGAATATTTATACACTTTTTCACATAACCACGTTCTCTCTGTTAACACTAGCATACACTTTTCCACCTAATCAGTTCCTCTCTGTTAAGACTTGGCAGTTTTACACTGATATTTCAAACTAAACCTTTTTCATACCAACAGGTAGACTGATCTCAAGGGGATATAATTTCAAATTATTACACTTATGGATGGATATTTAAGTTGAATATAATTTTATCCAAATTTCTATTGATCACTAATGTTCTCTTGATCCAGCATCACAACTTGCATATGCAAGCTTTCGCTCTATCAGAGACTTGAACAATTTTGCCTGCTCCAGAAACTTTGGTTTCGGTGCAATCCCAATCTCTCCATCCTCCAAATAACGCCACTCATCACAATCAAAATTATGAAAATCAATCGCATCTTCAACCTCAAACATTCCATCTGATAACGATCCTTCCACAACATCGTCCTCATCCATTGATTCACCATCACCATCCTGCCTTTCAGGTGTCTGCCTCTTCCCCACTAACATCAATCCCTAAAGTTTCTCCTTCCCAAACAAAAGAGGTCCCTTCTCTTTCAATTCTGAGCCATGGTAATCCTCTCTAAGAAACACATAATCCCTATCCCCCTTGAATGACACATAGAAAATCTTAGGATGGCGCAAAAGCATCACTCTCACCTTGTTAGAAAACTTGAAGGCATGCCTGAAATGGGTGAGAGTATCAACCAATTTTCTCTTCTCCACCGTAAGACTTAACAGCTCATGAATTACTGCACAGGCATGCTTCTCAGCCTCCATCGAAGCTAGTTGCAAACTAGTACAGTTTGAATAAGGCGAAATGAATGGAATTTCCTAGAATATAAGAATATGTTGCTTATCTTTCTTGGACAGGCTATACCCATTTAGAAGATTTAACTTCTTGAACTTCTGAGGCCTGTCAAGTATAAGATCAATGTCCGGATTATTAGCTTCTTCCAAGGCTTTTTTTGCAAAAGAGACTGCAGGAGTACGATCCCATGAAGTTAACTCCAATGCACGCTCATAATATTTATCAACAACCTCAAAAAATTTAGGATACTTGTTGCATAAATTAGTTCTGAAATCCATGGGGAGACCCATATCAGTAGCTTAGTGGGTAATATTATCTAGCAATACCCTGTTGCTCATAGACATCATTAAAATCTTCTTGATATTCTCAACTAAGAGGCCCTCCATTTGAGATTTAATTTGCACTTCTTCCCAATGTAGCTACTGTGCCTCGGGGGTCAATGTGAAATAGAAGCAGTTGCCTCTTCTTCAATTACTTGAAAGACTGATGGGCATATTCTCAATATGGGGATAATTCTGTGTCCCCTCTAGAGGCTGAGGTGCTTTCTATGCTTGGAAAGCTCTGCCACAAACATTTTTTGGTTGGGATTTTTGAGGAGGATGTGCTTGATCTAGTTGACTAACTTGAGCTTCTTCTAGCTCTCTATGACCTTGTCCAGAGGCCTCTCTTTTCATCTCTTAATCAGAGCAGTGACTGAAATTGGGGAAGGATGAAGAATTTGAGATGCAGTGAGTGACTTCAAGTAATGGGTGGTGTCTCCCATAAATGAGTTTTTGGTTCAAGTGAGCAAGAGGGGTCCAATTTGTGGAGTGCAGGCATTGCTTAGTCTCATGGGGATGAGGCAAGCAATTGTAGAGTGGAATATGGCAAGTTTCAGAGCTGGAGATGATGAGGGTAGTGGTAGGTTTTCGAAACTATGAAGGGATAAGCCGACACTCATCTCCATATCTTATCATGCGTACAACAATCATATATATCCTTTCGCTCTAATACCATAATAACACTCTGTGACTAATAAAAAGACTTTTCAAACCACTTTCGCTCGAATACCCTAAAATAAAACTCTATGAGTAATAAAAAGACTTGTCAAACCGCCATGTTATTATTAAATCTGGTTGAATAACGTTAACATGCACTGAAATCTTGAGCATTGAAGGGCACTGAAATCTTGAGCATTGAAGGGCACTGAAATCTTGGACCTTGCATAATTTGGATTGGTTATTTCTGTCTATGAAACAAAAATATCTGTGTCTTGGATTTTCCAATGTGCTAGTCAAGGATTATTTTATTATGAGAAACTAAAATCCAAACACTACAAGGAAAAGACCCTCTAGCGGAGGTTATAAAGGCGGATTTTAGTGCTATAAAATTGGCCAAATTTGTCAAAAAAACATTTTCTACAACATCTGTTTATGGTTACAGAGGTTTTGGTGGAGCTTTTAACGGAATTTAATCACAACTAAAAAAATTGGGAGGCTGGAGGTTATTACGGATTTTTTTTTCATTGGTGCACTATGAAAATTACTATTTAATGCAAAATTGTTTATTTATTGTAACTAATCGAAAATTCAATGATTACATATTACATTTGAATCGCGTTGTTGTAGAGATGGCTCCTCGTGCAATGAAATTATGTCCATTTCTTTGACCATATCCTTGTACACCTTTTTGGACATTCCTACTGGCATATTTCTGATATCAGCTCATTCATCTTTTGAAATTTTCATAATCTTCCTGAAAATGTAACATGACAATAAACTATTTTAATTTTTATATTGATATATGAAAAGTAAATATAACAAAAGTGATATTTATAAATAATTCTAGACAAACATTTAAAGGAATATTACTTTTTCATTCCTTCTTTTTTGTTGTTGTACGTTTTTTCTATTAAAATTCTGACATGTCT
The DNA here is from genome assembly GCA_034641835.2 of Pinus albicaulis. Lineage (NCBI taxonomy): Eukaryota > Viridiplantae > Streptophyta > Pinopsida > Pinales > Pinaceae > Pinus > Pinus albicaulis. The sequence continues at coordinate 1,510,844,231 of CM076584.1, read as the reverse complement.
CATTGACCAATTCTCTGGAAACTCTACCTATAGTTTAGATAAAATTTGGTTCTTGGAATCATTAGATTGATTTTTGTATTGTAAGTGGAAAGAACGTCTATACATTCGTTCCACTAGATCCCTCAAACTTTTGTAAAATTTTTTCCCCCTTTCGTTAACCTCTAGCATCACTCCACATGAGCTAAGGAGAAATTCATTTTCATTTGCATGTTCTATTTTTTTTCTTTTCTTACTAGAACAACATTAATTTTCTGAGTTGTTGGTCCCTGTAGAACATTAAACAGATGTGAATTAATATATTGTTTGACACATTTTATCTAATAATTTTAAGTATATTATTAATGAAAATTAAAAAAAGAAACTCATATTGGATCGATAGTATTTTTTCATTCACCTGATTCATCATTTTGAAATTTTTCCATCAAGCTTTTACCCTCTTCTAGTCCTATATTAGAAATAATCTTATCGAGCTTCATCATTTTGTTGCTCTGCATGATACACAATAAACAATACATATTAGTTAAACTTACATATAGTTCAAAAATAAATTTTTTTGTAAAGAATTTACAAAGAACTTGCCTTTTTTTCTTTTCTTGATGTGTTATCAGTATTTTTGTTACTTTATCTCTTGCCAGCCATTTATTTATCAATATGAAACTTGTACCATATCATTCATTAATATATTTTATAAATAAATTGTCAACTTTTCAAGTAAAAAAAAAAATCTCAAGAAATCGGTGCGCCATTCATGGTGTACAGACCGACGTCAGTGCGCCGATGTTTTATAAACGGACCGAAAAAATAGTATAATAGACTGTACAATGCTCTATATCAACAAGAATAACTAGTGTGTTACATGTTAACCACAACACTGATTAACACAGAGAAAATAATAAAAATCGTCCAGTGTTAGTTTTTGTAGCGTAAATGCCTCAGGCAAACAAGGGACTGCCATACGGTGCTCTCTGTCAACTAGGAGATCTGGTACGGTGTGTTATATGCTACATGGTGCACCGATTAACATAATAAAACATTTTTTTTGCGAAACAACACGTTAGCGGTGCACCATAATGAAATAGCGCACCAGTGCCCTATTTTACATATGGCACACTGATTAAAAAAAAATTGTTTTTAATTTTTTTATCAAAGTACTTTCACGGTGCGCTAGGATAATAAAGTGCACCAGTGCACAAGGTTACGCAGGGCACACCGATCCAAAAAAAAAAAAAAAAAATCACGCAAGGGTCGACATGGATTAGGATCCAACTATGCAAGTCGTCTCGTGGGTTGGATATCTTAAACCTATATATAGCAATACAAAAACCCTATAAATCTAAAATGAGAAGCCCTAATTCTGAAATCACAGAAAGAGGGAGAAGAAAGGGAAAAAACAAAAATAATGTAAGGTTTAGGGTAAAAATAGATTTTTTTTTTAAATTTTGTTTTTGAAAATGAAAAAGAAATTGTATTTTTTTTCTTACTGTGTAAAAAAACTACAGAAAAAGTTAAAAAAAACAATAAACTTTAATCACGAGATCGTTTGAAATTCTATGCTATAGGGTTTGAATCACCAGAGGTTTGGAGTTCTGATTGTCTAAATACTTTTGTTCAAACGTCTTTCGTTGCTCCACAATGCTCTTGTTCTCTGTTTCTCCAGGTATGTCTCCTGCAAATATCTGGCTGAAATTTTTTGAAAAAATAGTGAAATAATGAAAAGTGTTTAGTATTTAAAGAATTGTTTTATGAAATTAGATTTTCGAAGATATTTTGCCGCCCATTTTTCAATTTAGCGTTTTTTTTCACTTAAAGAAAATAGAGTTGTGCTTTTTTTTATTTGCGGTTATTCGTCGCTGGTGCGTCACTTAATATCACCACACTGGTGTGTCCGTTTATATCACGACACCGGTGCACATTAATGAAAATGCATTGGTGCGGTGATCTGTATATTAGCACCGATAACAAGAAATCCATTTTTAATTCACCGAAATTACTTTTAGGTGTGTTCACCAAAATTTATTATTGATTTTGATCAAATGTAGGGAGAAAATATCATAATTATATCGAATGGACAATTCTTCAAAATCCAGCTCGTTCCATAATATTTTTCAAATTCCATCGCGGAGTTCTCCCTATCAATCTCGAGACATAATATTTACTTCAGATTTTATTTATATTTTCATTATCTAATTGAATTTATGTTTTTTATCCACGTCAATCATGCACAGATTAATTAAATTTATAATGTATACAAATTTGCAGGTTCACACACATTCATAATTGAGTTCAGATGCACAAAATATTCAAATGTTAGCTCCAAAACGTCAGAAGCTATTATCACGAGCAGCATACTGCAAGGTGCATTTGGTAGATGAAAATGGACAACCGCTTCACCATGCCAATTGTAACAATATTGCATCTTCTAGCCACAATCCTGGGACATTAATGATGGTAATAATTATAATTGTTTGGTATATTGATTAATGTAATTATTTCAACGTCAAACCAATTAATCATACAATATTGTCAATGTGGTTACTAATTGATATCATATATTTTGTATTAATCATGTTCAAATAAATTTTTTTTTTTATTAGGATTCTAGTGATGATGAGTGACCTACCTACCATATTCCGTTGCACCCCACGATAATGTCAAATCGAGAGAAGAATGAATTAGGAGAAAAAATCAGAGAGGAACGATACCAAGCATGGTTGAATCAACCACCAATTGAATTCCCTCTATGTCCAGATTCACCAATCAGGAGTGACTACAACAATATTAGTTCTTCACAAGATGGAAATGGAGGCAATCAAATAGAGGTTGGTATGGATGATTACTTAAGGGATACGACTGCCATGGAGACAATGTTGTTAGATGCATTCCAAAACGATGATCAGCTATGGGATGATGCTCATATCGTTGACACCTTTTTCGAAAGCCTTAAATTTTCTTCCACCACCCCTCTCTTTTGACCTAGTGGTCAGTTAAAGTCTACCCAGTTGGGGACAACGATGTTACTGTACAACTTGAAAGCAAATTTTGGCTTGTCGAATGCATGTTTCTCGGAAATTTTGAGGTAAGTTACCATAAGGTCCTCCCTTATATAAATTTGAGAAATATAATCAGTACAGTATAATGAACATAACAAATAGTAAATTTTATGAATGTTAATAATTATATTGACATTAATGTACATTTATTAATATATTTTTCCATGATCACCATCTACAGGTTATTCAAAGATAAGGTTCTTCCGAGTGATAATGTCTTGCCCGGTAGCTGCGAAGAGGCAAATAAATTGTTGAAAATGTTGGGTGTTGAGTACATATCATATCATGCATGTCCAAATGATTATATTATATATAGAGGAGAATATGCAGAAAAAGAGATATGTCTGAAAATTGGGCATGATAGGTATGATAAATAAAAAAAGAAGGGTAAATAACGTACTGGTACTCCTTTTAAGATATTTAGGCACATGCCTATAATCCCAAGGATTCAAAGGCTCTTTCGTTGCAAATAATTAGCTATGTTACAGGGATGGCATGCCTCACACAGAAGTGAGTTGGGAGTTATGATAATCCCAACTGATTCAATATCCATGAAGCATATGGAGGATACACGGCCTGAAAAATTCAAGGATGAAGTACAAAGTCTACGACTCAACATAGCCATGAATGGAGTCAACCCATATTCCCTCCAGAACACCAACTATTATGTTTGGCCTGTAGTAGTGATCAATAACAATATCCCCCCATGGTTGTCCGTGAAGAATGAACATCTTATGTTGGCTCTCATATTCCCTGATAGAAGACAAGTGAAGAATATGGATGTCTACTTACAACCACTGGTAGATGAATTGAAGGAATTATGGGATGGCATAAATGTAAATGATGTATCAAGACCCATCACAACAGAGAGGAGTTTTACATTGTATGGCATATGTGCTTACACGACACATGATTATCCAGGCTTAGGAGTTTGCTTTGGTAAATTACATGTTTAATTTATTGATTTTTTTTTATATACGTAACAATATTCTTTCACATATTAGTTATTTAATTCGTTGTATTTGTTCTGATATTCATGATATTCTTTAATGTGCCATGCATATTAATTGTGTACAATAATCTCGCAAGTCTTGTAACAAAAGGGTATTTTGGATGTAAATTTTGTGGACCTTCTCTAAAAGCTAGATGGTCCAAGGACCTACGAATCAAGTGTATGATTACTCCAGGGTATTCCTCCCAGAAGAACACCCTTATAGAAGAGCAACATCCACTTTCAATAGTAAACGAGAGAGAACCCAAAGTTCTACAATAACCACACCAGCTGAATGGCTTAGAGCATATGAGAGAGAGAAGGAAAAGGAGTTCATAGAAATGTTTGATTCAAATGGGGAACCTATGTTCGATGATCCATAATTATTCGACACCTATGTTGAGAAAATTCCCATTGTGATGAAAAGGAAATATATCTTTTATAACCTCCCATATTGGGAGCATATTAAGATTACCCACTTATTAGATCCCATGCATATATTTAAAAATGTTTCATCTTCTTTATGGAGGCACATATCATCGAAACAAAGTGACACATTGGCTGTTAGGAAAGATCTTATTACTTCAAAAACTAAAACGAAACATTGGCCAAGACGATTAGAAAGTACGGGATCAGAGGCAGATGTTGGTCCCTCTAATTCATAGTTTTTCAAAGAAGGTGATGTCCCATGGATTTTAAAAAAAGATTATATTTCTTTGGCAAAGGAAGTTATAATGGGTGTGAGGGTGCCAACTTCATATGGGTCTTCACTACGACGCTGCTTCACCACGGATGACCATTTGTCGGGGTTGAAATCGCATGACCATTTGAATCTTCTAAGAGTACGTATAATATCAAAAGCGTGATTTTATTATTTTTTATATTAATAAATTTTATCCCATGCGGGGATCATAAAACATAACTAATTTTGTATATTATTGCATGTGTTTATAACTTTGTAGTGTCATTATCCTTTTTTCGTGCGTGGGTGTGTGAAACATGAATTCCCTCAAGACTTAGGACATGCCATATCTAAATTATCTGCATTTGTACGCTAGATCACTTCAAAGGAGATTCATGTGGCTAGCATTCCATGGTGGCATCAAGAGATAGTTGAGACTGTTTGTATGTTTGAGAAGGAAATGTTGATGAGTTTCATGGACTTACAGGTTCATCTTCTAATCCACCTAGTAGATGAGGTTGAATTAGTTGGGACAGTTTCTTAACGTTGGATGTTCTTCTTAGAGAGGTACATGAAGAAATTGAAAGGTTTTGTTTGACAAAGAGAAAAACCCAAGGGGTCTATGGCAGAGGGGTACATATTGTATGAGTCTTTCTATTATTCCAGTGAGTACATCAAGTAGATCGACAACAGACCAGGTGCAGTGATTTGGGACGAGGAAAGGGATGAAGACAAAAGAGAAGGAGAGTTGCTCCAAACGAGTGGAAAAAATCACTTGATAAAGAGTAAGCGGCTTATAATTTTTCAAATTTACCCAAAGTAAATATTCATGTTGAACTTTGATATAATGTACATTTTGATCTCTAAGTACTATATAATGTCGGTTTGATTTCATCATCGAATGTAGAAATTGAAGAAATCAATAAATTTTTTCTTTACAATTCTGAAGCGACACAACCGTGGGTCGCATTGTACGAACAAAAGAGGATGAAATGGGATAGTGATAGGAAATAATTCATACGGTTGAATGGTAGAAGTGTGCCTTATCCCGATCATTTAAAAGAAAATATGCCCCAACGGTTGGGTTGCTGACCAAGTCAGAGAGAAATATGGTGTAATCGGTCGTTACCCGCGTGCTGAAGAGGATGCGCTAAACATAGAGATTGGGTGCAGCAACTCGGTAATAATATTTTTAATTTATATGTAAATTTGAAACTTATAAGACATCTATATTTCATATTTTAACTATTGGGTTATTATAAGACACATGACACTATGATTTTTTTAACTTTTTTTATAATAGGTGCATTTGTTCCCATCTATGTGGGCATATGGACACCATTTTCGCATAGAAAATGCCGATGCTGGAAACATCACACAAGACTGTGGAGTGGAAGTCGAGTTCAATCAATCTAGTCGATCTAGCCACCGTGATCAAAATCTAGTACGAGGGACGTTAGGTTACATCGAAAAGACACAAGAGATCATTGAAGTGGATTTCTCTTCTTTCCAATGTGTTATTTTTAGGTGCAAGTGGTGGGACACCTTTGATCGGAATAATGTAAAGGAAGATCGCAATAGTAGGTTGATATGTATCAACTCTAGAAAGATGTGGGATGAAGCTAAGGAGCCCTATGTTTTCCCCAAACACTGCAACTAGGTGTTTTTTTACCCAGATGTGTTGGATAGGGATTGGTGGTTCGTATTGACACATGACCCTAGATCAAAACATATTTTTGAGAACAATAGTGTTATCATGCCATGCGAGTTGGAAGATAATGAGGGTGATCATGAGAACCGAGAGTGATATGGTACATGTGTTATTTCATCAATATTTATACTTTTTAAGATGGGTTTTTTGAAACATTATAATGTGTATTTTGAATTAATTGTTAATTTGGATTGTGTTAATGTTAAAATCAATATTGCACTTGATAATTTGCAATTATGTTGATCTCAAAAACAATGGCATACTATATAAAGTTCTTTTTTTTTGTATGTAAGATCATAGTAAAATAATGATAATTCTAAAGCACATGAATTTATTTGCATTATTTTCTAAACTTTATAATGTTACAATAATTCATATTATTCTAGATTTATTATTTTACAATTATTTAAAATTTTACAAATTTAAAAATTTTAATAAAATCATTTCACATTAATACAATTAAAATTTTGCATTAATACAATTAAAATTTTACAAATATTTTACATACAATTACAATGAAAATCACAATTAGAATTAGAATTAGAATTAGAATTACAATTTTACATTTTCACATACAATTACAATTAAAATTACAATTACAATTTTACAATTTTACATATATACAATTACAATTACAATTTTTACAATTTTACATATATAGAATTAGAATTACAATTACAATTACAATAATTTCACAATAAATTAAATATTAAAATTACAATTAAAATTTTACAAATATTTTACATACAATTACAATTAAAATTACAATTAATACAAATACAAATATTAGAATTACAATTACAATTTTACAATTTCACATACAATTACAATTACAATTTTACAATTTTACATATATACAATTACAATTAAAATTACAATTACAATTTTAAATATATACAATTACAATTAAAATTACAATTACAATAATTTCACAATAAATTAAATATTAAAATTACAATTAAAATTTTACGAATATTTTACATACAATTACAATTAAAATTACAATTAATACAAATACAATTACAATTTTAGAATTTTACATACAATTAGAATTACAAATATTACAATTTTACAATATCATGATCATTTAATATTAAATTAATTAATAAACATCACATTCATGATAACCATCATACAAACATCATATTTGACTAAAAAACACATTCAAATTCGCTAACATCATCGTGATCATGATCATATAACAAAACAAAATTAACATTATATAACATCATCACAACACACACATCAGATATACATCCCTACATGTGAAATAATTGTTATCACATACACATCTATCTGCAAGATGCACATTAAATGAACATATCTAACATGACCTAACAATATACACATCATGATGATCACCAACATGTAAATTAAGTATAATTGCAACATGAACGTAAAATACATGGACCATATATATATATATAACTGAATAATGTCAAAAATATACAACTGTAATATAAATGTCATGGATCAGCTAGTGGTACAAGATGAATAGCAATACTAGTTGAGGCCTGCTCAGTCAATGGTGCAGCCTCGACGGTCGATGGTCCAGCCTGCTCTTGATCATGAGTATTGGTGGATGCTGCAGGTTGCTAACTAGATGTGGCTGATGGTCTAGCTTGCTCTCCATGATGGCTACTGCTCGATGCTAGTGGAGGCTGCTCATATGGCGCGGCGCGAGGTGAACGATCATCAGATGATGCGTCACTACTTGGGGACTGTCGATCACGTGCCGCCTCTTGACCATGCCTATAGTGTGCAACGATCGTCCTCAGCCTCGTAACTAAGATTGTAGCTCCTACGACATGCCACATCAAGTTGTACATGTCACTTAGCATGGATCTCCACATATGTAACAACCTACCATTGGCCTGTATGTCTCTCATATTAGCAGGCGTGATGCCTGCCTCAACAATAAATGCAGTGAGTTGGTCGCCTAACTCCATCCTGTATCTGTTATAAAGCTGACCAAGCCTAGCAAAAGGCAATACCGGTGCACTAGCAGTAGCAAGTCTCTCTGCACCGACCTCCTGATGATCGTCGACATCTGGCATACCCTGATCGTCATCAGGATCCAAACTTGGATCATATGGTGATGCTGACATGTCCTTGCCATCAAAAGACCCAATGTCTGCAAAATATATACAAGTACACAACAATAATTAGACAATTTCATTACAAAATTTAATAAAAACAGGTTAAAGAACATGTTAGAATAAATTTAAATAAAATAATAATATTACCTCTATCATCTGGAAGATCATCATATGTGAAGAGGATTTTGGCACACTCTCGCCAATCTAAACCAGCATAAGGACATGGGACCATAATGAATGGATGCTCATCAACACTGGCTAGCAATTCCAGTGCATCATGCGACATCCTTGCGGAAAACACGGTCTCGCCCCTCTGGGGCATCATCTGTCCCCACATGTGCATTCGTGCCTCGAACATCGGCCTACGAGGCTGCCGAAAAAAATTAGGCCTCGTCTCTGGAAACCTCTCAAAAAATAAACAAAAAAGCTTTGAAGGAAAAGGGAAATTTACCCTCCCTTGTTCATGAGCACGACATCTATCTAAGGCTATATAGAACTGTCGCAAAAAAATGGTAGACCACCTAACAATTCGTGGCTCCTGTACTAAAGAATCAACATAATATAGAAGCGAGATACTAATGCGTTGCCCATCACTAGTGTTGTGTGAAATTTTCAAAATCATAGGTGAGAGGCACCTCACCTCCTTACTATCAAATGAACCAATATGTAACTGACCTTCGGAGACTTGAAAATATGGAGACAATATATCTATGCTAATGTATCTCTAGGAGTACACCAACTGACTCCCTGCTGCATAACCAACTGGAACCTCTGGGAACGAGGGAAAATCCACCCCTCTCCTTGATAGCCCTATAATGAAATATATGTCCTCCTCAGTGGGCATGTACCACTAGTTAGGACCAACCCGGAAATCCTATCGGTGGGCATTCCACCTGCAGATAATATGTCTCAAAAACACACCATGGCCATTTAGGAAAGTAGCCCCCTCATAGAAATTGAGGAGGCCTACCTATTGTTAGTGTCCCATGATTTGGCATATTGGTATACCAAATGATAGGGTAACATGGAACCAGTCTTTGGAGTCCTAGGACCTAGCCTTCATGGACTCAGAGAAGGCTCTCTCTATTGGGTGCAAAGGATGTGTTCCTTTTTCTCTAGGATTTTGATATTAGGCTAGTTGTTAAGTGTAGGGTTGTAATGTTCCCAATTTTAGCCTCAAGCTAAAATGGAACATTATAGTTGCATATTTTCATTTTGTTAAATAAAAGTGGGTAAAGTGACCCATTCATGTAATAAACGGGAATAAAATCCCTTACAATGTGAAAAGGGATCATCATGGAGCTGGATTTCACACCCTCATGTGTGAAAGAGGTTAAAATGTAAATAGACAAGGCCTAATTGACCAAGTCAAACTGAATTGGCATGAGTTGGAAAGCACTAAGTGGGACAACGCAGTTTTAGTGGAGGAATATTCTATGGGGGAGGAAACTTCTAGAGGAGGGAAGATGGAGAATTCATTGTGTTTAAAAGAGGAGCAAGGCAACCCATTGAGATTATCTTGGATCATTTGATTATTTGTCTATTCAGACAAATTGCTGCCTCTTGCTGTTCAGCAGAGCTGCAGTGCCTTCAGGCACGAGGGAGTCCTGTTGAGGATTTCCTCTCCTTCTTGAGTAGCTCATGAAGGATTTCACTCCATCTCCCATATTCAGGCATTCAGGCCATAGCTTCAGCCATCTACATCAGTGCAGTTTCTGTAGCAGATATTGTGCAGTGTTGCTGGGGAGGTTTGAACACACCATCTGGAGCTATTTTTCCAGTGGAGGGAGGTTCCATCCTTTAGGAGATCAACAAATGGGGTTTATGAGCATATCCCATCATCTTTGGCATCAAGCCAACCGCAATCGATCATTGGTACCGCAGTCCCTCTCTTAGACAACGTTTTTCTTGGTGCATAATTGCTGTGAGGGATTAGCAGATTTTGGAGGGGAAGTCTTGGGTGAAAGGATTAGCCTTTCACTTCAGATTTTCATTGGAGAAAGGTCTCTTCATCTACAGTAGCTATTTCAGCCTTCTCCATCCATTTCTAGCTCTTGAGTTGCTGCTGCCCAGCAACTCTGGCATTTCTGCAAAATGCCATTTTTGTATAGATTTCAGCCAATCCTCTTAAAGGATTGATGTTATGTATTTTCAGGAGTAGAGATCTTGCTCCCCCACTTTATCTGAGCCTCTTATTTCTATATCATTGTATTTCATTATTTATGCAGCAGTTCCTCTCTAAAACTGTGCAGCCATGGCCTAGGGCTTTCTTATGTAGCAATATATTCCCATATTTACATGTACAGGTTTCTTGAGGCTTCTAGTGCCCTTCTTGAGTGATCATTCCCTCAAGGATTTTCATTCTTATTTGTTGCTATGTCATAATATGATGGCCATTGGATTCTTTGACATTTCATGTGTATATGAATCACTATTATTTTCCATTTGATGTATTTGTTATTGTTGTAGCTGCAATATTGGGAGATTCCCAATCTTGTTGTATTTCCCTATTGGGGATATTTTCCTTTGACAATCTCTCTATAGACAAAGTCTGCTAGTGGGCCAGGTAGCCTTTGGGGCTCATCCTTTGTTTAAAGGTGACAAATCCAATAAATTCCGCTACAGTCTATCTCTGGAATAGATTTTCCTTGTCATTTGACAATGTTTTTGAAAATGGAACATTACAGTGGTATCGAAGCATAATCTTGGCTCAGCCTGTGGATCTTCAGCCAAGATGCCATCTAAGAAGAAGAGAAAGACTCCACTTTGTGGAGAAGAAAAAGGAGATGAGCTAGCCAAGCTTCTCCCTAAATCTACATAGGGCTTTCATGGGAGCCATAAGAAAAAGAGAAGGGAGAGATTTGAAGAATCTCCACAAGGGTTTGGAACAGAAACAAACTCTAGGGTTTCTGATGAGGAATGTGAGCACGTAGTCACATCCCTTGATGCACAGTGCAGTCACATGTGCAGTTTTGTCATGAAGTGATGGGAAAAGAAGGAGAGGTGACCAAGAAGAAAACTCTTGAAGATTTTCTAAGAAAGTATGAGTCTCAAACTCAGGCATTCAGAGATCATCTCACTTTCATGGATTTTTGCAAGCCTAAGGTGAAGGGGAGCCAAAAACAAGATAGATTTTCTCTATCTACTTCCAGAGGTTCACCTACATGTTCAGCCAAAGCATGGGTAGAGGATCTGAAGACCATTTTTCAGCAGCAAAAAGTTTCCAAAGGAGATGCCATCAGATTTGCAGTGCTGCACTTTAGAGGTAAAACCTATGCATGGTGGATATTTGAGTCATGTTCTTTTAAGGATGCAAATAATTCTTCCTATTTTAGATTCATTGGTAAAATGATGGAAGGATTTTGTGGGAGAAAATCTGAAACACATGCAGAGAAACAAACCAAGAATTTGCATATAAAGGGAGGAAACATAAACTTAGTTCCACTTTAGAACATTGTTGAGAAGGCTAACATCTTGCATCATACCTAGTGGAGGCAAGCTATCCATCTCATATTCTTGCACAAGAGAGCATGGAGGTCTCTTTTTCAAAAGGAGATCAAATTTTGGAGAAGTTGCCCCTACATGTTGATGAGAAGGAGGGAAATTGCGCTGGTGTAGTAAGAGTTGATCCAGTACCTCATGTAGAGGAAAGAGGAGCTCTTGCTCAATATAGAGGGATTCTTGTGTTTTTGCAAAGAAATTCCCCAGGATCTCCCATGTAGAGATCAAGGCACAACTCATGATACACATGTGCCATTGTTGGTAGGGTGCAGAGCTATGGAGATCGAAGAAGAGATAGGGAGGATGATCAACATCATGTGATGAGGAGCACACACCCCTGTTTATTTTATGAGGTTGATGCACCTAAGATGATGATTGGATTGCGCAGTAGAAGCATGGAGTGTTTTCTCCATTCATACATTCAGTCATCTCTTGATGATGGTGTCTCACTGCATGGAGACATTGCACCAAGGAGACCACTAGATCAGTAGAGGAGGTTGGATGCTCCACATTCGGGGCCTCACATCTTGATTTTAGGAGGGTGGAAACCTTGGGAGAGTTCATCACAGTGCAGAGAGTTTGGGATAGAGGGAGACACTCTCTCATTTTCAGCATCCCCCACTCTCATCAGTCATATTGTGCTGATATAGTTGCTGCAGAGATGGAGGATAGAATCTTCATGATGCAAGATGGTTACTCCATATATTTGGTGAGAGAGATGATACTTCCTTTGAGGAGGGACTCTTTCATGCATTGGAGTAGATGGAGGCTACTCATACTTACATTGCCCAGGATCAGGAGATTCTTTGGAGATGATAGTCTCTCATGGGAGGCTCATTTTCAGAGAGCATCATTTCTATTTGAGCATGAGTAGCTGCATGATGGCATGGCAGCAACTTGGAGGATGACTTTGGCATGAGGGGATGTCAAGGTAGCAGGTAGAAGCATGATGGAGAACCATATTATAGAACACTAGTGTTGTCTATGTGGAGGATTGATCCAGGATGGAGGAGTCAGATTTGGTTGAGTATTCCCCAGGATCTTGATGCATGCATGATTCTCAGATGGCCTTGATGGATATAGTAGATACTTAGTGGATGATATGATCATCTATCATCATGGAAGAATCTTCTTAACTAGGGATTCTAGTCTCAAGGAGACACTATTGCATGCGGAATATGAGGACTTCCTAGCTATGCATTTGGATGCATACTTTGTCTTGATAGAGGAGTTCACTTGGGAGGGCATTCATAATGGCATATATTAGCATATGGAGAGATGCATAGCCCGATTGATGATGGAGAGGACATCACAACCACTTCCCTACTCACTGGAGGTGAGGGAGAATTTTTAGTTGAGCCATTTCAGCTCAAGAGCTCAAGTGCATGAGGGAGAAGGTATAATTTCATATTTTGTATTGTACTTCTTTTCCTTGTTTGAGCAGCATGATGTATTAGTAGGTCTTGTACCTTCTTGCATACTATATGAGGATGTACTTGCAGCAATTTGTAGCAAAAAAATTGGCCAATATTATGGTGGGTTGTGGGGGAGGCCACATACTCTTGGTGTGCACCATTGGCACCTATTTGTACTTTCATGATTCCATCTCATGAGATGTTTGTGGCAGAAAAAAAGTGGCTGGGAAAGCACTTTTTATGTATATTTTTATGCAGGCAAGAGGCTCATTGCATTGGTCCCATGAGAGGAGTAGTGACCCACTCTCTAGTTGTCTTGTGACATCTTGTTTACATTATATTATGTTTCCTTGTATTATTGACATTGTACATTCACAGGGAGAATTATTTGGAGAGTGTCTTATATGTTGGGACAACCCATTGGGAGCATGATTCTCCCTACTATGCATGTTTTATGTTGTAGGAGATACCATGGGCAAACCATGATTGCCATATTGCTACATTTCTCTTCTTGTGGGGAAAACCACTTGGAGAATTTGAAGAGGCATTTCATGGTTGAATATTTTGATGTTGTAGCTTGGGCCACTCTTGGAGGCCATACCATTTCAGCCCAAGGACAGAGGCAGCCCCATATGTACTACAGAGGGAGAGAAGAGCTTATTGGGATGAAGCAGCAAAACTCTCCATTCAGCCCCACAACATTGCGCAAAACTAGGGGAAAGATTTTCATTTGGAGGATAGCATGGGTGAGTGGATCACTAGTGGAACTATATTTTCCCATGCATTTCATCACTCCTACCTTGAGGAGGCCATGGTTCAGCAGGAAGATTTCCACCTACACCTTCTATCTTTTCAGGGTGTACACCATTCCGGTTTGCATACTTGGGAAGGAGCATTGGAGGGCAGATTTATTGTAGCATAACTTGAGAAGTAGTGGGGATTGTTGATGAGGAGGCCAAGGAGAAGAAGGGGGAGAAATTTTGTTCTCTCTATGCAGTTGCTTGAGGACAAGCAACATGTGGGAGGGGAGGACTGTAATGTTCCCAATTTTAGCCTCAAGCTAAAATGGAACATTATAGTTGCATATTTTCATTTTGTTAAATAAAAGTGGGTAAAGTGACCCATTCATGTAATAAAAAGGAATAAAATCCCTTACAATGTGAAAAGGGATCATCATGGAGCTAGATTTCACACCCTCATGTGTGAAAGAGGTTAAAATGCAAATAGACAAGGCCTAATTGACCAAGTCAAACTGCGTTGGCATGAGTTGGAAAGCACTAAGTGGGATAGCGTAGTTTTAGTGGAGGAATATTCTATGGGGGAGGAAAATTCTAGAGGAGGGAAGGTGGAGACTTCGTTGTGTTTAAAATAGGAGCAAGGCATCCCATTGAGATTATCTTGGATCATTTGATTATTTGTCTATTTAGACAAATTGTTTCCTTTTGTTGTTCAACAGAGCTGTAGTGCCTTCGGGCACGAGGGAGTCCTGTTGAGGATTTCCTCTACTTATTGAGTAGCTCATGAAGGATTGCACTCCATCTCCCATATTCAGGCATTCAGGCCACAGCTTCAGCCATCTACATTAGTGCAGTTTCTGCAGCAGATATTGTGCAGTGTTGCTGGGTGTTGCTGGGGAGGTTTCCACACACCATCTGGAGCTAGTTTTCCAGTGGAGGGAGGTTCCATCCTTTGGGAGATTATAAAAGGGGGTTTATGAGAATATCCCATGATATTTGGAATTAGGCCAACCACATTCCATCATTGGCAGCGCAGGCCCTCTCTTAGACAACATTTTTCTTGGTGCATAATTGCTGTGTAATGTCCCTTTTTAGGGATTCTCAAGATTCTATGTCAGAGATGGACTATAGAGGCATTTAATGGTTATTTCACCTCTAAAAAGAGGGTTAGAATTAGAGGCTACCTGGCCAAATGTAGACTCTTCCTATAGAACTTGGAATAATCCCAATTCAGGAATCTCAACAAGGCCTTCAATGAAAACGTTGTATAAGAAAATATGAGCAAGGAAAATGCAAATCAGGGCTGGGATCCCCTCATTCAAGCTGTATGTGACATATATATGCAATTTCAGTAAAAAAAAATAAGTTTAAGCACATTAAATAGATCTCCCGGAAACAAGACTAGCTAGAAATCAGCCAAAGAGAGAAGCTGTTACAACATGAAAACCCCAGCTACTAGAATTGCGCAGATTTGACTGAAACTAAGAGGAGGTCAGCCAAGGATCTGATGATTCAGTAATATATCAGTAAATAATATTTATGGATGATTTTATTTCCTTTAAAACTGATTACAAAAAGAACTAGGGCAAGATCCCTTCAGAAATTAGAGCTGCAACTAGAAATAAACTGCAGAAATACATAGACAGCATTATTTTCCAAGTGGTTCAGATGTTGTACATTAAATTTCAGATCTAGTACAGATATATGGATGAAAAATAGGATCTAATACAGATATGGAAGCTACAAGACTTTAAGAACAAGATCCAATTGGAATTACATCAAAATACTGCATATTAAGCTGTAGATCTGAATTACAATATACTGTGCTACAGAAAACCCAGAAATTGCTGAGGATAAATTTTATTACAGAAATATATCAGATCTATAGATACATGGATCAGCAACCCAATCCATTGATCACCAAGGGAAGGCAAGCCTAAAACCAAGAGATCTTCCTCCAAACTGATAGTAAATTGAAATAGAAAAGCCCTCTCACAAAATAACGCAGTATGAAGCAGAAACTGCGGAGAGGGTGAAGGAGACTGAATACATGGAATGAAAAGCACAAATCTGTTATAAAATATAAATCTGCTAACTCCTTGGAGGCTGAAGAATACTCTCCAATAGAGAAAGCCTTTCAAAAACCACTAGATCTAAACAGATCTGGAATGCCACTTGCTACAAAAGATAGCAGCTGCAAAACCCTCAATGGGCCAGCGCTGCTCATGAAAGATAGAGCTTGGTCTCAAACTAGATAGTGGCCAAATTCAGAAAAGAACTCCTTCGATGAACCTCAAGGGATGAGATGAAACTCCTTAATAGGAATTCCAATCAAAATCTTCCACTAAACAGTAGAGAATGGTATTTGTCTAAGCAGACAAATACTTCAGAAATATAACTCATCAACAACCTCTTCAAGTGTCTTCTCCTCCTTTTTATAGCATGAGAAATCCTTTGAAAACCCTAAACCACTTTGATGAGTCACCCCTCTTCACATTAGAGGCTCCCTTCTAAAACTACGCAGTCCCTCTTGGAGATGCATTGAACCTAGAGAACGCAGTTGATTTGGTCAAGGTGGACCCAATCTTTGGCTCAACCCTCTTTCTCACCTTCAAGTGATTATTTACATAGCCCAGATTTGTATTTTTTCACATGGGCATTGATTTATTAGGGGTTTTACATGTCCTCCTTTATTCATTTATTCATAAAACATAAAATAA
Organism: Pinus albicaulis; assembly: GCA_034641835.2. Classification (NCBI taxonomy): domain Eukaryota; kingdom Viridiplantae; phylum Streptophyta; class Pinopsida; order Pinales; family Pinaceae; genus Pinus; species Pinus albicaulis. The sequence continues at coordinate 1,510,827,325 of CM076584.1, read as the reverse complement.
ATCAAAATTTAATGTCTCCTCTTAGCTAAGGCTAAGTAGGAACATTACAGTCCTCCCCCTCAAAATGTTGCTTGTCCTCAAGCAACTGGTAGGTTAAGAGCTTTGTTTCTTATCATTCTCCATTGATGACACCATCAAGAATCAAGCTATCATCATGAAGTAAATGTTCACCAAGGCAATACATCAAAAACTGCTCCTCCAATGCTAGCATGATAGGTTCATAGTCTGCCCCTTCAGGAGTGTAAAACTCAACAGAAATAAACATGCGTGAACCATTGTCACAGCTGAAACATGTGTCATGAAGTACTAGATAAAGTTCCATCCCATGTGGTAAATGTACACTACTGACTCTTTGCCCATACATACCCATAAACAAAACCAATATGTCATCTATGTATGGTAGCAAAATCACATAAAGGAAAACTGAAATTTGCACATGAGGAGGTGGGTCACAATCCCACATAAGGTACCAGCGCAGTACACTCCTTGTTCTGAGTAGATTTGAATGTGATAGGTGGTACTCCCACCACATATTTTCTGCATAAGCCACCTTGACATGGCTGAAAGTGAAACTCTCATTATGTGCCTTTGAAAAGCACCCATCATGGTAAACAATCTCCCTTTGCACCTCAAGGGAGTGGCCAGCTTTGGAATTTTTGTTGGCCCCATCTTTGCCATGAGATCTGCATGAAAAAATTCTCTTTGTAGGAGCCATGGCCTGCATACATATGGTAAGAGAATGTGCCAAATCAGAAAAATATACTTGCTCCACAAGATCAGATTTCTTACCATACAAACCTCCCACACTCATAGCGTTAGGCATGGGCCTTTCCCCTCTTTTGAGAGAAGAAGGAGATGGCTGAAATTTTTCCTGCATAGGACCCTTGGCTGCCCCATCTCCACATAACTATTGCACTCTTGTAAGTGCTTGTTTAGTTCCTCCCAATCATAATGCTAATGTAGTTCCTCCTCCATACCCTCCCAATCAAAACTCTTCAAGATTAAGGAGTTGATTTTTGCTGATTGCATGTAACTGGAAAGGAACTCCTTATGGGCTCTTTGTAGTATCTCTTGCTTAATATTGGAGGCTTGAGACAAGAATACTTTACCAAGATGATAGATGAACCCTTCATGGACCAAGTATCCCCCTCCTTGCTTTATGCCATCTAAGATCATCCCGGTGTGCAGATATTTGGAGTACTCCAGAAGGAGTTGAGACTTCCAATATGGATCCACACTTCTCAAAAAGGACATCGTTGTAGATGCATATATGGTGGTGCTTGCCTTGTTTCTGCTTGTTCCTTTGGCATCATGCATGCCAACATTGTTTGTGGGAAGGATGATGCTCCCCCTTGCGTCCTCCCACAGCGCTGTGACTCTTTCTTCCACTGTTTCAGCACTTGGTGAAGCCTTCCCCACAGAATCTAATGGCACCCCAAGTGGCTTGCCATGCTGTAGGAATGTCTCTTACAGATTTCTCATGAACATGAGGGAAGGAATTGCAAATTCCTTGCCCCCATTGCGCAATTTAATCTTTGTTGTGTGGGTAGAGACATCAAGTGAAGGGTAGGTGTGCATGCCTTGAATAACTTGTTGCTTCCCAATATTCAATTCCACCCACTCCATCTGCAAGGCCCTCCAATCAGTGGTGATTTTTACCAAATTAATCAACCACTGGACACCCAAGATGAGTTTGGTGTCTGGTATGTCTGCTAAAAAGAAGTGGTCCCTCAAAGTGTAGGTCCCCATAGTCACAAAAAGTGAGGGAACATACTGCATGCACTGCATAGTTATGTCCCCCAGAACCAAAACAGAGAACCCATCAAAAGAATCAGTTGGGATCCCTCTCCTCTGCACAAAGTGAGCATCAATAAAGTTGTGGGTTTCCCCACTATCGATCAGAATAGATACTCTTTGGTTCATAACTGAACCCTGCACCCTAAGAGTCAAATATTTGGGCACTCCTCTCAAGGAAGCAAGAGTCCCACTGTTTGGAGAAAATGCTCCCTCTTCTTCTCTGGATGATGATGGATCCTCCTCCTCATCGTCACCAGCGCTTTGACCTCTCCTAGGTCCATCATTGCCTTCCTCCTCCTCACAATCAGAGAATACTTCAATATAATGTTCTCTTCCAGCAGCACATCTATGTCCCGACACCCAAGAATCTTGACAAGTGAAACATAATTTCTTCTTTCTCAACTCCCTCTGGAGATCATTGTCAAGAAGATTTTTATGTGAGCTCTACTTGGGTGGAGCAGCTTTCCCTTCCTTCCCTTTAGAAGAGTGAGTGGCTTTGCTTGGGAAGGTTGCCTTTGCTCTTGGCAAGGCATTTTGGAGATCTCTTGTTCTTTCAATGGCATCATGCAGTGTGGTGGGTTTGGTAGACTTGACCAACCCATGCAAAGGTTCTTCCAAGCCATTTATGAAAATATAGACTCTCCTTGCAACTGAAAGATCATGAACCATTACAGATAGCCTAAAAAATTTAGATATATAGGCTTCAGCATCTCCTATCTGCTTAAGCTTTGCCAAGCTTATGAAAGGGGCCTCCGGATCCTTCCGATCAAATATTTCCACTAGTCTCCTAGTGAACTCAGCATAAGTGGACACATTGCCCTGTCCCAATGTAGAAAGTCCATGAAACCACCAGTTGTGGGCTTCTCCATCAAAATGCAGCGCAACAATATTAATTTATTCAGCTAGAAGTAGATGTCCAAATTTTCCACCCATGCTTTAGCTAAACAAGAGGGTGATCCATCAAACTTAGGCAAGAAAAACCTACCCATGGTGTGGTGCCTCCCATGAATAAAACCTCCATATCTATATTGTTGCAATGACCTTCTCCGATCCTTCAAATAGCAGAAATCTTGAAAGGTCAAGTTATCCTTGAACCTTTGACTTTGTGAATCATATTCTGCAAAGTAGCCTTCCAAAGAGGTTGACACTTGAAGCCCTTCATTCTCTACAGCCAAGAAGGTAGGCATTGTAGAGCGTTGTAAGATTTGTGGAGCTTGTGGCAAGCTCACCGGTGGACCAGTCCCAAAATGAGACATTTCAAAACTCTGTCGTTGATGGATTATTCCAATGGACTCCCTCATTCTATCTATCCTCATCTCCTTTATCTCCTTGGATAGATCTTGCATGGTTTCCCAGAGATTTTTTGCAAACTCTTCTGCCTCCTTATCTTTATCATTCAACTTAGGGGCTTTCCCCTTGTCTTGACCCTTATCAAGGTCAACAGTAGTATAGTGATACTTTTTATGACTTCTATTCTGGTATCTCCTCTCCCTCTTAGAAAGAGGATCTTCATCTTCAGAATGCAGCATGACTGTGGCTCCAATGCTAGCACAGGCTGTGCCAAGAGTGGAGCTCCGATACCACTGTAATGTCGCTTTTTGGGGATTCTAAAGATTCTATGTCAGAGATGGACTACAGAGGAATTTACTGGTTATGTCACCTTTGAAAAGAGGTTGAGAACCAGAGGCTACCTAGACAACTGTAGACTCTGCCTATAGAACTTGGAATAATCCCATTTTAGGAATCTCAACAAGGCCTTCAATGAAAACACTGTATAAGAAAAACTGAGCAAGGAAAAATCATATCAGGGCTGGGATCCCTTCATTCAAGCTATATTTGACAAACATATGAAATTTTATCAGAAAAAAATAAGTTTAAGCACATTAAATAGATCTCCCGGAAACAAGACTAGCTAGAAATCAGCCAGAGAGAGAAGCTGCTACAACATGAAAACCCCAGCTACTAGAATTGCACAGATTTGACTGAAACTCAGAGGAGATCAGCCAAGGATATGATACTTCAGTAATATATCAGTAAATAATATTTATGGATGATTTTATTTCCCTTACAACTGATTACAAAAATAACTAGGGCAATATCCCTTCAGAAATTAGCGCTGCAACTAGAAATAAACTGCAAAAATACATAGACAACGTTATTTTCCAAGTGGTTCAACTGTTGTACATTAAATTTAAGATCTAGGAAAGATATATGGATGAAACATAAGATATAATATATATCTGGAAGCTACAATACTTTAAGTACAATATCCAATTGGAATTACATCAAAATACTGCATATTAAGTTGTAGATCTGAATTACAATATACTGTGCTGCAGAAAAAACCAGAAATTTCTGAAGATAACTTTTATTACTGAAATAGATCAGATATATAGAGACATGGATCAGCAACCCAATCCATCGATTACCAAGGGAAGGCAATCCTAACACCAAGAGATCTTCCTCCAAACTGATAGTAAACTGAAATAACAAAGCCCTCTCACAAAATAACGCAGTATGAAGCAGAAACTGCACAGAGGGTGAAGGAGACTAAATACATGAAATGAAAAGTATAGATCTGGTATAAAATATAAATCAGATAACTCCTTGGAGGCTAAAGAAAACTCTCCAATAGAGAAAGCCTCTCAAAAACCACTAGATCTAAGCAGATCTAGAATGCCACTTGCTACAAAAGATAGCAGCTGCAAAACCCTCAATGGGCCAGCGTTGCTCATGAAAGATAGAGCTTGGTCTCAAACCAGATAGTGGCCAAATTTAGCAAAGAACTCCTCCAATGAACCTCAAGGGAAGAGATGAAACTCCTAAACATGAATTCCAATCACAATCCTCCACTAAACAATAGAGAATGATATTTGTCTAAGCAAACAAATACTTCAGAAATATAATTCATCAACAACCTCTTCAAGTGTCTTCTCCTCCTTTTTATAGCATGGGAAAGAATTTGAAAAACCTAAACCACTTTGAATAGTCACCCCTCTTCACATTAGAGGCTCCCTTCTAAAATAGCGCAGTACCTCTTGGAGATGCATTGAACCTAGACAACGCAATTGATTTGGTCAAGGTGGACCCAATCTTTGGCTCAACCCTCTTTCACACCTGCAAGTGATTATTTACATAGAACAGATTTGTCTTTTTTCACATGGGCATTGATTTATTAGAGGTTTTACATGTCCTCCTTTATTCATTTATTCATAAAACATAAAATAAATCAAAATTTAATGTCTCCTCTTAGCTAAGGCTAAGTAGGAACATTACATGCTGTGAAGGATTAGCAGATTTTGGATGGGAAGTCTTGGGTGAAAGGATCAGCCTTTCACTCCAGATTTTCATTGGATAAAGCACTCTTCATCTACAGTAGCTATTTCAGCCTTCTCCATCCATTTCTATCTCTTGAGTTGCTGCTGCCCAACAACTCCGGAATTTCTGCAAAATGCCATTTTTGTATAGATTTCAGCCAATTCTCTTAAAGGATTGATGTTATGTATTTTCAGGGGTAGATATCTTTCTCCCCCACTTTATTTTAACCTCTTATTGCTATATCATTGTATTTCATTATTTATGCAACAGTTCCTCTCTAAAACTGCGCAACCATGGCCTAGGGCTTTCTTATGCAGCAATGTATTCTCATATTTACATGTACATGTTTCTTGAGGTTTCTAGTGCCCTTCTTGAGTGATCATTCCCTCAAGGATTTGTATTCTTATTTTCTGCGATGCCATAATACAATGGCCATTGGATTCTTCGACATTTCATGTGTATATGAATCACTGCTATTTTCCATTTGATGTATTTGTTATTACTGTAGCTGCAATATTGGGAGATTCCCAATCTTGTTGTATTTCCCTATTGGGGATATTGTCCTTTGAAAATCTCTCTATAGATAGAGTTTGCTAGTGTGATAGGTAGCCTCTGGAGCCCATCCTTTGTTTAAAGGTGACAAATCCAGTAAATTCCCCTGCAGTCTATCTCTGGAATATATTTTCCTTGTCATTTGACAATGTTTCTGAAAATGGAACATTACAAGGGTTTTGTTGATTGTTTTTGGTTGGGTGAGATGGATTGGTAGAATAGGTGGAGTGGGAGGTATTTAAAGCATTGGGCTATGGATTCAATAAAATTCAAGGGTGTCTCAATAATGAATTAGAGTGTAGTGCAAGGTAAATTTAACAAGGTTAATGGATCCTTTAAGTTGATGAGTGAAGTGGGATGGACATCAAGTTTGTGAATAAGGTAGGGCAAAGGGAAATCAAGAATCCTTTGTCAAATACCTACGAATAAGGAGGTATTAAATATATTAGCACAAGATACTAAGCACGAGCTAGGGAAAACCATTTACTCTATGATAATATTTTAAACCAATAAATATCCAAGATAAGCATGTCAGTGAAACATACAAATCATAAGAGCTTCTAACTTTGGTAAATTCACCACCAGACTTTGGGAAAACATAAAATATCACAAATAACTTAATATATGAAGATGGAACTCCTAAACGTCATAAATCAAGCTATAGTGTAATATCCCAAAATAGGGACTGCTAGCAAGGCATGACTGGAAAACGCATTTTCGAGGAATGGATGCTATAGCTCTTGAAATCAGCCCTTGTATCCCTTAGATATAAGTATCTAAGACCTAAATCCAAGAGGGGATCAGAAAAAAATCTATCTAGGTGGGTTAAACAGATCTCCCAAACCTAGTACAGCTTGAAAACTGCCCAAAGAAGGGACTACAGCAAGAAAAAACAACACTGCCCAGAAAATAACGCGGTTTTAGTTAGCAGTAGCAAGAGGCCAATATGAAGGCTTAAAAATAGCTGATACAACAATAAATCAGATTTAAAATGGACCCAATTCAGTGTACAAGATAAATATGGAGACCTTTATGAAGAAAAACCCTCTAAAAGAGGTGTTGCAACAATATAATTCATTGTAAAGCCTTGATACCAAGTTGTAGATCTGAAGCTCCAATCAGCTAATACACTCTTGCCAATGGGATATAAGTCTTTCCCACTGAAAAGGGGCACTATTATGGTCTAGATCTGAATAGATCTAGCCTCCACTTGCTGCTACTCACAAGGAAAACCAAACCCTCAACAGGATTTGAGTTGTAGTTGGAAGAAGAAGCTTGGCCAAATGCCTGATAGTGGACAAGAAATGCAAGAATCTTCCAAGAGGCCTCCCAAGGAAAGAGGTGGGCTTCCTGATCAGGAAAACCTAGTGCTAAAAAACACTATTCTCAGCTAAATAGACAGAGAATGAGAAGTGTCTAAACAGACAAATCCTTTCAAAAAAATATGTTCAACAACCCCTCTCATGCTGCTCTCCTCTTTCATTTATAGGATGAAAGCCTTGCAAAACCCTAAACCATCTCAAAGGTTTAGATCCTTTCACATTTGAAACCTCCAACTAGATCTGCATTGTTCATCTAGGTACATTGCATCTGGACAGCGCTGTAGATTTTGTCCTGTTGACCTAGTCAATTGTCACAATCCTTTTTCACACATGAGGGAGTTTAATTAAGGCAGCCCAGATTTAGCCTTGTTTACATGGGCATTGATTTATTTTGCTGTTTAAGGAGTTTAATTTTTCCTCCTTTACAATTTTATTCTTGTAACAAGAAAATGAAAACAAAATTGAATATTCCTATTAGCTTGGGATAATTAGGAATATTACAGTCCTCCCCTCCAGAATGTTGCTTGTCCTCAAGAAACTGATAAAGTGATGCTGCAACTCATCTCCTCCTCCATTGGTGTCACAAACAAAGGATAAGCTTCTCTCATAAGCTAAGTGATCACCAAACCATCCATCCATGACTTGTACCAACAATGTCCTCATGAGATGCAAACAACTCCTCCCATAAGGAAACAATGAATCACATTAAAAAACCATGGTTTTTCCAATGCCCTCCCTGAAATATAAGAAAGAAAGTACAGGGAGTGTAGTCATCCCATAGGGCACATGCATGCCTTCCCTCCTCCCTCCATTCATCCCCATGAAAAGTACAAGTACATCATCAATATAGGGGATCAAAACAATGTACAAACAAACATAAATGTGTGTACATGGAGGTGGATCATAGTCCCACATGTGGAACCAGAGCAGATCATCCCCTGCCTGCATCAAACCAAGATGTGGTAAGTGGTTTTCCCACCACTTACTTGCTGCCCAAGTCATCTCACTATTGCAGAAAATGTGAGATATATTTGGTGCCTTTGGGAAGCACCCATCATGATGAAAAATATCCCTTATTCTTCCAAGGAAGTGGCCCAATTCAGAAATCTTTGGGACCCAATATTGGCCATGAGGCTTACAGAATATGTTACTCCTCCTTGGAGTCATGGCCTACAAAAACATGGTGTAAGAATGCATGAAATCAGAATATAAAATCGATGTACTATGAGCATGCTCTCCACCAACAGTCCTCCTCCTAACAATGGAGTGGTGCATAGATCTACTCTATTCTTGAAGGGGAGAAAGAGAGGGCTGATGTAACTCTTCCTTAGAGTCATGTTGCTGCTCGAACTCCATAAGGTCCATGCATCTCTAAAAATGATGATATAGTTCTCTTTCAAAGCCCTCCCAATAATAGCTCCTCAAAATGATATTGTTGAGCTTCATAGAATAGGTGTGGCTGAAATTGAACTCTTCATACGCCCTCTATAGTAAATTCTCCTTGATCTTGGAAGCTCTAGACAAGAATATCCTACCATGATTATAGAAGACTCGATCAAGGATTGAATAGATCTATTCATGAAACCAGTCATCAAGAATCATGCAAGTATGAAGATCCTTGGAATATTCCACCAGCAGTTGGGATTTACAATAAGGATCTAATGTGCCCAACAATGACAGCACTGATAGAGTGTCATCTGAAGTGTCTGCCATGTTGTGGTTCTTCTCCTTGACACCTCCCATGTCAAAGGTGTATGTTGGAAAGCCAAGCTTCCCATTTTCCTCCTCTTTGATATCTCCCATGCCAAAGGTATAAGGTGGAAGGTTGCCAGTCCTCCCTTGTTGCCCTCCTTGCTCATGCACATGCTCAAAAGAATATGGAAGTCCTTGGAAGTTAGTCTCCCATGGGAGTGTACCATCTGTCCAAAACCTCCTTGTTTTTTCCAAAGTATGCATGTGTGACCCCCATCTCTCATCATGTATGGAAGAGGATCCTCCAAACAAGTTTGTATCCTGATTCAAGGATTGCCTTCCTTGCTTCATGATGGTGTCATCCTTCATTCTTGCAGCATCTTTTCTCAGCGTAGTATGGGATAAGAGAATGGATAGTGATGTTAAGGGAAAAATGCTTCCTCTTTCCTTGTACTTTTCCCATACTCTCAGCGCTGAAGCATGGTATTCTAATGCTCCCTCCCTCCTTGGATCTATGCGCATGAAACATCTTCCATCAAATCTAAATTAGATGATCTCTCGAGTGGTATACCAAAAGATAATGATGTCTCATGGCTCATTCCCATGTGAAAAATATATGGGAACATAATATGACAGCTTCCACTGCGCAAATCCATCTCTAATTGCTGTGTGGAAGTATCATGATAGGAGAAGTTGGAGAAACTCCCCCATCTTATGATAGTGGATAAGCTAGGTGACCCCTCCTTTGTTCTGTATCATTGTCTTTTAGCAAAGAAACATGCTGCTCATGTCCTCCATATGGGAGATCCTTAGGTAGTCCTTGCAAAGGTGAAATAATCCCTCTAGTGGAAGCCATTGCTTCATCTCCCTCTCCAAATGAAAATAGATCTCCTCCTGCTAGCACAACGCTGGAGGATCTTCTCTGCTTTTCCTCTCCCCTCTCCTCATTATTGGAGACTGCTTCATCATCAAGAGATTCTTTTCCTTGATCTCTTAGTGAAGAAGGAATCCTCATGTCTTCTCTTTGAGAAAAGAGATCTTTTTGTAGTGGGGCTTTTGCATCTGGAAAATTGTGTAACAAATCTTCAACCCCCTCAACAATGTTTAGGACTGGAGTTGGTTCCAAGGGATCTTCCAGCTTATGCAAAGATTAAAATTTATTAGGCTTGATTTTCCTATCCCAAGAAGTCTAAGAATGTCTCACATCAAATCTCTCCACTAGTCTCCTAGTGAACTTTGCATAACAAGAGATGTTTCACCATTTCAAGGAAGATAATTCAAATAGTCACCAAGCATAAGCCTTTCCTTGAAGATGAAATGCTGCTACTCTCAAGGATTCTTCTTCTAACTTGATGCAGTTGAAAGTATGTGTCAAGCTCCTTTACCCAAGAATTGGTTGTCTTTCGGTGTCCCATCAAATGTAGGTAGAGAGAATCTACCTCAAGTGTGTTGCATGCACCCTCTCCTTCTACTATAGCTACTGGATCTTTCTTCTTTGAGTTGATAGAAATCTAGGAAATTGAGATTCTCTTTGAATCTCTCTTATTGAGATTCATATTCTTGGAGATAATCACCAAGAGATTCCTCCTTTGGTGTTCCTCCTTCTTCTTCTCCTCTTGCAAGGAATGTAGGCATGCTACAACGTTGTAGATAAGATTGTGTGGCTGAATGCTCACACACATCATATGAAGTAGTGTGGCTTCCTTTAGGTGCAAACATCTTCAAAATATCTTCTTGTGTTTCATTCCTCACTCCCCTGATTTCATTCTTCAGCTCATGCATAGTTTGGAATATAGTTTTAGAAAACTCTTTCCAAATAAATCCTCCAGATGAAGGGTTTGGACCCTTGTCTTTTGTGTCTTCAGTGTAACTACACTTCTTCATCAGTATTTTCTTTCCATGAAAAGACATATTGGCTCTTCAATAGGCAAAGCATAGGTTGTGTCAAGAAAGATGCTCTGATACCACTGTAATATCCCAAAATAGGGACTGCTAGCAAGTCATGACTGGAAAACGCATTTTCCAGGAATGGCTGCTACAAATTTTGAAATCATCCCTTGGATCCCTTAGATCTGAGTATCTAAGACCTAAATCCAAGAGGAGATCATAAAAAAATCTATCTAGGTGGGTTAAACGGATCTGCCACACCTAGTACAACTTGAAAACTTCCCAAAGAAGGGACTGCAGCAAGACAAAAGAACACTGCCCAGAAAATAATGTAGTTTTAGATAGCAGTAGAAAGAGGCCAATATGAAGGCTCAAAAATAGCTGATACAATAGTAAATCAGATTTACAATGGAGCCCATTCAGTGTACAAGAGAAAGATGGAGACCTTTATGAAGAAAAACCCTCTAAAAGAGGTGTTGCAACAATATAATTCACTGTAAATCCTTGACAGCATTATTTTTATGAGTAAACAACAGCTGTAGGTTAAAAATTAGATCTAGGATAGATATTTGTACAAAATATTAGATCTATATCAGATATGTACACTAGACTGTCTCTATTTTAAACACCCCTTGGGGTTTTCAGCAAAACATGAAAGTACAAGAGTAGATCTGAGATCTACTGCAGCAGATCTGCAGAATGATTCATAAATTCTGAAGTAGATACATCAATGAATAGATCAGATCTGAAACGTACATGGATTAGATGGATAATCCATGGATCTCCACAGTGTAAGGAAGGATCCTTTACACCAAAGATCTCTCCTCCAAATAGTTTCCAAACACCCTGCAACTCCTCACTAACAAAATAACGTAGTCCAGCGGAATAAAATATGTTGTAGGCTTGATGTAGAGTTTTGCTTGATGCCAAGTTGTAGATCTGAAGCTCTAATCAACTAATACACTCTTGCCAACGGGATAGAAGGCTTTCCCACTGAAAAGCGGCACTAGTATGGTCTAGATCTGAATAGATCTAGCCTCCACTTGCTACTGATCACAAGGACAACCAAACCCTCAACAAGATCTGAGTTGTATTTGGAAGAAGAAGCTTGGCCAAATTCTTGATAGTGGACAAGAAATGCAAGACTTTTCAAAGAGGCCTCTCAAGGAAAGAGGTGGGATTCTCGATCAGGAACACCCAATGCTAAATAGCAATATTCTCAGCTAAACAACCAAAGAATGAGAAGTGTCTAAACAGAAAAATTATTTCAATACAATATGTTCAACAACCCCTCTCATGCTGCTCTCCTCTTTCATTTATAGGATGAAAGCCTTGCAAAACCCTAAAACATCTCAAAGGTTTAGCTCCTTTCACATTTGAAACCTCCAACTAGATCTGCGTTGTTCATCTAGGTACATTGCATCTGGACAGCGCTGTAGATTTGGTATTGTTGACCTAGTCAATTGTCACAATCCCTTTTCACACATGAGGGAGTTTAATTAAGGCAGCCCAAATTTAGCCTTGTTTACATGGGCATTGATTTATTTTTCTGTTTAAGGAGTTTAATTTGTCCTCCTTTACAATTTTATTCTTGTAACAAGAAAATGAAAAAAAAATTGAATATTCCTATTAGCTTGGGCTAATTAGGAATATTACATATAGAGAACTCTGAAACAAGTTGGTAGGCATGGACAAAGGGAAATATCGAACGAGACCTCCTTGACTTAACCTAGCAAACAATATTCCAAAGAAAATGTTACAAGACAGAATTTTGAAAGCGTCAAATAAGCAGGGCATACTATGAATCATACTTGTAAACAAGCATACTAACCATACATGAAACAAAAACAAGTTTAGGTGAACCTAAGGAGCAATGAATAATTCCTTAAGCTGACCAAACAGAGGAAAACATCAAAGCTATAACAAACAGGAGGACTGAGGTGCCTCAAAGAGCTTCTCTCAACCTATAATTTTCTGATTTATTGCAACCAGTAGGAATGAAACATAACAATAACAAGAAAATATAAACAAATTAAGAATACATCACCATTCACCAAGCTAAGGAATCCTACAAACAAGCTTCTCCATCATTGAGCCAAACAAGCCATTCATCAACTTCACAACACCAATTTCTTCTCTAAGCTCATATAAACCATGTATTGCTCTCAAAGCTCATCAAATGCCAACATTTACAATAAAGCCCTCATGCTTTATTTATCTTAGCAAGAGAGGGAAAAAACCCTAAATATGGTAGGAAAATGTCAAATTCATCCATAAATGTCATTTATGGCCAAGAGGCCATGCAAGGTCCAAGGCACATAATATCCTAAGAAATAAATGCCATAATAACTATTTGCACCTAATTCTAAAGTGTTTTGCTTCAAAAAAACTCAAAAATATCATTTTGCAATAAATGAGTGTGTTTTGTTGACTTTTGGTCCAAAACACACTTAGACAGTCTATGTGCCCAGCACCACTTCAATAGAAAATAGGGTCTTTTGTAGCCAATTTTTGGACCACTTCCCAATATCATATTTTGCTTCATGATGGCTCGTTAGAAATATTTTCAAGTTGTGTTTCTAGATATACATTTGGTTTTTTGAATGAGTGCCATTTTCCGTTCCAAAAATCCAATATCCCAACACTGCTTTGTGCATAGCAGCTTGCCTGAAAATGAGGCAGAATGGTAAAAATTAGATGTTTTTTGACCTTTTGGGGGATACAAACTGCTCCAAATGGTCTAAAATTTTGTGAGCAGAATTTTGATGATGAGAGGAATCCAAAAATGTCAATTTTACAAGTTGAGGATGCATGAGATTTGTGCATGGTGCCAAGGGTGCTGCGCATAGAGGCCTCAAAATTTCAAAAAGACAAAATCTTGTTCAAATTTGCCCAAACTTTGTGGAGAGGTCCCTCAAGAGGTCTTGGACACCTGTATAAAAGCTTCAGCTAGAAATCCAAGGCTTTCATGGCCTTTTGCCTCCTTTATTTTTTTATTTTCAACCAATGCCTTCTTGAGCTTTGCCTTAGCAATTTGGTTTATGAGGGCATAGTGTTTGGCCATCTTCCTTTGGAGGTCAAGGGCCTTGTTTGCCTTCTCCAAATTATCTTCTAAATGCATATTGGCCCTCTCAAGCCAAGGCTCCCTATCAAACTCTATGTCTCTGTCAAGTAGCTCACTGATCGGAATTTTCTCAGCTAGGGCATTTTCTTCCTCCCTCTCTTTGTCCAAGGCTTTTCTCAGCCCAATGGTCCTTGGCCTCCTTCTAGGCTCTTCTTCTTCTTCTTCTTCACTATCAACATGTATAAGTTCAAATTCTCTTTCTTCACCATGTTGATCCTCAACATCTTCATTCATATTTTCCTTACCTTTGTCCAATGGTTTGATAGCTCAAGAAGAGATGGACCCTTACCTTTTTGAGTCAGTAAACACATCCCTCTTCCCCCTGTGGTATGAGAAATCAAAAGGTCTAATGATTTATACTCTAGGGTCCTTGTCATGAATGTTATCATCTGCTGGAAAGCCTTCTTTCTCACCTTTTAGACTGTTGTGTGTAACCTCCTCTTCCATCTCACCCTTACTACTAGGTCTCCCATCACTTTGTGCATCATCATATTGTTCATTGGGAGAGGTGTGAGCCTTACTGCTGCCTTCAACACTCTAATTTTTACCACTGTCATGACTTCTCTCATGACAGTTAAGGTCATTTTTAAGCTCTGTTTTAGGCAACATTAGCATTGATGTGCAATGAGGTGGACGGAAGGTAAATGAAATGGTAGTTTTTGCAAGTGAAAGGAAGGAATGAATGAAAGGAATAGATGTGGTAATAGGCTCAGATGAATGACAAATTTTCAACTGGTAAATTCTTCCCTAGAAGGTTAAATGATTGTTTGCCATGAAGATTAAGGTTTTTTAGCCAATTTAGGTTTTTGTTACTCTTCTTTGATTATGGATGCAAAAAGAACACTTAGAGGGAAAATAAAATTGACCACCAACCTTTTACAACTTGTGCAGGAGCCTGGGGAAATTTTGAGGAGGAAAAGACTGATTTTGACCAATTTTTTGCAATTCTGGCCAAACTTCTCCTGTGCGCAGCGCCAAAAAAGGGTCAACTTGAAAAAAAAATTTGAGAACCTTCCCGAAGTTGGATTTGGGCTCATGATATCTCGTTGGAAATTGTAGCCTATTTACTTTCCAAATATACCATTTTTTCCCTGATTGGAGTTTATTGTCCATGTCAAAAGGTTATTTTCCCAAGACTAGTCAAAAAGTACTGAGTGATGGTGTAGAAATGCAGAGTGCTGGTGTAGACAACGTTTGGAGGCCTTCCTTAACTCCAAAGTGAGCTCATGATAGCTCATTGGAAAGTGATTCAAGTCAATTTGTCTTTGGACTGATCAAGAAAGTCATTTGGACACTCCATATGTGAGAAAACCTTATTTTCCCAAGGTCACTCCAGTAGTGTAGAAATTCTCCTAGGACACCTATGTTTTTGATATTGCTCCCAAACCATGATACCTGTGTAAAAACTAAAGGAGGTTTTTATTCTTGGGCCTATACTGGAAAAAAAAATCTCTCACATTTTTCAAATTCATCTCTTTTGGGTTAGAAACACAATTTGAAGCAAAATTGGCCCTAGGCATGACACATGGCTTGTCTCTTGGAACAAATTCTTG
This sequence comes from Pinus albicaulis, assembly GCA_034641835.2. Taxonomy (NCBI): domain Eukaryota; kingdom Viridiplantae; phylum Streptophyta; class Pinopsida; order Pinales; family Pinaceae; genus Pinus; species Pinus albicaulis. Next base: position 1,510,812,080 of record CM076584.1, on the reverse strand, counting down.
GAAAATGATGGAGGCATGATGTTTATGAGTTGGTATGGACTTATGCTTGCTGACATGATCTATCAAATGAATCCTTTTCTCTTGTGCATCCTTTTCATATCAAACCCTAGCTTAGTTGGAAGAAGAAATTAGGGTTTGGTGTAGGGGATTTAGGACTGCCTTGTAGAGGGAGGAGAATGAAGGGGTTAAGGGTTGTCTAAATTCTTGGGGAAATTTTGGGGGATAGGGATAGATTTTAGAGAGTAGGGGAAAGTGGAATTTCAAGAATTTAGTGAGGGGAAAAGTTCCAAAAGGGAAAAACATAGGCCTAGTCTCGAAAAGTGTCAAATTGTAGCAATAGGCTAGGTTTTGTAGAAAAATGATGAGTTTGAGGGATAGGAGTGATGGGAAGTATTTATGAAGGTATATTAAGGATAGGAGGAGGTGTAAGAGAATCAGGATACAAGCCTTGTTTATGTTTAACCATGGAGGTCATGAAACCAAGAAAAGTGCCCTTAAAAACCCTATATGGACAATGGAGGAGTTAGGCAAAACAAAATAGAGGGCTGAGGCCAAAGGTGACACAACAAAGACAAACTGAGTGACATGAGACCATGATGGGTCTTCTGGGATGGGTGAGCTGAGCTTGACATGATGGGATGATGAAATAGTGAAAAAATTACCTTAAGGATAATGAAAGTAGTGATATTTCTAGAACTCACAATGTTCATGAACTTTGTTTATAGAAATCTAGAACCGATACTTATTCATCTTCAGATAGTGAAAATTTTTGATGACTAACAATGGCTCCACTTGGGTGGGGCAACTCCTTTTCAAGAGGCATCCATAACTTTCAGATCTCTTGGTTTATGAAGACTAGTGCCTCATCCATTGGGCATATTTTCTTTTTCTCCTTTTATTTTGCTGATGCCTGCTTGAAGTTGTTATCTCAATAATTTGAAAAAACATGATTAGCTCAACTTCATCTTTACTTACCCAACTTACTTGCCTAACATTTTCTCTTCGTTGGGTTCACTTGAGCTGGCAAACCCTTCGACATTTTTTCTTTCTCAAAGCAAAAACAAACTATCTAATGGTACCCTTATTACTCCCAAAGGTTCAGATTATGCTAGTGAAACCTTTTATTCTCTACCTAGACTACTCAACTGTCAAGGTTAAGCTATTTGACATGATTTCATTCACTACGATATAAACATGAAAGTGAAAGCATGGTTGAAATCAGGATTAAATAATCTGACTTACCATGATTTTGTGGCATAAGAACAAGCTACACACAAATTTTATTTCCGTACAAACAAAAATTAGGAAACATAAGGGAAGTAAAATATCATTTGTTAAGCATCCCTATTTTCCTCTTTGGTTTATATTTGAGCATGTGGAACAAACATCTTTCATCCCTAATATATCTTTCTTGACAAGTCAAGTTTGAATGTTTTGACAAGCTCTCTTTCACTAACTTATCAACATAAATTTAAAAATGTTCAGCCATGATTAGGCTAGATGACTGAACAAGACCTATTGAACTAGTAGCGACATTTAGGCTTGCACACTTTCAGCGTCACTATTTTTTGGGTATGGCGCTATACCTCTTTTAAAATCTTCCCTCTTTTTCATTATTTCTATGTTTTTAAGTTTTTTCTCTCTTTTTGGTCAAAACAATCTAAAACTAAAGGTAGAAAGATGTTCATGGTGTTGAGCTTATTTGCTTGCCTATCTATCCTAATCTAACCTATACATGATATTTATTCATTTGGTGAACTCCATTTTCCAATATAACCAATCAAGTAGATGATTCGATGATTGATCTTGTTTCAACTCTTTGAGAGTGCTGAAGCAATCAAAAGGCCACTTCCACCTCACTTGTTTTCAGACAGTAATGCTTAAAAATTTTCTCATACTTTGCAACAAAATTTTCTTGGCAAAAAACACTCCTCCTTTAGATTTCTCAAGGAAAACAACAAATGGATCTTGGAATAATACCTGATCTAGAGGATTTGAGACATAAGCTTCATTCAGGACTACTCCTTCTTCTACTTGGCTATGCTTGGGTCTCTTTTGGGAAAGAAACTACACCTCTTCCTCATGATCATATGAACTGGTAGATTCATCATATGTGGCAATGTTATCCTCTAACAAACCTGATGTGCTTTGATAGAGTGGGCTGAAATATGTGTGAAGGCCATCATATTGATGAGCAAGAGCATTCTTTGGCAACAAATATTCTTGAGAGAGAAGTGCAACAAATTTCTTGTAATCATCAATTTCCATGCCTTCATCTGCAATATGAAATTCAAAGGAACTTGGTGGCTATAGATCTAGAGATAAGGAGGATTCCATGTTCCAAATTATTTCCTCAATCATTTCAGGAGAAGGCTTGCTGCTCCTCATTTACAACTTGCTCAAGAAGTTCCTCATCCTCCTCAACCTCAACATCAATGTTGAAATACTGTTGATTTCCAATTATGTGAAGGTTATTTCTGATGGACTGAAGTGAAGTAGAGAAAAAATTTAGAGACTCTTCACTTACTTCTAAACTTTCAAGGCTTCCCTCATTAGTGTCATAGGTAACCTCTCTTGGCTGATTACTGCTTTCAATCTGATGATAGTGAACTTCATCCCACAAATCAACTGTTGATTGCTCTGCATGATTAGCTTTTTTTTGGAGAACATCATTATCAACAGATTGATAAAAATTTAAGGAATCATCAACATAAATAATCTCACCAATCAAACATATTGTATTACCAGTTTGTTCTTCTTTGAATTGATCTACAAGTTCACTTTCTGACTTATGGTAGATAGGATTAGTAGGAGAATGAATAGAAATGTTTTGTTCACATGAAGGCTTAGAGGTTGGCTGAATGTTTAGCATCTAATTTATTTCCTCTTCAGTCAAAAGAGGAGGAAATTTTCTCTTTCTTTGGATATAAGTACAAAAATTCTCCTTATCTTGTGAAGGTTGATTTTGAGGCTGAATATTTTCTTGAGCCTCACCTAAAAGATATGGTGAATCATTACTTGTGCCTTCAGAGAGATTTTGTGGGTTTCCTTCTATTTCTTGATTGGGTTCTAACTCCTCTAGGTTATCATGATAACTATCTTGAGAATGAAATGCATGGAGTTCTTCTAATAAATCTTCAAGATGCCAATTCCATAAATCTTCATCAATGTTTACAAGGTGTTGTATGAAATATTCAGATTGATCACAACAATTTTCAGCTAATGATAGATGTGGAAAATATTCTTTATAAAGTTCATAAAACACCTTATGGAAATATTTCAAGGAAAACAAGCTACTAGATTTTAGCTATTCATACCAATTTCTTGCCTTACCTTCTAATGTTGCCATAAACAATTTCATGAGGCAATCCTCGTGCCATTCAACCTTTAACCTCCATATGTGTATATGAAATTTGATGAGATGTAACAAGGGGTCATCAACATTTTCATCTTGAAATATAGGTAGGTTTTTTATCCAAGTTATTTCAGGCATTTTTTGTGGGAATCTAGGGATATGATCTCTACTCATTGGAGCATATCTCCTTTGTATCCTTGGATCCATGTTTGTAAATCAGAAAGGGTCACTGAATCTTTTCAACCAATCTAGAGTTCTCTACCAGTGCAGTCTTTAGGTCTATTGAGAGTTGTGGAGTCACCAGGTGGATGATTTCAACTTCGTTGTCCACCATCAACATGATTGGGATTTCTTAATGCATTCTCAGGGGAGTTTATAAGAACTAGTGGGGTCAACAGGGCTATTGAAGATCAATGGAGTCGCCAGGTGGATAATTTTTATTGTTTTAAAGATGTTCTTGTTGTCCACCATCAACAACTAAATACCAATCTAAGGATGTTTGTGAGTTTTCTGAGATCTAAGGAATACTTAGTTTGTCACTAACTCAGAAGGTCCCACTCGAATATCCCAAATTAGGGAAATGCTACAACAATGAGAATATCTCAAGATATTCTATAGTTGGAGACCCATCAATATGCAAACACAATAATGGAATAACAGTGACACTCAACTCATAAAGATGTGAGAAAGATCCATAGCCATCTTATTAAATAATAACAACAAGAAATGAATACAATATCTTGAGGAAAAAGGTTACTCAAGATAGGCAATGCTCAGCCTCAAGAAACAAGTACATGAATCATGATAAAACACTTCTACACATGTGTGCCCAAGCTATGAAAATGAAATTTTATAAGAGAAACTGCATGCTACATATGTAAAATACATGGATGTACAATTATATGGTCCAATACAACATTGGGAGTGAAGATCTCAGCTCCCAAAGGCTACCTCATGTCAATCCTGGAAGGATTGGCTATAAATTACAAAATCTGCAAAATGCCAGAGTTGCTGGGTAGCAGTTGCAACTTAGAAATAGAACTGGATGGAGATGGATGTAGATGATGCCCAAAATGAATATGCCTCCTCCAATGGATGTTTCAAGTGAAAGGCTGATCCCCTCACCAAATATCTCACCCTCCAACAATATGCAAGAGCCCCAATTCAAATGCTTCACTAAAAATAATGCAGTCACTGGATGGAACTATGTTGTAGGGGAAAGGGAATGGGTTGGTCCAATGCCAAGATCTGGAATCAGCTCCAAAGGCCTACAAACTGATCTCTCAAAGGAAAGAGAGACTCCTCCTCTGAAAAATAGCTGATGGAGGTGGTGTAGTGAACCCTCACTGCAACACCCTGCAACACAACATTATTCTGCTGCATAAATTACGTTTTATTGGAGGAGGATGCTTGGCCTCAAGCCTAGATGTGAGGAAAATTAGTGCAATCCCTCAAGAGGCCTCTAAATAAGGAGAAGGAATCCTAAACATGAATCCCCCTGGAAACTCTTGCTAAACAACAAAGAATGCACAATGTCTGAATAGACAATGAGATCAATAATCCAAAGCATGAGAAAAAATGAATGCCTTGCCCTCCTTTTAAACAAGTGAAGGCCCCTTCTCCATGGGTCCCACTCCTTTGAGGGTATCCTCCACCAAATAACCCCCTTCCCATTCATACTGCGTTGTTTGTCTAAGTTTCCTCCACCTCTAATCCCAGCGCCATTGACTTGGTCAAACTTGACCTTGTCCACTTGCAAATATCCCTTTTCACACATGGGGGTGTGAAAACCAGTTCCAAAGATGATCCCCATTCATACTATGGGGGATTTTATTGATATTATCACTATGCATGGGCCTCCTTGCCCATTTATTGTCCTCCTAGCTGAAATCAACAAAAAATAATATTCCAAATTATTGTAGGAAAATTTTGGAATATTACACCCATTGTGATCGCCATTATGTTAGTGTGGTGATGAGGTGGCAGATTCACCACCGGATACTCTTTAAAAAGGGATTCTGGAGTCCTAAGTGATACTTAGATTGTCACTAACTCATAAGGTCCCACTGTGATTGCCAGAATGTTAGTGTCATGTGATTTGGCAGATTGGTAAACCAAATGACAGGGTAACATGGAACTAGTATTTGGAGTCCTAGGACCTAGCCTTCCTAGAATCAGAGAGGGCTCTCTCTATTGGGTGCAAAGGATGTGTTCTTTTTTCTCTAGGGTTTTGATTTTAGGATAGTTGTTAAGTGTAGGGTTTTGTTGACTGTTTTGGTTGGGTGAGATGGATTGGTAGAATAGGTGGAGTGAGAGGTCTTTAAATCATTGGGCTATGGAGTCAATAAAAGTCAAGGGTGTCTCAATAATGAATCAAAGTGCAGTGCAAGACCAATTTAGTAAGGTTAATGGATCCTTTAAGTTTATGAGTGAAGTGGGATTGACATCAAGTTTGTGAATAAGGTAGGGCAAAGGGAAATCAAGATTCCTTTGTCAAATACCTATGAACAAGGAGGTCTTAAATATGATTAGCACAAGATACTAAGCATGAGCTAGGGAAAACCATTTACTCTATGATAATATTTTAAACCTATAAATATCCAAGACAAACATTTTAGTGAAACATAGAAAAAATAAGCGCTTCTAACTTTGGTAAACTCACCTCCAGACTTTGGGAAAAGATACAAGATCACAAATAGCTTAATCTATGAAGAGGGAACTCCTAAAAATCAAAATCAATCTATAGAGAAGTTTGAAACAATTTTGTAGGCATGGAAAAAGGGAAAGATCAAATGAGACCTCCTTAACTTAACCTAGCAAATAATATTCCAAAGAAAAGGTTTCAAGGCAGAGTTTTGAAAGCTTCAAATAAGCAGGGCATACCATGAATCATACTTGTAAACTAGCATACTAACCATACATGAAACAAAAGCAAGTTTAGGTGAACCTAAGGAGAAATGAAAAATTCCTTAAGCTGACCAAACAGAGGAAAACATCAAAGCTATAACAAACAGGAGGACTGAGGTGCCTCAAAGAGCATGTTTCAACCAATACTTTTCTGATTTATAGAAACCAAGAGGAATGAAACATAATGATAACAAGAAAGCATAAACAAATTAAGAAGACATCACCATTCACCAAGCTAAGGAATCCTGCAAACAAGCTTCTACATCATCAAGCCAAACAAGCCATTCATCAAGTTCACAACACCAATTTCTTCACCAAGCTCATATAAACCATGTATTTCTCTCAAATCTCATCAAATTCCAACATTTACAATGAAGCCCTCATGCTCTATTTATCTTAGCAAGAGCGGGTAAAAACCCTAAATATGGTAGGAAAATGTCAAATTCATCCATAAATGTCATTTATGGCCAAGAGGCCATGCAAGGCCCAAGGCACATAATATCCTAAGAAATAAATTCCATAATAACTATTTGCACCTAATTCTAGAGTGTTTTGCCTCAAAAAACTAAAAAATATCATTTTGCAATAAATGAGTGTGTTTTGTTGACTTTTGGTCCAAAACACACTTAGACAGTCTATGTGCACAATGCCACTTCAACAGAAAATAGGGTCTTTTGTAGCCAATTTTTGGACCACTTACTGATGTCGGATTTTGCTCTGTAATGACTTGTTGGAAATATTTTCAAGTTGTATTTCCAGATCTACATTTGATTTTATGAATGAGTGCCATTTTCATATACAAAAATCCAATCTCCCAACAATGCTCTGTGCATAGCACCTTGCCTGAAAATGAGGCAAAATGGTAAAAATTTAGGTGGTTTTTGACCTTTTTGGGGGTCAAAACTACTCCAAATTGTCTGAAATTTTGTGAGAAGAATTATGATGATGAGAGGAATCCAAAAATGTCAAGTTTGAAAGCTGAGGATGCATGATATTTGTGCGCAGTGTCAAGTGTGTTGCGCACATAGGCCTCAAAATTTCAAAAAGACAAAATCTTGTTCAAATTTGCCCAAAATTTGTGGAGTGGTCCCTCAATAGGTCTTGGACACCTGTAGGGAAGATTTAGCCAGAACTCCAAGGCTTTCATGCCCTTTTTCCTCCTTTAGTGATTTTTTTTCAAGCAATGCCTTCTTGAGCTTTTCCCTAGCAATTTGGTTTTTGAGGGCATAGTGTTTGGCCATCTTCCTTTAGAGCTCAAGGGCCTTGTTTTCCTTCTCCAACTTATCTTCTAAATGCATATTGGCCCTCTCAAGCCAAGGCTCCCTATCCAACTCTATGTCTCTGTCAAGTAGCTCACTGATAGGAATTTTCTCAGCTAGGGCAGATTCTTCCTCCCTCTCTTTGGCCAAGGCTTTTCTCAGCCCAATGGTCATTGGCCTCCTTCTAGGATTTTCTTCTTCTTCTTCTTCACTATCAATATGTATAATTTCAAATTATCTTTCTTCACCATGTTGATCCTCAACATCTTCATTCATATTTTCCTTACCTTTTTCCAATGGTTTGATAACTAGAGAAGAGATGGCCCCTTGCATTTTTTAGGCAGTAAACACATCCCTCTTCCCCCTGTGGTATGAGAAATCAAAAGGTCTAATTATTTTTACTCTAGGGTCCTTGTCATGAATGTTATCATCTGCTAGAAAGCCTTCTTTATCACCTTTTGGACTATTGTGTGTAGCCTCCTCTTCCATCTCACCCTTACTACTAGGTATCCCATCACTTTGTGCATCATCATCTTGTTCATTGGGAGAGCTGTGAGCCTTACTACTGCCTTCATCACTTTGATTTTTACCACTGTCATGACTGCTGTCATGACAGTCAAGTTCATTTTTTAGCTCTGTTTTAGGCAACCTTAGCATTGATGTGTAATGAGGTGGAGGGAAGGTAAATGAAATGGTAGTTTTTGCAAGTGAAAGGAAGGAATGAATGAAAGGAATGGATGTGGAAATAGGCTTAGATGAATGACAAATTTTCAACTGGTAAATTCTGCCCTAGAAGGTTAAGTGATTGTTTTCCATGAAGATTAGGATTTTTTAGCCAATTTAGGTTTTTGTTACTCTTCTTTTATTATGGATGCAAAAATAATACTTAGAGGGAAAATTAAAGTGACCAACAGCCTTTTACAACTTGTGCAGGAGCCTGGGGCAATGTTGAGGAGGAAAAGACTGATTTTGACCAATTTTTGGCAATTCTGGCCAAACTTCTCCTATGTGCAGTGCCAAAAAAGGGCCAACTTGCAGACAAGTTTTGAGGACCTTCCTAAATTCAGATTTGGGCCCGTGATAGCTTGTTGAAGATATTAAACTATCTAATTTCCAAATATACCATTGATTCCATGATTTGAGTTTATGTGACGTGTCAAAAGTTTAGTGTCCCAAGACTGGTCAAAAAGTACTGAGTGATGGTGCATAAATGCAGAGTGCTGGTGTAGACAATGTTTGGAGGCCTTCCTTAACTCAAAAGTTAGCTCACGATAGCTCATTGGAAAGCTATTTAGGTAGATTTGTCTTTTGAATAATCAATAAAGTCATTTGGACACTCCAGCTATGAGAAAACCATATTTTCCCAAGGTCACTCTAGCAGTGCATAAATTCTCTGGGGACACCTGTGTTTTTTATATTGCTCCCAAACCATGATACCTATGTAAAACATAAAGGAGGTGTTTCTTATTGGGCCTATATTGGACAAAAATCTCTCTCACGTTTGTCAAATTCATCTCTTTTCGGTCAGAAACACAATTTGAAGCAAAACTAGCCCTAGGCGTGACACATGGCTTGTCTCTTGGAATGAATTCTTGGAAAAGACAAGTCGGTGAATAAATGGGTAGAAAAGCACATAAGTATCCTAAGGAGGATAAAAACACTCCAAGTGTGAAAGGGGACACTCTTTATAGCTTAATAAAACACCTCCATTGGTGAACAGGGATAAAATCAAGCTGCTTTGACTAAGTCAACATCGCAGTTTTAGAGGAGGAGGAATCCAAGGAAGAATAACACAGTTTTGGAGGGAGATGTATCTTTGGATAGAGATGACCTAATTTAGTGTGGCCAAGGGCAATAAAACTAATGTTTTATATAAGGAAGAGGATGGCAGCATTATTCATCATGTTTTAGATTGTTATTCTTGTCTACCAAGACTTGTTGCTGCTTTGCTGCTTAACAGGGTTACAGTGTTGTTTAGCACCGGGTGTTCCCGAGTAGGAATCCCACCTCTCTCCTTGAGGAGCCTCATTGGGAGAGTTTTTATTCATCATTCCACATTAGTTTTTTAGGCCAAGCTTCAGCCTACATCATCAGCACAATTTTTCTAGAGATTGTGTAGTGTTGCTAGGTGCAGCAGTGGAAGGGATTGGAATCCCGGTTCTTGAGCTATTTTCTCATTGGAGGAAGGTTTCCTTCACTTGAGAGATATGTTTGGAGAGATCCAGAGCTAATTTCAGATCTGCGGTATCAGACCACACATTTCCCATACATTCCCAACACTTTTTCTGCTAGGGAATGCATTATTCTGGAGGCAGTGTTCAGTGCATGGTTTGGTGGCTCCGTTGTAGTGTTTCCTTGTGATTGAGAGGTTCATCCTTTCATGGGAGGAAGCCCTTGAGGGATATACAGAAGATAAGAAATATTTCAGCCTTATACACTCATGTACTTCAGTGTTGCAGTGGTTATTCAGTAAATTACTGAATATCCCATTTTGAATGCAGATTTTTTGACAAGAAACCCTTGCCGGGTTATCTTGTATTTTGTATAAGGAGACTAGATCTCAGTTCTTAATGTATATTTGATTAATATATGAGTAGATATGTTTTTATCCTATTTTATGAGTGTAAACCTTCTCTTAGACTGTGAAGTCCCTTATGTAGCAACTCTGGTATTTTGCAATCTTGGGGTTTTAGCACGTTTTTGCAATCCTAGGTGTGGGAGATCTGTTTAACCCACCTAGTTTGCTTTGTTTCAGATATATTCTTGGATTTAGGTTTTATATTGACTAATATATGGGATACAAGAGTCCATTTTATTTTTTTATTGCATTTTTTGCTGGAAATTCGTTTTTACTGCATGATTCATGAGCTTTTCCATATTTGGAATATTATAGTGGTATCATAGCATGATCTCTGGCTCAGCCTGTGAGATCCAGATATCAGATGAAGGAGAGATGGAAATAAGCCATAAAGCTTTAGTATGTGAAAGGAAAAAGGAGAACAAGCTCACAAAGCTTCTTCCAAAATCTATGCAGAGCTTTCAAGGAGAGCTGAAGAAAATGAGATTGGAGACGGGATCTCCAAAGGAGATTGAATCTAGAGCTAAATCTAGATTTGCACATGGTGAGTGTGAGCATGCAGCTACACACCATGATGCACATCACAGTCAAGTGCCCAGGTCTATCTTGATATGGATGGGAGGAGGAAAAATGCCTAAGAGGAGAACTCTTAGTGATTTGTTGCAGGAGTATGAATCTCAAAATGAGAGGGTTAGAGATCATACTCATTTCCAAAAATTTTGCAAGATCCAGGTGGAGAAGAGCAAGCAGCAGGATGCAGATAGATTTCTTCTATCTACTTTTGCCGGATCACCTACATGTTCAGCTGGAGCTTGGGTGGAGGAGCTAGATTCCTATTTGCTGTTGCACCATATTTATGAAAATGAAGCCATCAGAGTTGCAGCGCTGCATTTCATAGGTAAGGCTCATGCATGGTGGATTTTTGAATCGTGTTCTTTAAGAAATGAAAACTCTTTCGCTTATACAAGATTCATAGAAACTTTGATGGGAAGGTTTGGTGAAAAACATCCTAAGGCACATGAGCAAGGAAAACTTGAGAAAACAAAACCCTTGCATGTGATGAAGGAAAACCCACTTCAGAGAACCATGGGAGGAGCTAACATCTTGCATTACACATTGCCGGAAGGAAGACCTCCAGTTCATATTCTTAAATAAGAGGGCATGGGGATCTCCTTTTCGCAGGAGGATCCAACTTTCGAGATGTTGCCCATACACATTGAGGGAGATGAGGGCAACATCGCTGTCACATCTAGAGCACATCTAGTGCCTCATGCAGAGGAAGGAGGAGCACATGCTCCAACAGGAGGGATTCTTGTATCCTTGCAAGAAGTTCCCCAGGATCTCATACATGGAGGTCCAAGCACAATCAGTGAGCAACATGATTGTGCATCATTGTAGCTAGAAAGACGAGATAGGGAGGAAGAGAAACATCACTTGATGAGAGGCACACACCCTTCTCTATTTTAGAAAGCCAATGCAAGGAAGAGGCAGACTGATTTGTGCTGTAAAAGCAAGGGCAAGGTTTCCCAACCATCTGTGCAGTCTACTCTTGACATTGATGTCTCACTTCATGGAGGCATTCCACCCAGGAGGCCACCAGATCTATAGTTGATGAAAGATATCATGTATTTGGGTTCACCACTCTTGGATTTTGGAGAGGTGAAGAGTTTGGAGGAAGACTTTGGCATGGGGGATGTCAAAGTAGCAGGCAGCAGCATGAGGAGAGCCTCACATGCCAGATCACCATCACTGTCTCTTAGGATGATTGATCCTTATTAGAGATCTCAGCTTTTGTTAGAGTACTCCAAGGATCTTGGTACATGCATGATTATTGATGACCCGGATGGAGATGACAGATACATGGTGGATGATGTGGTCATCTATTCCTATGGCAGGATCTTCTTGACTAGATCTTCTAGTCTTAAGGAGAAGCTGCTACATGCAGCACATGAGGACTTCTCTTCTATGCACTTTGATGCATATTTCCAGTTGATGGAGGAGTTCACTTGGGAGGGCATTCAACATGACATATTTCAGCATATGGAGAGATGCATAGCCCGGATGGTGATAGAGAGGATGTCACAGCCACCTTCCTACTCATTGGGAGTAAGGGAGAATTTCCAGTTGAGCCATTTCAGCTCAAGACCTCAAGTACATGATGGAGGAGGTATAATTTCACATTTTTTATTGTACTTCTTTTCCTTATTTGAGCAGCATGATGTAACAAGAAGAATTATCTCTTCTTGCATTTTGTATGATGATGTACTTGCAGCTACTTGTAGCATTGATTTTGGTTATCCTTTTTATGGTTTGTGGGGGAAGCCACATGTTTCTTGGTGTGCACCATTGACACCATATTGTAACTTCATGTTTTCATCTTATGAGATGACTGTGGCAGCAAACAAGTGGCTAGTAGAGCACATGTTATCTCTTATTTTGATGCAGGCAAAGGATGCACTACGCTGGTTCCATGAGTGGAACTGTGATTCACTCTTCGGTTGTCATTTGGAAACTTGTTTTTATTGTACCTTGCTTTCATGTATTGTTGATATGTTTTTTCTCAAGGAAAGATTTGTATGGAGAGAGAAACCAATTGGATGGCATGGCACCCATATGATAGAGCAGAAAAAGACTTGTTTGTATGGGGCATCATACAAGTTGACCATCACGATCTTACTTCATGGCTTGTATGAGGGAGAGACGAGGCAGGAACAAAAGTTGTTATTGCTATGGTTACACTTGGGAGAGTATGGGAAAAATTCTTCCCATACTTTTCATGATATTTATAAAGAGAAGGAAGGCACATTCATGGTGCAAGGAGGCTACCCTTCAGCATTGGAGGATCATGAGATACTTCCATGCTGCAAGGAGATCTTCTCACTCAGTAGCATGATGGTGGATGGCTTTGGCATGAGGAATGTCAAAGGGAGAAGTCATGGAGTGACAAGAGCCTTGTTACTATGGCCCGCAACGCTGTCACTTGAGAGCATGTTTCTATTGATGGAGTGTTCCAAAGGGAGTATGCACCCTCTCCTCTTGTAGATTTTTATGAGGGGATTCTCATGGGAAGACTCACTCATGGACCTCACCTTCATCTCACACATGATGCATGGTAATGAACATATTTATGTGCTTGTCGATTACTCTATTGAGTATTTGTACTTTCTCACCATATGTAAACAGTGCATTTCTCCACATAAGAGCGAGATTATTTATGGGTTTCATGGTCACTTTAGGGCCAAATATTGTAATGTTGATAACCCATATCTACATGAATTTGGGCAAGTATTGTATTGCTTTGATTGTACACAGTTGGTATATATGGCAGCTTACTGCTTTATAGTAGATGAGTTAACATGCATAGCTGCACATTCTTTGAAGAAAAGCTTGCCACTTGATGCTTTGAATCCACAGTTGAAAGGACTGCACTGCATCCACCAGAGAGACCATATGTATCATCCAAACTTGCACATAACCTTCAGCCATTTTCTGATTTGGATGCCATGTGGTGATGATGTTCCATTCATCTTGTATGAAATGGTTTGGGTTGACATGACTCATGACTTTGGAGGAAGGGTCTTTGGAGACTCAATATTCTTCTTTCCATTGGAGGGAAATCATGTTGCAGCCCTAGATCAGCATACCCTCTACACTTATCATCAGTGGAGAGGAGGACAACGTGGGATAGGATCTCGTGCCTTTCATGTTCATTTATTCAGCCCACCTACATTTCAGGAGCACAAGGTGGAGGAGACTCTTCATGAGTTACCATGTTGAAGGGTGACTCACTTCATTTGGATGATAGCATGGGTGAGGGAGGCACTCATTCACCATGTTGATCATCACTCCTACTTTGTGGAGGCCATGAGACAACAAATTCTCTTGATGCAGTGATGGAGGCTATTGACGAGAGGCCACATGAGGAGGAGGGGAGGAATTTTTCTCTCCTTATACATTTTCTTGATGTCAAGCAAATATTTTGGAGGGGAGGACTATAATGTTCCAAAATTTTAGGCTCAAAGCTAAATGGAACATTAGAGTTAGCAGCAACTCTAGTCGGTGAATAAATGGGTAGAAAATCCCATAAGTCTCCTAAGGAGGATAAAAAAACTCCAAGTGTGAAAGGATACACTCTTTATATCTTAATAAAACACCTCAATGTGTGAATAGGGATAAAATCAAGCTACTTTGACTAAGTCAACAGCGCAGTTTTAGAGGAGGAGGAATCCAAGGAAGAATAACGTAGTTTTGGAGGGAGATGTATCTTTGGATAGAGATGACCTAATTGAGTGGGGAAAAGGGCAAGAAAATTCATGTTTTATATAAGGAAGAGGATGGAAACATTATTCATCATGTTTTAGATTTTTATTCTTTTTTTCCATGACTTGTTGCTGCTTTGCTGCTTAGAAGGGTTGCAGTGTTGTTTAGCACCGGGTGTTCCCAAGTGGGAAGTCCACCTCTCTCCTTGAGGAGCCTCATTGGGAGAGTTTTTATTCATCATTACACATCAGGTTTTCAGGCCAAGATTCAGCCTACGTCATCAACACAGTTTTTCTGGAGATTGTGCAATGTTGTTGGGTGCAGCAGTGGAAGGGATTGGAATCCCGGTTCCTGAGCTAGTTTCTCATTGGAGTAAGGTTTCCTTCACCTGAGAGATCTGTTTGGAGAGCTCCAGAGCTAATTTCAGATCTGTGGTATCAGACCACACATTTCCCATACATTCCTAGCGCTGTTTCTTCTAGGGAATGCATTATTCTGGAGGCAGTGTTCAATGCATGGTTTGGTGGCTCCGTTGTAGTGTTTCCTTGTGATTGAGAGGTTTATCCTTTCATGGGAGGAATCCCTTGAGGGATCTACAGAAGATCAGACATCTTTCAGCCTTATACACTCATGTACTTCAGTTTTGCAGTGGTTATTCAGTAAATTACTGAATATATCATTTTGTATGCAGAGTGTTTAACAAGAAACCCTTGCCGGGTTATCTTATATTTTGTATAAGGAGACTAGATCTCAGTTATTAATGTATATTTGATTAATATATGAGTAGATATGTTGTTATACTATTTTCTGAGTGTAAAACACTCTTATACTGTGCATTCCCTTATGCAACAACTCCTATATTTTGCAGTCTTGGGGTTTTAGCACTTTTTGGCAATCCTAGGTGTGGGAGATCTGTTTAAACCACCTAGTTTTCTTTATTTCAGCTCTATTCTTGGATTTAGGTTGTATATTGACTAATATATGGGATCCAAGATTCCATTTTACTTTTTTATTGCATTTGTTGCTGGAAATGCGTTTTTACTACATGATTCATGAGCTGTTCCAGATTTGGAATATTACATGCGCACAGGTGGCGGTGCACCAAATAATATTCAACACATCAGAGGAAATGCACCTAAAAATTCTCAGCACACCGTTGACTACATACGGTGTCAGGAGTGCGGTGCGCTGACTAAAATATACACCCCGGGGCATATATTTTGGTGAACGCAACGACCTCCTGAAAACATTACATAGTCAACGATGCGGTCTTTTACCAGGCAGCACCGTTGACCCTGTCAAAATACAGAATATGATGCACTGGAAAAAATACCCACCACGGGGTGGATATTTAAGTCAACGAATTACATTGCCGCTATTCCACATGGTCAACGGTGTGGCCGGGTAAACGAACGCACCACGCTTTTTTAAAAATTTTAAAATAACACGGTGCACCTTTCAGTACCACCCTGGAATCAGTGCAGATAATGTTAGCACTGGTTGCGGTGTGGCCTGTAAATTTACAGGCAGCACCACGAACCGGTGCGAGCCGATGGCTCGAGCGCACTGCGCGACATTTTTTTTTCTTTTAAATGGTTAATTTTAAGGTTATTTGAAATTATAATCTGCTAAAAGGATTAATTATGGAAAAACAAGAAAAATACCTATACATTTGGCCATCGAGGAGGCATATTGGCTGTAGAATTTGAAAAATAAAATTTGCCCACCATTTCGTAAAATTCAAGTTGGAGATTGGTGGGAAATGCACAGCAGCAATGCATGCAATGGGTGCAATGGGAGCACTGATGTCAAGGCAACTCAGACAAGGATAAATTGTGCCGGTGCTTGAGAGCTTTACAACACTAAGAAAAGTGAAAAATGTGGTTTTTTGGCTGTAATTTTTTTTTTATTTAACCCTGTTCCGGTGTGCGGGGTTTTATAGGCGCACCGGTGTAGTTGCTTAAGACTACACCGAGTGGTTTCTGTTTTGGCACAATGTTTTATGATGCACTAGTGTATAAGGGTTGTAAAGAAATGGTGCGCTACAATAATAAGATGCACCAGGAGGGTGTGTACGAATTGCATAGTGTCCGGTGTGCCAATGTTTTGTGTGCACTGGTGCTTTCTCTTGTTGAACGCACCGGTGCGGTTTAGGATTATAAGCGCACCAGACGAAAAACATCCACAAAAACCTTCGCCCGCCAACCTCCTCTAGTAACCTCAGCTAGAAACGAATGTTTGGGGTATTTTTATAAGGGGTTCCTCAAAAAAATATGCTAGAGGGTATTTTCCTTATAGTGAAAGATTTCAAAACAAGAAAGACAACTCCATATGATCAAGAAGGATACCTTTTATTGGAACTATCTGAAACAAGAATATCCTAGACTTGTTCAATGTATATTTCAATCATTTGAACAAAAAACTCATATATAAAGGTATCCTTTCTTTTTTTTGATATCTGGAATAAGTCATTCAAGGCTCAATATTTCACACCCCAACTCTCCTATGTAATCACCTTAGGACCAGTCCAGATAGGCAAGGCACAAAAATTAGATAAAAGTATTTCTAGGTAAGAATTTCTTCAGCAGTGAACTCATTCCCTTATTAGTTTTGCAAGACAGTTCTTCAAAATTGCAATTGACTAACTAGAAGATGGTTGTTATTACCATTGTGTATGTCTTTACAGAACCTGTTTGCCCATATGAAAAAATGTAAACATTTTAACCATCCAGAATAGATATGATCAACGGCCTGGTATCCAAAAACACTTCCTCTGCAATTCAAAATGAATAATGTTATGATTTAATAGATCACACCTTACAATCATGTAAAAGGTTTTCAACACTCTAAAAATAGATCCAACCTTGAGTAACAGATGCTACAAACACTTTGTTGAATGTGAATGATTTACGTATATCCTTTCCTTGCTTTGCAGGATTTTCAATCATATTTTGACCATCCTCCCCAATATAATCCACAGTACTCTGACAATTGGATTGGCCAGGCAAGAATGGTATGACTCGGAAATACACCCTTATGCTTCCTAAGAAGAATAAGAAACAAAGACTCAGCATGAAGTTCGATATACAAAACAACCTAAATTTGTTATCCTAACAAATGGCATCTGTTGTGCTTTCACTACCAGCGTGGTCAAGCAAGTATGCCCTGCCTCAGCTTCTAAGTTTATGTTTTATAAGCATAATAAGATAAGACAACACCATGCAAGAAGAGGCCAGAGTAAAAGTAGATTACATAATTCGATATTCTCTCCTAGAATTTCTAATGCTCATCTTCCATGCCCGAGGCAAGGTCGAACACTCAATTAAAACACAAATCTCACAGTCACAGGAAGATGCAACATAGATAAGGTGTTCATACATCTGCACCTATCTGGAAGAAATATTACCCAATTCATTCATCCATCTCCTACTCTATTAAACTCATCTTCCAGGCCCGAGGCAAGGTCGAACACTCAATTAAAACACAAAGCTCACAGTCAGAGGAAGATGCAACATAGATAAGGTGTTTATACATTTGCACCTGTATGGGAGCAATCTTACCCAATTCATTCATCCATCTCCTACTCTATTGAATCAACCTCGTTGCAACTCCCCAATTAGTGGGAGCACAAGCTTCTTTAAATGCACAGTAAACTGCCATTTTCTAGAATTTTTTGGCCTTTCATGTTCCTACTACAAGCCGTGGATATGTTCCCCCCACATCAAATTAGCTAAAACTATTCATATGCACTGAATTGGAAATAAATATGCAACATATTTTATATATACAATTTAAAGAGACTCCTAATTCCTACTCCGTTATAATATTTTTGAGACATGCCAGTTAAACTATAGCACTATGATAGACGAATAGGAAGCACACCTTTCAGATCCTGAACTTGATTGTATAGTTGTCGATTTTCCTCTAGAACTTTGTGGTAGCCTAATGTAGCCTGCACTAGTTCACACATATTCTTTCCTGTGCAAAAAAGAAATACAGTCAAAATTGAAGAATGTAGAAGAGCGTGGTTCAAATAATAACAGTTGTTTGTGCAAAGCTCACCAAGAATGTACAATTGTTTATTCCATTCCATTTGCATCAACTAAACACCATCCTTCATGTTATGTAGCATCCATTTCAGTTCCTACCAATTTTATGGAAAATTATAAGAACCCCTATGTTTGAATCACAAACTCACACACTCTTATAAGATTTAAATACTTACTCCAATTCCCCTTTGTTGGAGATCAAAACGTGTTTGCAGATTTGGAACAGTTTTTTCATGCTCATATACATCACTTGAACTATTAGAGAACCAATCCTCATGCTGTCCTTGTATAACACCATAAATTTCCTCTTTTCCCTCATCTTCACTCACATCAACCTTTAGATTGTAGTTTAAGTCTCGGATGTTAATTAAAAATAGACATCTATTACAAGTATTTAGTGATGAACATAACAATATTGCAATTCAAGCTCAAATCTATATTTATCAAAGTCCATTTCAGTAAACAATTGTAGTCAGATCCATTTCAAGCATTGAATTTTAGCTTTTCTATAGCATAAGCAATAACATTTTCTGTATTCGCATATAATTATATTCTAGCAAAATGAAACTAAATTAACTTTTACATATTATGTAGTAAGGATTCTGAGCAAACGTTGGGCTCTCTTGAAGCTATTGTTAGTGCTGCCAAATTTTTTGACTTTGGGAACGACTTTCCATCCCCATTAGCAAAAAGGTCCTGTACTACCTTCTTCAACTCCAGGCCACAATAACACAGTGGATGAGAATTCACTTATTAAGTTATTTTTCATCTATTTATATACATTTCCAAAGAGCCTCTCTTGTTAACTTTTCACATAGAGAAAAATAATTGATGTGGAAGCATGGTATTGCCGATTTAGTAATAAAAACAACCTGCTCTATGCTGGAATTCAACTAGTTCCATCTTCATAGAAGCTTTTGCCTATAAAAATCCTATACCTGATTAACGAATATGGTTATTAGAATAACTTGACCCTTTAGCCCCTTGACTCCTATGGTCTAGGTTAGGGAATTTTTTAAATCACGTGAAATCACTCATCAAATGAATTAGGTTCTTTTATGTTTCTTATATGCAGAAAATCTTTCAATTTAACCAAGCATTTTAGGCGTGCTCAATATTTCCCCTTTCCAATGGAAAAAGATAAAATAATGATTCAACACAGAACAAAGTTAGGTTATAAAATGAAAGATTCCCAGAGCAACACCATAAAATGTGAGAAAGGTATAATGATGAGTCAAAACAGGATAAGGTTATGTTATAAAATGCAAGAATCCCTGAGTTACACTGCAAAAACTTGTCACCAGTCTATTACACCACCCTCCAAATCTGAGGTGTAATCATAGAACCTAGGAGCATGCAAGCTAAACATGTAAAATTATCATTTGAGAAAAGCAGATTTACCTGATACGAAACTCCAAAGAGAAAAAATCCTCAATTATAAAGGAGACTCAGTAGTCTACTTGCTCGCCTTGCATGGCTTGACGTTGCTCAAACTCTTCCATTACTTTTGCTAACATAGTTTCAAAAAGTCTATAGAAAACCATAGGAGTATTAAAGGATATCAATGAACATCACAGATATGTAAAGGCAATAAAAGTGAACAACTTGTTATTTTCGAAGAAAAAATTGAAGAGCTTACTATAGGCACTTTTCTGGTTTTTTGTCAAACAGAACTGATAGAATGAGCCGATTAAGTGGTTGTGACGAAGGATCCTGCTCAAAATAATTCCAAAAAATTTTCTTAGTGCGAACAAAAATAATTGTGCGCATCATTACAAATCATCTTAAGTGAACAAAATAACAAAGAAGAATTAATAAGGGGTTCTCTTAAATACCATCCCATTTGAATTCAATGATTGATCCTGATTCAAATTCCCCCTCGCAAGATATAATTCTGGTAAGTTTAAACCAGATTATTCAGTAAAGTGCTTGAATCTACAGCTAGCTAATAATTCTTCAATATAGAATGGGTGAATGGATCAGAGTTTCTCCCCAGTTTAATGGGTAGTTTTTCCACAGTGGGTGGCTTCAAGTTACCTCCATACTTCCAAAAACCATTTCCACCAGTTTTCTTCCAATCACTGTAGGATTTCAAAGCTAAAGTGCAGTTCACAACTTTCGTCGATGATCCACCCTGAAAGAAATCTCAAGTAAGATAAGCGTACAAAGGATAAACCGAGGCAATTGGTTCATTGCTTGTAAGATTTAGGGCTTCTTCCAACTGACTATTTAAGGTAAAATCACAGTAAAGGTGTGTGAGCTGATTGATTTGATAAAAATTTCCCCTTAACGTTATGGTGTGCAGAAAGCAGTTGAAAGTCATGTAGAAGAGGTTGATGCATTAGCCAGCAATGTAAGAGGACTTGATAGGTATCTGGGTGGGAATTATATACTTGAACGTCGTGGGAGAAATATGGACAGTTTGGATGATGATAGATGGGCCAAGCCGGTGGATGCTTTTGCTGATGGCTATGATATATGGATGGATGTGGATCTTAGTGGTTCCTCTATTTTGTTTTGACCTAGCCAAGGTTATAATACTAGCTTTGCAAGAAATTATTGGGCAACACAAATGAGTATGAATGTCATCCTTCCTAGAGCGCCTTATGTGCAAGCACCGCTTCCACAAGTTGGACTAGTGAGAAATAATTCTGATGTTGATAGGTGGCAGTGTGCTTCTAGTTCACAGAATGGTTTGATTCCTCCTCCACAACCTTCTCTACCCACAAATCATATATCAGACAACCGATATAAAGTGGGAAAGGTTTCTGATGAGGATCAGTTGAAACAAAGACAAATTAAATCCGTCCTTAATAAATTAACGCCCAAAAACTTTGAGAAACTTTTTGAACACAGTTAGGAAGTGAAAATTGACTCTGCATCATGTCTTCATGGTATAATATTTCAAATATTTGACAAAGCCTTGATGGAGCTGGATTTTTTTGAAATGTATGAAAAATTATGTTTTCAACTTGTTGCAGGAATACTGGAATTTTATGAAGATAATGAGAATGTTGATTTTGAGCGAGTTCTTTTGAACAAATGTTAGGAAGAATTTGAAAAATACAAAAGAGAAGAGGAAAAGGCTGAGAAAACAGAAGATCATGGTGAAAAAATCCTTTCAGCAAAAGAAATATGGGAGAAGAAGGATGTAGCATGATGACAAATGCTAGGAAATATAAGGTTTATTGGTGAGATTTATAAAGAAAGTATGCTGACCGAAAAAATTATGCATGCATGAATCAAGAAATTAATTGGTGAATTTCAGTATCCAGAGGAGGAAAATGTTGAAGCTTTGTGCAAACTGATGAGCACTATTGGTCATATGATTGACCATTGAAAGGCCAAGGAACATATTGATGCTTACTTCGATAGGATGACAAAAATGTCCAATAACCAAGGGCTTCCATCTAGGCTGAGGTTCTTGTTGAAGGATATGATTGATCCGAGGAGGAGTGGATGGCAATGAAGGAGGAAAGTTAAGGCCCCCAAGAAAATAGAGGAAGTGAATCGGGATGTCGTGCCAGAACTACAAGGATAGGGAGGCCGCTCTTGAGGTACCAATATGGGACATTTAGGTTGGAGACTTGTTACACCACTTGATCATGGTATGAGAGGATCTGTGATGCCACCTTACATGGTAGGTGCACAGACGGGTTCACTTCCACATATGGGTGGGATTAAAGCTGTTATCACCAATTTTTTTTTTTCAAAACATGGTATGTCAACTCTGTTTTGATCATGGTCTAATAGTTTTGAAAGTCATTTTAGTATCGTTGAGGGTATGTCATAGTTTTATAGGTTTAGTGTTCATCATTAGAGTTCAAATAAGGTCTTTGCAGGTCCATTTCATGGTAAAAAAATTCACATTTTTCGTTCAAGGGTCATTTATGTAAGTTTTGGGTCAATTTTATGGAATTAGCCACAATTCCACAGTTTTGTAGCGCCGTTAGTTCAAAAAGTGAGTTTTGCGCTATGAAAGTGCTACTAATTTCGTAGCGCAAAGTGCAACATTTACACTGTGAGCGCTACAAAAGCGCGGTTTCGTAGCTATCGTGTCAAATAAGCCGAGATTTGTCAGTTTCAGTTGGGAAATGACTTGATAGGGGTATGGTGAGTCAGTTAATTACCAGATTCGATTTACCCACTTATCCTACAGTTATCATATTCATTATAGGGTATCAATCAAACATCATTTGGTCATGAGGTGACATCTCTAATTTGAATTTTTGCCTAATTGAGTCATCCCTGTTTCATTTACCTTCACATATGTTGTCCAAGCTCTGAAATAGTAAGGATAAGTTTATGGTTGTTCCATCCAAAGACAACTCTCAACATTATCAAGCAAGGCTGATTCATCAAATCAAGTGAGGCTGTTCATTAGTTCAAGAGAGGCTTCTTTACAGGTTTTAGAGAAACTAACAGGTTTTCTATAGGAAACATAGCAGAGGAAAAGAAGGTCCACAGAGGGGGACATTTTCTAAGATACGAACCTGAGAATGCAAATGATGTTATGGAGGATCAAATGGTAATGGAGGCTTTTCGCAAAGCTGGTTGTCTCAAATTTTGTGAAAAGCTGCAGGGGTGCCACACTCAGGTGTCCAAAGAGTTTGCTTTACATATCAGTGGAACCATTACAAAAGTTGGGATGATAAATATGCCAGTTACACCTGAGATCATAGCTGCTATGACAGAGATACCAAGGGGACAAAAATATTGGTTTAAAGGTTTTAGGTTTGACATGGAGCCATGCAAAGAGTTTATGAAACCTGAATATGAAGACATGGACTTGAACAATGAAATACCTAGAATTTGTATCAAGGACAACTATGCAAAGCTAGTTTTCAACTTCCAAAGATATTTCACATGTGAAGGCAGGTACCATAAATTATATACTTATCATTTCAAACTTATGTTGCATTTCACAGGCATGATATCATTAGATTTACCATTTTACTTGCATAAAATCCCTGCCAAAATGGCTGACAAAGTCCAAGCTAAATCTGATGGCTATGAAACTTCTCTATTTCATCACGGTCTAATAAAGTTGTTGGTTTTGAATGAGTTTCAGAAAATAAATAGAGATTGGTATTCCTTTTTATTTATGAGTGGATTTGAAATGGAAGCTTTAACCCCAACTAGAAACCCTAAGATTAAGGGGAATCCTTCACCACCAATAGCAGAATCCAGTCAGCCAGTGGTTACTAAAGAAAAAAGGTTTGTAAAGTTGAAACCAAGGAAGAAGTTTGAAGATAGAAATTAGAAAAAATCAGGGCTTGTTGTAGAAACCTTATCACTTGAAAAACAGAGAGTAGAAAGGGTCAAAGAAACAAAACAAAAACAAGTGGCCAGTAAGCAGGAGACCCAAAGAAAAACAAGAAGTCAAGTATTAGCATCAAAGGGAAAAGCAACTGTTTCAATGGTAGAGGACAGTCCAATGATGAAAGGAAACTTGGATGATATATTGCATGCAATTGACATAGAAGAATCACCCATTGTACAAGTAGATTTCATTGAAGCGAATGAACCCAAACAGAGAAAAATGAAATCAACAAAGAAATTGGATTTTGAAGGTGAGAATGCATCTTTTGTTTTTCAAGCTAGGAAACCTCTAACCAAGCATGAAACAAAAATCCAAGAAAGAAGTAAATATATCCAAGTAACTATTGAAGTAGCCAAAGCCCCTTAAAAGGTGATTGATCTCTCATCACCTATAGTGGAGCATGCAGTCAACAAGGTAGAGAAGGGAAAAGAACACATGTCAGAGTGTGAACTGTTGGAAGAAAGGTTGAAGCTAGAAAATCAAGAGATGGAAATTATGAGAAAGAGGGAAATATAGCATTGAAAATATAGAATTCAAGAGGTTGAAGGCTGTTTGGGAAGGTCAAACAGTTGCTAGGTCGGAGATCCCAAGCAGTGCACAACAGTTCTTTACATGGACAGTTCTAGCCATTAAAGAGGCAAAGTTTGTTAGAGTGATCAAAACTCATTTGAGAGCAAGTAGCAGAAAGCTAAGAGGCCAAGTGGAGGATTTGGAACTTCAATTAAAACAGTTTCAAGATGAACTAAAGAGCAGAGGTACAAAATGACAAATTCAAAACAAACTCTAAATAGAAAATGAGGATTAAATTTTATGAAGATTATGTTTTTAGTCCAAATAACTGATGGTTTTGATGAAGCCAATGATTTTCTGAAGCTATGGTACCTTTTTGTTTTAAATTTTGTGAAAATATGGTTAAAACTACTTGCACAGCAGTTTCGTAGCGCTTGTAGTGCAAAAAGGGTGAAATGCACTACGAAACTACTGTAGCAGCTTTTTCACCCTTTTCCTTATCAAATTTTGGAGGGAAGACCATGTATTTTGATTTGAAATTTATAAGGAAGATATATCAAGTGAATATCAAAGTAAATCTGAAGGAAAGGAAGCTAAATTTTGAAGGAAAATGGTAAATATGACCGCGCTACGAAACTGTGCTGCTTTCGTAGCGCAGGTCTGTTTTCATTGTTTTGAGAAGTTCAAAGTGGTATCGCACAACTGGCATGAAGGGATGACTTGGGACATATGAAAATAATGTTCCCAACATACATTAGCCTCGAAGTTATCAGTTGGAAGTGGTCAGAATATCTCAAGAAACTAAAGGGATCTTAAGCCTAAAAACAGGAGAGCAGTTTCCTAGATTACAGACGATCAACATCATCAACATTATGGTTATAACAAGTTGAAACTCATCACCAGGATTCGACTTAATGGAATGATAGGTGGCAAATGATGTGATTAAGTTTAGATAAAACTGTTTTGAATAGAACCAAAAGAGTTCTAATTATGATTGTAATAGGACTCTATGTTAGTTTTACAGCTGTGTTTGTAATAAATACCATGTTTTATAGTTAGAATAGGTGTCAAAGCATGGGAATTCGATGTATCTAGTTGTGGAGAAGCTTATCTCATGATGTAAATGATCTATAAAAGATCAAGAAGTCGAAATAGAAAAGGTTGGACATTTGTTAGCAAAAATACTGTGTTTTATTGTAAGTGGCTATGTTGAGCTTAATACAGAATTTCTACTTAGAAAACTCAAGATTAATGAGGAGTTCTTGTATGTTCTTGTTCTAATGACATCTTTTCAATATTATATTGTAGTGGTGTTTGCTTATGATACTCAAAATTCATCAATGATGCTCTGACTTCCTTCATAAAAAAACTGACTGTGTGTTTCACCGTTCTACATGTGTATTCTTGACTTGAACTCTGATATGGCTTGACTTCCATGCTAGGTAGATTTTTTTGGTTATGTTGAAGCTATTATGACTCCATAAGCCCAATGTACACTTGCTAATGTGATTTACAACCAGTTTATATCATTTATTTGTTTTTATCCCATATAGAGTTAGCCATCTACATATTTATCAAAAATCATAAACCCTTGAGAGAGCCCTCTCAGGTTGAGGAGGCTAAGCCTCAGCCAAAATATTGGTCTGAGATAGTTACATGAGATTAACTTGATTGGAAGCCTATCAGGTCTGATTTTGTGATAACAAAAGCCTCCACAACCCCATATGGGACCACGTGACCATGGATTCACTAGTCAAGATGCTCGAATTGTGGATAGGGCTCAATTTTAAAATCAATCTATGCCAAGCCCTTCAACACACAGAGCTTCTGATGATGGCCACTTGACTTTTGGTCCTAAGGGAGGTCTTGGCAAGGGAATAGGAGGGAGGGCTCAACCTTTTCCATATGCTAAGAGTGCTCTAGCAGATATTCCACCATTCACATCTCTAAGTAATAGCTGAACAGGTGCAGGTCTGATTTCAAGTTGTAGTTATGACCAAATGCTAGTTGGTATGGGAGATGAAATTTTGACAAGGACTTATGTGGTAGAAAATCCTTTATTTGAAAAATAATGTGTCCATGAAAGAAATGTTTTGGATAATGACATAAGAGAGTTTAAGAATTCATACTCATCAAGTGACAGAGGTGGGAAGACTGTAAATATTTAATTTCAACTGTAAGAACATTATTCTCAAAGAAATTTGAGTTCACAACTCATTGAGCTTCAACTTAGGAAAAAGGCTAAAATGGAAATCAAAGAATATTATAGGTGCATTACTTTAAATCTTCCATGAATTTTCATTATGTCTTTTAGAGAATTGGACAAGTTTCCCCAACTTTTTCTTAATTTTGCATGACATACCATCCAGTGTGAGAGATTTCAAGGAGGCAACCTTTTGTGTAGATGACCTTAAAGCACCATTTTTCCATTCAACTATGGTTTCACTTTGGATATTAGATTATTTTTTCATGAAAGATGTTGAAATTGATCTTCTGGGGAATCTACTTACACATTTATGCAAGTCTGAGCCTTTCTTGCTAAATCAAGGACAACTTACTGAAGGGTAGTGTGAAATTTTGTGTTTGTTCTTATTCAAGTTTGAATTTATTTAAGGATTGCTACAGTCTGTGGTAATTTTCGATTATGAATTATAACTATATATAATTTTTATGTTTCTAGGTTGGAGACTGTAATATTTTCATTGGAGGATGCTACTGTTGATGCGCCCAAGGCTCCTGAGTTCCTTGGTCATGTAGGGTCAAAATACACTAAGCTGATTCCATGTCATTAGAACAATTTTGCATGCTTCTTCGAAAACAAATCCATTACGGAATAGGAGTTTCCCAAGAAGGAATTTATAACATGAAACCAAAAAATTACAAGCAATGTTAGTGAGTTTGTCTTTCCAAGGCATATGATAGAGAAAAATGGCTTTATTTAGGGCTGCTCATCCATATAGGGTTCAATGTGCAATTGATTAACTAGATAATGAATTTTCCTTCCTCAATATATGTGCAATTCTAATTAATGGCTCAGCCTATTCTTCTATCATGCCTGCAAGAGACCATGGGTAGGTATGACTAATGGCTCCTCTGCCATTTTTTACTGCAGAGTAGGTGGTCTCAACAGATTTATAAGAGAGTAAAAAAGAACTATAAGCTTGACAACTATACAATAGGACTTTCCATAAACTTGACATATTTACTCTTTGTTGATTGTGTTTTGCTTTTGGGTGATAGGACCAAGGAAGATTCAATTATGTTGAAGGACCCCACTCTTGAAGAACTGAAATTCCTACCTTAAAAACTACCAACAACTGAGGAGCTACAAGAATCAACAACATCTTTGATTTGAACCTAAATAGTCTTAATATCTCCGAGTATTTCCCTAATCACAATGACTAATAGATTCTCCTCATGGATAATTTCTCTCATTCTATTTATTAGTAACATCCACAAAATGCATCCCTACATTTGAATCTTGGGATAAAAAACATATAATTTTTATCATTTAAATTACCCATATCTCTTGGAGCCCAAAAATCCATTTGCTTTGGATAAGCTTTATTTATTAGCTCAAAAGCAACCCTATTATAAGCTGAAGGACCATTGTGTCCTCTTGAGTCATGACAAAGTATGATGGAATGAAATTGGGTGAAGACCAGATCCAGGTTTACCATGTCAGAACCTAGGTTCATTGAGATGCTGACCTTGGTTTGAAGATATCCACCATACAAACTAGGACCACCCATACTTATCGTTGCCATCTCTCTTTCATCATCAATATTAACATACTGAGGAACTATAACCTGTGGAGGCACATGGTAGTTATTGCAATGTAATTTATTAGAATACATGCCATTTCTTATTATGAGATTTACCACATCCAAAAATGGCATCATTCACACCATTTTGAAGAAGTCTACAAATTAGGTCAACATTTTTTTTTTCACATTTACGAATTCCCTCACATTTGTTGTTTCTTGAAGCTCGAGCACTTTCATAAAAAAATAGGCAAATTCAAACAGCAAAAATGGTCCACTCTCTTTTCATTTTCTAATTTTATAATGCAGTTTTATTAGAGGCACTGCTTGTTTGTTTGTTTTGGTTAGAAAAGGGTTTGCTCTTGGTTTTATGCGACTTTCAATTTATCATATGTAGCATGTTGAGAAATGGGAAATAATTTGTGTGACATTTATCTTGCCGAAATTGATGCTGAATGAAATGATACATAGATTAACCAAGCTACAATTCACTTTGGTAAAGGCGAAGGAACATCTTAAAAAATTGATTAAGAATACACAATATAAAATGTTTGACCATAAGTAATATATGAATTTTTCTTTTGCAGATATGTTCTTTTTTCTACCCAAGATATCACAACAAGAAAATATTGATATTGTAGAAATTGTTTGAGGACCTCATTGAGGTCGGATTTTCTGATGTCCTATTTCATTGATACTTTCTCATATGTCATGAAGGCTTTAAATATGAATTCATATGTTCATGAAAAAAATCAGATTAAAATTTTATAGATATAAAAGATAAAAACAAATGTCAATGTCTTTGTTTGATTGTTACTTGACTCTGTTGTGGGCAAGTTACAGGAAATGTGATTGGAAAAAGGATGTGGAGACGATGCATATCACATCTTGGATATGGTTCATTTGCTGTTAGAGATCACTTAGACACCTAAGCCATTGAATTTGGAAATGTTTCTAGTAGGTTCCTACGGTTTTTAATGTTGTGATTATTTCACCTCATGGTTATTTTGGGCAAGAAAAGGTTTTAGGAATGCCAGACACGACATCGGCGGATAGGTAAACAATTTTTTTATAATTGCAATTTCCATTCAATGATATCCTTTCTTTATTGTTTGATTGTATTTTGGACGTTTCTTTTGATTTTTTTTCTATTTTAACTATGAAATTGAAAATACTTAGTACCATTTCCATTTAAAAAACAACCAAAGCTTGAAGTGAAATTAGTATTGCACTATATTGATTGGAATCCTTATAGCTATTTTGTGTTAAAGTATTTTCATGATTATCAGAAAAGGTTAATTTCCTGTTGTTATTTGAGTACATGTTGTTTATATACTTGACTAAGTTCATGCGTTAGAAAATGAAATGTTGTTGTGAATAAAATGAAAAGGATTAAACATCACACCTCAGATTATTTGTTTTCACAAGTTGTCTATAGCTTGAGATTTTTAGCACACATCTTAGTTGACATGATTGTTCCTAATCTTTCCTTGAAAGTTGAATGCTAATTTACTAAGGTGTTGTTTTATATATATGGTGACATTTTATTTGGTTTGTTTATACATGTTATCTGGCCACATTATAGTGGAAATTATTTCCCCAATGAAGAAATTTTTTTCGATTTTCTTACTTCTATAAGGAAAAATGGCTTTGACATTGCTGATGTTGAGGTACATGTCATATAAACTATTTATAGACTAATTTAGTTTATATTATACTATTCATTGTCTTTCATGTTTTACACTCTTCATTGCATCTTCTTTTGTTTTCAGAAAATGAACTCAGTATTGACGGTAAGAAGCAGGAATTGAAAAAAGAGGGGAGCAATAACATTGGTGCGACAAATGAAAAAAGAGAGAGATGAGAACTGGTCTGGTGATACCTTTAGAGCCAATATCCCGTATAAGACACATATAAATACTGATGGTCAAGTCTTCAGAGTTGGTGAATCCCTCTGCAATGCCTTGAAAACACAACGATAATGTTTTGAAGTGATGAAACACTATTTCATGTGTAAATTGTAGTCCAACCAATATTAAGTTGGAAAATCATATTGTAATACTTTAACATTTCATATAATATAATTTCTGGTTGAAATTATTTATAGTTGCACTTGATATTGTTTAGTATTGTAATTAAAAGATGTGACTTTGTGTTTTCATATTAGATGAACATGCACATTGTATGACATTTTTTAAATCATACAAATTAATTTATGTTGATTAAGAATGAACACAAAATCAATTTAAAAATACTAAATTAGTAGTTTATATTGATTAATGATGAACACAAATAAAATGAATATACAACTAAATTATTCATTTATAATGATTATTAATGAAATTAAATGAAATGAATATAAACTACTAAATTAGTCATTTATATAATGAATAAATGACTACTGCAAATGATAAATTTGTGATTACAAATGACGGCTAAATTTTGAATATATACGACTATTAGTAGCTAATTTACAGTATCACATAACAAGACTAAAATTTAGTCATATTTCTTCGGTCATTAATTGGTTTCAAATGATGACTAAAATTTGCATATATATGGCTATTAGTAGTTAATTTACAGTATCTTATAACACGACCAAAATTTTTGTCATATTTCTTTGGTCATTAATTGATTTTCTTGGGTGATCATATAGTAATATATTTTTTTGTATATTTGCTCATTAATTGTGACAATTAATGACCAAATCAAAGATTAAATCAATGACCAAATTAATGACCAAATGAATGAATAAATTAATGATTAAATTAATGAGTAAGTTAATGACTAAATCAGTGACTAAATTAATGACCAAATATACTACTAGACAAAAAAATTGAGATAAAACAATTAATGACTAAGCTAAAAATGACCAAAAGTTGGTCATGTTATAAGATACTGTAAATAAGCTACTATTGGTCACCGACCGAAAGATAGTTGTTTATATGCAAATTTTAGTCGTTTTTTTAGTAACTAATTAGCCATTTTGTACTAGTGAGATATGGTACATACCTCAATAGCTCCATAAACTTATTCATATACTCTTCATATATCATTAATACCATCTTAAGAACATAGAAT
This sequence comes from Pinus albicaulis, assembly GCA_034641835.2. Classification (NCBI taxonomy): domain Eukaryota; kingdom Viridiplantae; phylum Streptophyta; class Pinopsida; order Pinales; family Pinaceae; genus Pinus; species Pinus albicaulis. Next base: position 1,510,780,994 of record CM076584.1, on the reverse strand, counting down.
TCCTTGGATTTGCTGTCGTAGTACCTATTCGATAAGCACTTCTTCCTGAAAAGTCTCTTAAATTCATGCCGACTCAACTCTTATATCCTGGTGTCTTTGACCCGCTTCACATCTTATCACTAGATATCTACTTTACCTTTTAGAATAAATATAGCTACTATGGTCTTCATATTATCTGTGTAATTATGAAATTGGAATAATTTCTTCATCCCAAGTAACCAAGCCTATGGCTCTTCTAGATTCTCCAAATCTCCATCTGAGGTAGGTGGATTATCTTTCTTAAAATCATCTAGAAAGTATCCCCTATCACTCCTCCTGTAAGGGTTATAACGATGATGGTCATAGTTACTGTCGGAACCAGAACTAGAATAGTACCTATTTCCAACACCTCTCCTATCAAGAGTATCCAAGAATATACCATCTAGGATCGTTTCATCTTTATATGACTTGTGACCACCATGAGAACTATTTCCATATTCCCCATTAGTTTTTTCCTCTTGTCCTTGGCTGATCCAAAGTGGCCCTTTTCGCAGAAATTCTAACAAAATCTGAAGGAACACTCCATTGACTTCTGGTTGTTTCTCCTGTGCCTGCATGATTCTATCATTGTCTACTTTGCAACTTATTATCTCTTCCTTCAAGCTTCTCAATGTGTCTACTAAGTTAGAAGAATTCCCAACACCATGTTGCTCATCTAATTTATAAAGAGAATCTCATGAACTGTATTCTACCATATTTATATTCATCTTGGATCTCTTCCTGCAAAGCATACTATGTCAACTAAACCAAACAATAAACTAACTGATCTATCATTGACCGAATAAAGTATTGAGGTAGTTTGATTAGTTTGTCCTTTATATTGACTGTTAACTGAAGTATGCTTTAATGAAACATAACATAAACCAGTAGCATAAATGAATTAAATAACAGCAATAATCAGAGAGAAGAAGAGGCAAACAATTTGATGACGGAGTTCGTCCCCCCTGGACTACGTCTCCAGCTCTGCTTTTAAGTGGGCGTCCGTTTTTATTAGGATTGATCTTGAAGAATATTTACACTGAAATGGATTAGAAAAAATGTGCTCGCAGACACTTATGAACCCTGTAAACAAAAATTACTCTTCGCTGCCTTTCTGACGCCTGTCTCTATGCTCAATTCTGACCATCGACAGCTGAGCAATGCTGCAAACAAAATCACCTCTCAACTTCTGAAACTGCATTATGTCTTCACAAAACCAAAGATGAACTTCATAATTCAATTCCCTATTTTAAATAGGCTGCATTCGAACCTTCATTTAGTAATTTGTTTAGAAGAATTTGTGATAAGGGATCGAATCCCTCTCCATTCATGAACCTAGGGATTAATATCCCCAAACCTTAGTGCTAGCATTAATTTTGAAAACCCAAAAATAAACCATATAATAAAAATTCAACCCGATGGTTAGGCTAACTGCATGGGGAGTTGTAACAATTCCCATGTGAATGGGCGGAATAAAACTCGGCGGTTATAGATAACGTTAATCCTGTTCACACAACAATTTTCCGACGTGGTTTATGAACCACATGGTTAACATAACAACTCCACTGCGGTTTACAACTGTGGTCACATGGTATTATCTGACTTTCGACGCGGTTTCCAACTAACGCTGTGGGTTTTATTTTAATATAAATTTGTTAAAACTTATTTATCACCCGAACCATTTATTAACATCCAAACCTTGTTTACAAAGGTTTATGGTAAGGTTTGATAATATAGTTTTTGAATAGATTTGCGCTAGGAATTTTAGCATTAGGGATTAATGCATAGGAATTTTTCATATGGGTTGGAGTTTTAGGAATAGGATTTTAGGTATTAGGGTTTTGACATATGTTTTAGGTATTTAGGAATAGGACTTACATTTCATAAGGTATTTCACCATAGGAAACCTTAGATCTAGGCCCATAAATACTATGTCCCCTTTTACAACTTTTTCATCCAAATTCGAAACACATGACGACCATAACATTTGAAGAAGCTTTCATTGGCGATTTGACGATTCTGAAGACTGAACTGGACATCAAACTGCTAGAGTTGACTTGGAACTCTATCGATCTTGTACTGATCAAGATCCTCCTAGATCAATCCTCTCCACTTAAAAAGCTTTTGGACCACCAAAGCTTGATTTTAAACTAATAATAAGTGAGAATAGAACTCTCTCACTTTCATCTTGACTTTGATGATGTACCAATACATTCGATCAATCAACTGCAAGTGATGACCCTGATGCTGACCATGACACTTTTTGAACTAGTGACCTGTTCCAGATTTCTGCAGTATGTACAACTTGCGATGATGGTGAAACAACCTATTATAAACATGGAAATTCACTTCTTTCCACAAGATACCATGAGTTAGTGATTCACAATATTTTAAAACAGTCTCTATAGAATATTGTTCAATACCATTGACTTGTATTAGCACATTATTTTGAGGAAAGAAAGAGACTATTAAAGACATTTTTGACATCACTATTTGATGTTTCCATTGATTAGCACTTTCCCCTAATGCATAAGCTGAATACTTTGAAACTTCTTTTAGAAAGGCTTTGATATGAAAACAAAAATGCTCCCTCTCCGCTTGAAAAGAGGCTTCTAATGGAGACACAATACAAGAGAAATCAAACACTGACTTTCCCCAATACTGGCCTTTATCCCTGCATCTGTTAAGTTTCAAAATTAAACTGATTTTATTCATTCTGACATTAGGAAGAAGAAATCTAGGCATTATCTGTAATGCATGTTGTATTCCCTGCTTATGAGTAAGATGTTTGTTTCCTTCAATCAAACTATCTTTAAACTGGGACTCATAACTTGAACTAACATATGGTTGACTCTTCTGTTGTTCCTTTACACACATGATTACAAATATTTTTAATTTCTTTATTTCTTTATGCTCTACAACTGACTTGTGACGCAATCCATTATTAGAGGCATATGGCAACAACTGCATCTCATGTGATATTTTCTTATTATGAAGTAGATGTTTTGGTTCCTTAACTAGATCTTGTAATGAATCTAACTTTTTAACCAAATTACCTTCATTCTGAAATTCACAACCTGAACAAGTATCCTTAAGATCCTTATGTTGCTCTTTTATCGACATGAGTATGTACCTCCTACTTGAACTAATTAAGCGCTTCATCTGATTAGCATTAATTAAATTCAAGTGATTTTGAGTTTTATGTGCCCGAACGATGTACTTAATCCCATATTTTATGAGATGATACATATGTTCCTTTCTATAAAATACTGCATCACGGTCATAGAGATAAGGGCTACCTAAGACAATTCCACAAATGTCTAACGGTATCACATCCATATCTACTTCATCGATATAGTTAGATGTGATTGCAAATTTTAACCGAAACTATTTGGTAACATGAATTTGAGATTTTTCCTCTAACCACCCTAAAGGATATGGCCTTGGATGATTATTTGTTTTCAAACCCAAATTTTTAACCAATGACTCAGAAATCAAATTTTCTTGTGATCCTGTATCGAACAATGTATCTATCTTAGTATGCTTTGAAGTTACCTTTATATGAAATAAATCGATCCTTTTTCCTTCATTCAACTGTGTGATATTAGGAGAAGCAGAAGTACTAGCTTCATAAACCCTACCTGTTGTAACCATAACATTGATTTTACCTTCATCATCTCAATCGGATCCCAAATCCAAGCGTTGCTGGATTGTTGTTTCAGCCTTCTTTCCACCTTTTCTCGTTTGGAACTTCTTTGGCTTCAGTTCCGAATGAAGTTTCAAACACCTTGCTTCATCATGGCCGATCTTTTGGCAATGTGTACAAGTAGGTCTATCATCTCCTTTCTAAGTTGTGGCAGTATTCTTTCCTTTTGACTTGCCCTTCTTTTTGCTATCTTTAGTTTCCATTTGCATGGATGTCTTTGGTGTAAACTTGAATGGTCTACCACCTGACTCTACATGAATAGTTTGAACACAAACTTCATCAAAATCATCAGGATTGAACATTAATAATGTATGCTGCAAATATGAATGAAAACTTCCTATATACTTCAACAAAGTTTCTTTCGTGTCCAAAGAAATACCAAGTGCTAATGCCTTCTTTAGGAATTCCTGTGTGAACTCTTGAACACTTTGTCCCTTACCTTTTTTCAAGCATTTCCAAGCCATTACAACTTGTTGTGTGTGACCCAACGAATAGAATTGTTTCTTTAGAGCCCTTATAAACTTACTCCATGGGGTGATAACTTTTACTTTACGCTTTAAATCTATCTATGTCTTACTCTCCCACCAAATCAAAGCAGTACCCCCCATTCTAAGAGTAGCTAATTGGATCTTTGTCTTATCATCAATAATATTTTCAATATGACAATAGAATTCTAATTGTTTTACCCAATTATCTAGTTTCTCAGGGTTCATTTCTTCGTCATACACAGGTAATTCAAACTTAACATCAAGTTTCAAAAGTGGATTCTTATGTTTCTTTTCTTTATCTGATTTAGAACTATACGTAGAAGAAGAATAAGAAGAAGAAGAAGATGGAGATGAAGGAGGAGAATGGGATTTATTGGCCTTTCCTTTACCCTTCTTCTTTGATGCCTTCGTCGATGAGGCTTCATCTCTCTTATTTTTGTCTTCATATAATTCTACCAACATTTGTTGCATGTTCATAAACATCTGCTGCATTTGAGTCTCATCCATGGGCTTCATTTCAGTAGCTTCAGGAGTCTCAACGTTCTTAGTCCCTATCATCGTTGATTGATGAACGAATTTCCGTTTTCCGATCTCTAGATCGAATTCCTCAAGCTCACCTTTTCCACGTTTCAATCCCAACCTGTTTAACATCCACTGACGAACAAACTACAAGCACAACCCGCTCTGATACCAATATGATTTGAACTTGACCTAATAAAGTGCTTAGGTAGTTTGATTAGTTTTTCCTTTAGATTGACTGTTAACTGAAGTATTCTTTAATGAAATATAACATAAACCAACAGCATAAATGAATTAAATAACAACAATAATCAGATAGAAGAAGAGGCAAAAAATTTGATGACGGAGTTCGTCCCCCCTAGACTACATCTCCGACTCCGCTTTTAAGTGGGCGTCCGGTTTTATTAGGATTTATCTTGAAGAATATTTACATTGAAATGGATCAGAAATACTGTGCTCACAGGAAATTCTGAACCTTGTAAAATGAAAGTACTCTTCTCTACCTTTCCGACGACTATCTTCGTGCTCAATTCCGACCACCGACGACTGAGCAATGCTGCAAACAAAATCGCCTCTCAACTTCTGAAACTGCACTATGTCTTCACAAAACCAAAGATGAACTTCATAAGTCAATTCCTTGTTTTAAATAGGCTACATTTGAACCTTCATTTAGCAATTTGTTGAGAAGAATTTGTGATAAGGGATCAAATCCCTCTCCATTCATGAACCTAGGGATTAATATCCCCAAACCTTGGCGCTGGCATTAATTTTGAAAACCCAAAAATAAACCATATAATAAAAATTAAACCCAACGGTTAGGCTAACCGCGCGGGGAGTTGTATCAATTCCCATGTGAATGGGCGGAATAATACTCGGCGGTTATAGATAACGTTAATCCTATTCACACAAAAATTTTCCAACGCGGTTTATGAACCACATGGTTAACATAACAACTCTGTTTTGGTTTACAACTGTGGTCACATGGTATTATCCGACTTCCAATGCGGTTTCCAACTAATGCTGTGGTTTTTATTTTAATATAAAGTTTTTAAAACTTATTTATAACCCGAACCATTGATTAATATCCGAACCTTGTTTACAAAGGTTTATGGTAAGGTTTGATAATATAGTTTTTGAATAGATTTGTGCTAGGAATTTTAGCATTAGGGATTAATGCATAGGACATTTTCATATGGGTTGGAGTTTTAGGAATAGGATTTTAGGTATTATGGTTTTGACATATGTTTTAGGTATTTAGGAATAGGACTTACATTTCATAAGGTATTTCACCAAAGGAAACCTTAGATCTAGGCCCATAAATACTATGTCCCCTTTTACACCTTTTTCATCCAAATTCGAAACACATGACGACCATAACATTTGAAGAAGCTTTCACTGGCGATTTGAAAATTTTGAAGACTGAACTGGACATCGAACTATTGGAGTTGACTTGGAACTCTGTCGATCTTGTACTGATCAAGATCCTCCTGGATCACTAACCAACATACCTTAGTATAATTTGGAGATGATATCTCATCTACAAGACCGACCAAATTAACAAAATACATGTATAAACATAATCATAACTATATATATATGTATGTATGTATGTATGTATGTATGTATGTATGTATATATATATATATATATATATATATATACACACACATATACATATACATATACATATACATATACATATACATATACATATACATATACATATATATATATATATATATATATATATATATATATATATATATATATATATATATATATCATCCTAACCATAGTACAGTCATCAATGCATGACCATACTAACCACAGGTCATGACCTCAGGCATGAAAATTACAACCATATCAATGTATGCATAACAACATATAAACAACGACATGCATAAAAAATGCATAACTCACATACATTCATAACAAATAGATTCAATAACGACACCATAAAATTTCACATGGAAACACAACTACGACCATGACTAACACCATGCATATACAACAAGCAGATAGACCAAAACATAAGAACACATATGCAATCAACATGAATGCATGACCCACACACTACCCATCCAGTCCAAGGGGTGAACCATGCTCTGATACGACTCTGTAACACCCTCCTCCCACGTTTACCCAAGTTAACTGAACTGCTGGGGTAAACATGTGACGAGAGGCTATTATGATATGATTCAACTCCCCATGTACAGTTAAGGAAGTGGAACCGACATAACACAACCAATATGACCCTTTACACATCCTACATAACCCTCAAGAGCCATCCAAACCTTCCAGGTGATCAACCTCTGAGACAACCTGACATTTTACTACATTAAAGCCTGAGTCTCTCCCATGTTAATAATACAGGTATACCATTTAAAATTAAAATATTGAAAATGTTGATAGTACATGTATACCATTTGTAAACATTTACAATTAAAATATTAAAATTTTCATAATGCAGGTTACTCGGGAAAGGAGGTTCATTTAAACTATTTCTTATTATGTAAAAATATCCTTTATTAATATGTATACCATGTGTAAATATTTACAATTAAAATGTTCAAAGTGCAGGTTTTTCGGGAAAGGAGGTTCAATTAGACTATTTCTTATTTATATAAAAACAATCTTTATATATTTATAGGTGGACAATTTTTTTATGAATTTTAAATATATATATATATATATATATATATATATATATATATATATATATATATAAAAGGTGATAAGTTATGGAATGAAAATAAAAAATAACTATTTTAAAATATTTAAAATAAATGTAAAATTCTGAGCGATAATCTATATAATATAATTAAATACTATTGTATTGTTAAATGAAATATAAATTTATTATATAAAATATTTATATAAAATAACATATTTTCAGTAAAGAAAATACATTTCAATTTAAAACATATTTAAATAATTTATATTTATTAAAAGAACTAAAAGAAATATTAAGAATGCAGTAGTCTAACTAGACTGTCTTTTTGCCTTGAAAATCACTGAAATTCAGGTAAGATTTTAAAAAAATCTGGCAAGGATATTTGTAAATCCAAGTTATAACTATCAAATTTCAATATTTTGGGTGTTCTAGAGATTTTAGATGGTGTTGAATCCATTTCCACCATCAAAAACATGATTCAAACACTCTTATTGCAAGATTTCTTAAAAAACAATTACCCAAATTCCGACTGTCCACGCAATTCCTCTAGCTAGATAGACAACTCCAGAATACTTCAAATAATTTGAAAAAAAATAAATTTCACTTTAAAACATAGTTATATACTATGTCACAAGATTTGGCTAATTAGTTATATACTTTGTCAGAAGGTTTGGTTAATTTCAACTTTGAGGTTCAAATTTTAGCCAACTCCATAATCATTGACCAAGTCCATAGATCAAAACTCATAACCTCATGTCACAACTCAAACTTGTAACTTAATTTTGCATTTTTCATGTTCATGATAACATTATTTTTTTATGTTTATTGATGTTGATATCTTACTATTTTATCCTATATTTCTTTTAAACTTAATATATGTATATATATAGAAAATGTACATAGACAAACCTAATGGTTAACACGAACCAAACCTAATCAATGTTGAACTCCAACCCGAACCATGTGACTTAGGTTATATAATTTATATTTGTTAAAGAAAGAAAAAGAAGAAATAGTCATGCTAGTTCACAATAGTTTGAAATGCATAGAATTAATTTTTTTAACAAAATATCTCTATTATTTAAATATATTATTCCTTTAAGAGGTGAAAATAAAAGAAATGTTTTAATGTCTTGTTATGTTAGCCTTATCTAAAAAGGACTTGGTTAAATTATATATATATATATATATATATATATATATATATAATAAAAATAAAAATAAAATGATAAAATAGTCAATTTACCATTAAGGTTTTTAGAATATGTTGTAATGTCATGTTATTTTTATGTTATGTTACCTAAATGTTTGGATCCAAACAAATTACATTTGCATAAAAAATAAAAATTAATTAATTAATTAATTAAAAAAAATATTTAAACATAAAATAAAATTAAAAAGTGAAATTTGGTGATCAAAACCAACTTAAAAAAATAAAATAAAATAATAAAATAGTTAATTTAACATAAAATATTAAAAACATAAATTCCAATTATCACTATCAATTTTATTTTTAAATAGGTAACCGCAGAAAACACCCATGAAGGAGTTCACAAGAATCTCAAATGCATATGAAACATTAAGGCGATGATTCAATCTTTTGAAGTCTTCCATGATGTAATTTCTCTTGGCTTTTTTTTTAAAGATACTATTGATTCAAAAAATAACTATAAGGTCATTGCTTCATTTCAAAGCAAACCATTATAATGAATATGTTAATAAGTGAAAGAGAATTTGATATCATAATTTTGTATCTTTAGGATTGAGGTGTATTTGTTTTGGTGTGTGTTTTTATTTTAGAGATAATGTTTGCAATGAATGAATCTTGTGAATTTTCTCAACATTAGGAAGTTGAAAGGAATCTTCTTTGAAAAATATAAATTTTATTTAGATTTTTTTAGGTCTCTTAGAGTTGTATTTGAATAAGGCAAGATATCAATTATTATTGAATAATGCATTTATTTGTTTTTGTTAGATTTCTTTGCTAGAAATTCCTCAAAGGTTTGTCAATGTACATGACAACACCATTATTTTCTTTCCACATGTAATTTAGGTTTTTAATATATGTTTGCTTGATTTTTTTGAGAAGTTTGACTAGGTTGGAAATAATTAAGTTCTTAATTGCTCATTCCTTGTTTTTTTCTTGAACTAGATAAATTTATTACCCATTATGTTTCTTTTTGGGTATTAAAAAGACATTTGAGTATATGATTAAAGGAGAGGGTCTAGGAACTGGGGAATTTGATTACATGATAAAAGGAGTGGGTTTAGGAATTGTGATTAAAATGATAAAATGACCTAGTAAACTAATAAGGAATTTGATTACATGATTAAAGGAGAGGGTTTGTGATTAAAATTACTAAGTAAACGGTTAGGGAGGAAGTAAAATGGATTTTGAGTACATATGATAAGTGATGATAAGTGAGTTGTAGTAAGTAAAATGGATTTTGAGCATAGGATAAGTGAGTTATCTCACACATTGAAAGGTGTTAATGGTTATACCTGAGATATTTTTTTCTCATAACTAAGGATCTTCAAGTGTCTCACATCATTAGTTTAAATTTAGAATGACACATTTTGATGGAGCATCCTCATGTGTGTGATTTTTTTTTTCTTTGATTTATGTTTTTTTATTAGAGAGTTATATATTTTTAATAGATTTAATTCAATGTAATATATGGATTTTTTTTATTTTTTATTTTTAAACAAATTTTGGTGTAATATATTGGATATTAAGCTTTATTATTTTAAATGTAATGAAATTTTAAAAATAAATATAACCAATAGATTTTGGTGAAATATCTTATTAATTTTATGAAGGTTTTATTTTAGGTTTATATAATTTAATTTAAAATATAAATTATGGATTTTGGTGAATTATTTTGGTATTATATATATATATAGTCTAACTTATAGACGAAATAATCCTTTTCACGATATTTTTTCTAGTTAATTTTAATCAAAATGAAAAAAAATAGTTAAATTGCTTGATCTAAATAATTGGAGTTCTGCAGGGGTGTTTGAGGGTGTTGAATCCATTTATGCATTAAAGAATGTATTTTAAGCAACAAAAAAACCTTGAAATTATATTGCCTCATTTTGGTGAATTCCCATGAAAAAATGATATTTCATCTATTATATATATATATAATTGCGAGATTTTGATGAATTCCCTTAAAAAAACTATTTTGTGTGTGTGTGTGTGTATATATATATATATATATATATATATATATATATATATATATATATATATATATATATATATATATATATATATAATTTGCATTTACCATATTAGGTTAATATGGTAGGAATCAAAATAGATGAAAAAAAATTTAGTAATTTTTTTTTTCAATTAGTAAATATACCAATGTGAATTATCCACTAAATATTTTAAAGGGAAAATTATTATGTTATTGCATGTATGATTTATTATAATAGCAAGTAAATTTTTTGTTTGAGTATTGGGTTTGTTTTTGACAATTTTTTAATAATGTTTGAAAGTTGTATAGTTTTTATTTTTATTTTATATCTTCATGATTAAAATTTTTAAAATTCTATTTAATAAGAATGGGGTGGGGAAATTAAAACAATGGAGAGATGAAAATTTAAACATGGTTAAGTATTAGGTGTCTAAGTATAACACAATAATGTTTGAAGGCCTAGTATATTTACAAAATAATGTTTTATATTTATGGTTAATTTTTTAAAAATTTGGTCTGCTTGAGTGGGGAAATGAAAACAAGGGAAGGACAGAGGAAATGAAAACAAGGGGACGCATAGTTTTTTTTTTTAAGGTTGATAATACATTACATATTACATATGATTACATTATTCACCCATAGAGGATTTGAATCTGGAACCTCGGGGGACCAAAGTCCAAGCTCACATGACCATCCCCAGTGAGATGCCTCTCCTGGGCTAGGGATGAGAGAGTTACCATGATGACCAGATGGAACACTTTATTAATTTAAGACAAAGAGTAATTATACACCAAAATTCTGAAAAAGTGAGAGTTTAGACATGATTATGACAAAATTTGAATAATTAGTTTTTAAAATTATGAAATTTTGGACTAGAGGATACTGAGACAAGCAAAATATTGTCCTCATTATGAATTTGGTGGATGAGAACACCATCATATTCACGAGAACATCTAAAAATGAGAGACTATTTCTATGATGAATTTAAATAATAAATTTCAATCTCATTCAAAGTTTACTTTCATAAAAATGGTTGATAAATGTTGATAGGCATCAAAACACTTACCTCATAATATTCACATTATCAGTACTTCAAAAAATCATAAAATTAACTAAACTAGCATATATCCATCTTAACTCTGGATATACCAAAAAGGTTTGCATCTCAAAAGATTTCATCCCTCTCAATACTTGATAGATCCAAAATAATATGAATTTGATTTTTTTTGTAATAACTAGCTTATAACTTGACCTTCAAGTAAATAAGAAATTTAATTTTTAGTTATATCTTTATCATATTTCTTATTATTTAAATAAAATTTTCAATAATTCAACCTACTAGAAATATATTCCTTATGAGAGACCTCAAGATATATATAAAATTCAGATTGAATTTGTGTTACTTATTTAGGTTTTCCATAGATAAAAAATATTCTTTTTGAGATAACTTTTTTCAAATAATTATTGAACAATACCATATTTGGTTTAAATCCCTTTTCAATGATTGAAATCATTGATCTTACTTGATTTTTAGGCGAAAATTTGGATACGAGCAAAGGCAAAGAAGATTCAACTAATCACTATATCCTAAAAAATTTTCTCAAATTTTGATAAAAGACAATCATTGTCTTCTATTTGTTTCTAAGCGTCATGAGATGCCCTCTACTAAGATATACCCTGAATCTATATACTATTTACTTAAAACTTTAAGGTTATGGTTTTTTTTCATCCTTTATTTTTTATTTTTTATTCTTATTAATCTTAATTTTCCTTTCATTATATATATATATATATATATATATATATATATATATATATATATATATATATATATATATATATATATATATATATATATATATATATATATATATATATATTACACGAAAAAGTAGGAGTATTATATTAATCTGTGCCGTGCGCAACAAAAAATTTGGAGATTTACAAAAACGATTCAGAGCCTCTGAGCATCATAATTTGCATTACATTCCTTCAAGCCCGAAATTTTCATCCCCAGTGCTTTCATAATTTCTTGGCTATTGCTATATAACCTACAATACTGATTCAACAAATATTTACATTTATATTTTGACATTGGAAAACAAGAAAAAAAAATACACCTGAGACAGACTACTCCATTGGCGCCGGGATGTTGAGATGGATTCCTGTGATTTTTTTCATCCGAACTCAGAATTTTCTATAGCAGTTTGAGCTGAAAGTTCTAAATATACAGACATAGAGCATCAACTTCATCTCCCAATTGACGAATTATCTCATTTTTTTCCAATCGTCGTTCCTGCATCTCGAGAGTCTCCTTCTGCTGTTGATGAATACACCTCTGAATTATCGGCATCCCTTTTTTTATTTCCTCATGATTTTTATCACAGAGACCACATTCATGGTGGAACCTCTCTCTATCCTTCACAATTTTCCTCAACGTTCTGCCTGAATGAGGCCAACGACAACCCCAGGAACTTGAAACCGAGCTACCTTCCTGTGCTAGACTCAAATTTTCCATCCAACCGCAGGGGGGAGGGGGGTGACCAAAACCATGGAACCAAGAGAGAATAAGGATTATAGAACCAAAAGTAGAATCACAGAGCTCCTGGGAGGATGCCGAGGACCGAAGAAAATAATTGACCTTCAACAACAACCAATTCACAATCACAACCGCTACTACGCCACCCTCTGTAGCAACCACTTCAGAAATCTCCTACTTCCCTATTTCTCTAATTATGCCACCCTCAACAATGACTAGTTCATTCCCATGAATACCCTCTGAAATCACAACCGTGCAGATAACCGAGAACCTACCACTACCGAGATTTCCCAAACTACTATGACCTTTCCACTGGGTCCTTAACCTAGAAATCCCCAGAACAACCACATGCCTATTCTTTTGGCAAAGGATCACACCACTACTATTTCTTATATAGAGAATTCTAATCTTGAACCCGAAGCAGAAGTGATGAACAGTACTCATGCCTCTTAAATCCTGATGCTCTTTCATAATTCCTCTGATCTTGAAAATGACCTCCAGCTTGTCCAACGTCGACTTCCGTTGTGCGAACTGACCACACTAGCCCAGGTGGATTAAATTCCACTCGTGCTCTCCCTAATTTCGCATGTTTTCACCTTTATTTTTCCATCTGTAGAGATTGATCTGAGGATGATTGACCAAGGCTCCCATGCTTATACATGGTATGATTCCAAATGTAGCACCTGCATAAGGACAACGAGCATGCGCTATTGCAAACCAGAAGTCACACTAAGGAGGGGCTCCACGAGGCAGGTGTTGGAATATAATTTCAACCGCGCAGAAGAATCCACGGGCAGATGCAAGTTCGAACAACGCAGAGTTTAAAGGGCGAGCAGATTGGTGGAAATCAACGGAGTGCGGGGGCAGAAACAGCGCGACGGTTAACAGAACCATACCCCCCACATTTGACTTGCCAGTTGGACGTTGACCACAAACGTGTGGCTATGGTTTAGTACGGGGGCTCATGCATTTGAGGTGTACGGGCAGAACCATACCCCCCGTAACCACCAGCATGTGGTGGCTCCGCCCACCAGCCACCCACGCGCCACCAAAACGCCACCACCGCGGAAAATTCACCGCTGCCACCAAATTTAAAAAAATTCGACATAAATTTTTTTATGCGGTGCTGACAGAATTTTAAATGGCATTTATTAATTTTTCCAAGCGGTGATAATTTTGGCAATTTTGTCAATAAATGACATTAATTGAATTTAGATATTTTTCTTATAAATATAGAACAGAGATGTATTGAAATTTTTTTTACACACAGAATGTACGCACAGCAGTGCTTTGATTTAAAAAGAGAGACAGTGCAGAATTAAAAATATACACAACAGAGTATATTTTTTTTGTAAAACAGAGAGCTAATTTTAAATAGACAGAGACTTGTTTATTTTAAAAAAAAACAGAGATAGTGAAGTTTTTACACAGCAGAGTGTAAAAGTCTGAATTACACAGCAGTGTGTTTAGTTTAAATTTTCTGTGTGAGACAGAGCAGAGTTTTTTTTTGTTTTGGAGCTGTGCTTAGAAGCAGTCCAGCAATTGTAAATCCCTCTGTGATTGAGGAAGAACTTGTAAACAATTTTATGGAATAAAATTTGTGTTATAGAGTTGAAATTCTGTTTTCTGTAGAGTGATATTTATTTCTCTGTGTTAAAGAGGGAGAGTTCTAGAATTTTTAAAATTTCCAACATGGTATCAGAGCCAATTCAGGCTATTTGAAGGTCAAATAAGCTGAAGAAAAGGAATTTGTTATTGCAAAAGCCTCTCCAGCAGAGTGAAGGTTCAGATAGGAAGAATTCGAAGGTATTTCTCTATACAGTTTTGTGTTACTGGTGCAGTACAGCTAGTAAATTTAAACACACAGTCAAGTTTTTTTTATTCATAGTTAAGAGTGCAGAATGGTTGGAGCCAGCACTAGTATGAGTTTGGGAAATATCCATCTCCCACAATTTAATGGGAAAAATTATGACTACTGGTCAATAACTATGAAAGATTTATTTACCTCACAAGAGTTATGGGAATTAGTTGAGGATGACTTTGAAGAGCCAGCAAATGAAGTAGAGTTTCTTCTTTTAACTCAGGCAGAAAGGGAGTCACTGAAGAACAATTAGAAGAAAGATGCCAAGGCTCTTTTCTTCTTGTATCAAGCAGTGCATGAGAGTGTGTTTCCAAGGATAGCTGCAGCTAAGAAATCCCAAGATGCATGGGAAACTCTCAAGACAGCTTATCAGGGTATGGAGAAGGTGAAGACAGCAAAACTTCAGTTGCTGAGGAGAGACTTTGAGACTCTCTGTATGAAAGAGTCAGATAATATTGACTCATTCTTCACTCATGTGATTGGAATGGTCACACAAATAAGATCTCATGGAGAGACCCTTGAAGACAAGAGGATTGTGGAAAAACTCTTGAGGAGTCTACCCTCAAGATTTGATGTGATTGTCACCACCATAGAGGAGACTAATGATCTCACAAAGTTTTCAGTGGATGAGCTACATGCATCACTGATGACCCATGAACAGAGATTGAGTAGGAGTGAAAAATCATCTCTTGAACATGCTTTTAAGACCCAGATGTCTTTCGGAAGAGGAAGAGGGCAAGGCAGAGGAAGAGGAAAAGGCAGAAGCCAAAACAGAGGTGGAAGGAACAGTCCAGCAAATGCTCAAGGAAGGGGCAGCAATCCAAATCAGCATCAAGGCCAAGGCAGCCAGCAAAGTGGACAACAGAATGATCAAGGACAAAGGTATGATAAATCCAATGTTCAATGTTACAATTGTAAGAAATATGGTCATTATGCTAATGAATGTAGAAAGAAGAAACAAGATATGAGAAGTGGAACTAGTGCAAACTTCACTAAAGAAAATAGCAGTCAAAACAACTTGTTTTTAGCTTGTAATATGGCTGAAGAAAAGAATGAGGATTTATGGTTTCTAGACTCCGGTTGTAGTAACCATATGACAGGAAACTTAGCAATGTTTTCTATGTTAGATGAAAGTGTGCAGTCACAAGTCACACTAGGAACAGATAGCAAATTTTCTGTTATGGGAAAAGGAGATGTAAATGTTTTAACAAGATTAGGTGCAAAGAAATCCATAGCAGATGTTTATTATGTTCCAGGAATGAAGTGTAATCTCTTAAGTATTGGACATCTTGTCCATAAGGGGTATAATGTTTTCTCTGATAATGATGTTTGTACCATCAT
This sequence comes from Pinus albicaulis, assembly GCA_034641835.2. Taxonomy (NCBI): domain Eukaryota; kingdom Viridiplantae; phylum Streptophyta; class Pinopsida; order Pinales; family Pinaceae; genus Pinus; species Pinus albicaulis. Next base: position 1,510,764,642 of record CM076584.1, on the reverse strand, counting down.
GGATAAACCACCCAGCAAACAATGTATTGCTGAAGTGAAGATGACAAGGAACAGGATGTTCCCTCTCAGAATGAGAGCAGACTTGAAGAATGGTGAAGAGAGAGCAGCAGTTGCACAAGAGACTTACCAAAGCGAACCAAAGGATGATAATTGGTTATGGCACTTGAGATTTGGACATCTCAACTTTGGAGGTCTTAATTTGTTGAACAGAAAAGGAATGGTAAGTGGTTTACCATTGATAGAGAAACCGGACAGCCTTTGTGAAGGTTATATTCTTGGGAAACAACACAGAGAAAGTTTTCCTTCAGGGAAAAGCATAAGGGCAAAAGCACCCTTAGAGATTGTCCACTCAGATGTATGTGGACCGATGCAAACTCCATCACTTGCTAACAGCCACTATATCTTAACATTTATAGATGATTTTACAAGAAAAAATTGGGTTTACTTTTTGAAAAACAAAAGTGAAGTGTTTGAAAAATTTTGCAATTTCAAAGCACTTGTTGAGAACCAGAGTGGGCTGCATATCAAAGTCTTAAGGACTGATAGAGGAGGTGAGTATATATCTAAAGATTTTCTACGGTTTTGTAGAGAAAATGGTATTCAAAAGTAGTTTACAACTAGATATACTCCGCAGCAAAATGGAGTGGCCGAAAGGAAGAACCGAACCATAATGGACATGGCGAGGAGTATGTTAAAGGCAAAGCATTTGCCTAATGATTATTGGGCTGAAGCTGTACATTGTGCAACGTATATTTTGAATAGGTGCCCTACAAAATCAGTCATGAACAAAGTGCCGGAAGAGGCATGGAGTGGCACAAAGCAAAGTGTCACACACATGAAGGTTTTTGGATGTGTAGCTTATGCACACATTCTGGATCAGCTAAGAAAGAAGTTGGACAGCAAGGGGGAGAAATGTATTTTTATTGGATACAGTGAGGAATCCAAGGCATACAGGTTATATAACCCATCTACCAAGAAGTTCATTGTGAGCAGGGATGTTCAGTTCATTGAAGAGGAAGCTTGGGATGGAAGCATAGAGAAAACAGTGAATGTTAAACACTGTTTATCTCATGATGAAAATGAAGATGAGTTGGCTGAAATACATCCCCAAACAACAACACCAACAAGAGAGCAGCAAAGCACACCCTTGAGGAGAAATGACAGTGCTTCTCCAAGCACACCACAAGGAGGAAATTCAAGTGCTTCTTCAAGTACTTGTACACCTACTGAAAGAGGTAAGAAATTCAGAAGTTTGAAATATATTTATGAACAAGATTTAGCTAATGAAGGTATCAATTCTTTGTTTGCTTTATATTGTCATGTTGATGATCCTGTTCATTTCGAAGAAGCTATCAAGGATAAGAAATGGATAGAAGCTATGGATGAGGAAATAAATGCCATAGAGAGGAACACAACTTGGGATTTGGTTGAACTCCCAAAAGGTAAAGATGTCATTGGTGTTAAATGGGTCTACAAGACCAAAAGTAATGCTGAAGGCAAAATAGAGAGACACAAGGCAAGGCTTGTCGTCAAAGGCTATAAGCAGAAGTATGGGATAGATTATGAGGAAACTTTCGCACCGGTTGCAAGAATGGAAACTGTGAGAGCAGTGTTGTCCATAGCAGCACAAAACAAATGGAAATTTTACCAAATGGACGTGAAGTCAAAATTTCTGAATGGAGTGTTAATGGAAGAGGTTTACATTGATCAACCTCTCAGTTATGAGAAGAAAGGCCAAGAGCACAAAGTATGCAAGTTGAAGAAAGCTCTTTATGGGCTGAAGCAAGCGCCAAGAGCGTGGTACAGTAGGATAGACTCTTATCTACTGGAAAATGGTTTTGAGAAGTGTGAGGGAGAACCCACCCTCTACATCAAAGAACAAGAAGATAAAATCTTGATTGTAGTCTTGTATGTTGATGATGTTATTTTTACAGGTAATGATGATTGCCTTATTGAACATTTTAAAACAGTCATGAAAGATGAATTTGAAATGACTGATATGGGTTTGTTAAGATACTTCTTGGGAATAGAAGTAGAACAAGATGAAAGTGGGATTTTCATCTCACAGGAAAAGTATGTTAATGAGGTGCTTGAAAGATTTAACATGCAGGAATGCAAAGCAGCAATCACTCCCACAGTGATGGGATTAAAGCTCAGCAGAGAGGACAGCAGCAAGGATTTTGATCCTAGTTTATACAAGAGCATAGTTGGCAGCCTTATGTATTTAACTGCAACTAGGCCATACATAATGCACGCTGTTAGCTTGATTTCCAGATTCATGGAAAAGCCAAAGGATACACATTGGCAAGCAGCAAAAAGAATTTTGAGGTATGTTAAAGGTACTAAAAGGTTTGGTATTTTTTATACTACTTCAGAATGTTCAGATTTAGTTGGATACACAGATAGTGATTGGGCTGGAAGTGTTGACGATCAGAAGAGCACTTCCGGTTATGTTTTTCACATGGGTTCAAGAGCCATTTCATGGGCTTCTAAGAAACAACCCATTGTAGCATTGTCTACGGCAGAAGAAGAATATGTGGCAGCTACAGCAGCAGCGTGTCAAGCAGTTTGGATGCGGAAAATGTTGAGAATTTTAGGCCAAGAACAGGTAAAAGGGACAGTGATCTTTTGTGACAATAGCTCAGCTATTGCATTGTCTAAAAATTATGTTTTTCATAAGAGGACTAAACACATTGACACCAAGTTTCACTTCATACGTGAATTGGTTATCAATGGAGAAATCGTTTTGCAGCATTGTAGAACGGAGGATCAATTTGCTGACATCCTCACAAAGCCACTTGCACAGAAAAGCTTTGAACACTTGAGAAAATGCTTGGGTATGCAGGAAAACCCAGCAGTTGAAATTAAGGGGGAGTGTTGGAATATAATTTCAACCGCGCAGAAGAATCCATGGGCAGATGCAAGTTCGAACAGCGCAGAGTTTAAAGGGCGAGCAGATTGGTGGAAATCAACGGAGTGCGGGGGCAGAAACAGCGCGATGGTTAACAGAACCATACCCCCCGCATTTGACTTGCCAGTTGGACGTTGACCACAAACGTGTGGCTGTGGTTTATTACGGGGGCTCATGCATTTGAGGTGTACGGGCAGAACCATACCCCCCGTAACCACCAGCATGTGGTGGCTCCACCCACCAGCCACCCACGCGCCACCAAAACGCCACCACCGCGGAAAATTCACCGCTGCCACCAAATTTAAAAAAATTCGACATAAATTTTTTTATGCGGTGCTGACAGAATTTTAAATGGCATTTATGAATTTTTCCAAGTGGTGATAATTTTGGCAATTTTGTCAATAAATGACATTAATTGAATTTAGATATTTTTCTTATAAATATAGAACAAAGATGTATTGAATTTTTTTTACACATAGAATGTACGCACAACAGTGCTTTGATTTAAAAAGAGAGACAGTGCAGAATTAAAAATATACACAGCAGAGTATATTTTTTTCGTAAAACAGAGAGCTATTTTTAAATAGACAGAGACTTGTTTATTTTAAAAAAAACATAGATAGTGAAGTTTTTACACAGCAGAGTGTAAAAGTCTGAATTACACAGCAGTGTGTTTAGTTTAAATTTTCTGTGTGAGACATAGCAGAGTTTTTTTTTGTTTTGGAGCTGTTCTTAGAAGCAGTCCAGCAATTGTAAATCCCTCTGTGATTGAGGAAGAACTTGTAAACAATTTTATGGAATAAAATTTGTGTTATAGAGTTGAAATTCTGTTTTCTGTAGAGTGATATTTATTTCTCTGTGTTAAAGAGGGAGAGTTCTGGAATTTTTAAAATTTCCAACAGCAGGAAGAGGGGGCAGGGGATACGAAGGCCAATCTGATAGGGGCATGGATAGAATGGGTGAGGGTGATGAGGAAAGGTCTGCCAAGGTGGCTGAAGCAGAAGGAGAAGGGGGGTGAGGTGGATGAGGTGGAAGGGATGGATATGGAGAGGGGGGTTTGGGTGAGGGGCGGAAGGGGCATCGGGTGAGGAATCAAGTCAAGCTAGTGGAGGTTGGGAAAATGAACTCCATGTTTTCCATCCTATTATATCTCTTTTTCATACCAAAATCAACCATAAATATCAATATTTTGAGTTTCATATCAACCATTAGGGGATGGTAACTGAGCCCACTCTGCCATTCACCTCGTTGCTTTCTTCTTTCATCTTACAAGCCAAGTTGGCTTGTTTGTAAGCTTCCTTATTATCACCTCTCAGGACATGGAAACACTTTATTTTTTCAAAGATAGGTATCATTTTGTGGGTTCTCTTGATGATTTGGTTCAATTTATTGTTTTATGCTACTGAATTGTAAGTCATATAATTTATAATCAACAAGGAGTCCCCTAGGATATACATATCCCTGATTCCCTTTTTCTAGGCCAGAGAGAGTCCGAGGAACAATCCATATGCCTCGGCTTGATTATTTGTCTTCATTCCCAGTCCCAAGGAAAATATTTCTTCTATGATTCCTTCAGGGTTAATGTGAATCCCTCCCCCTCTTGCCACCCCAATTTAATTTTCAATTTACATAAAATAGAAAGGTATAAACTTAATTCGTAAAACTAAAAAACCATAACATAAATATGTCTCTTAGTATATATATTAGACCCATTCCCCTATAAAACATTCTCTATGAATTTTTTTATCAATGATTGTGTAGATTTATATTGTTTTACTTGATTTTATAACCATGGAAATTGAATTTTGTATAAAGTGTCATGTGTAATAGCAATTTCAATTGATAGTTTAGTTTTATCAAATTTGTTTGTTTTTTTTTTGTAACACTTACTACTTAATTGTGTAAATTATGATGTTATCCAAATCAATTCTCTTTTTTTCTTTGATTTTTTTTTTTTTTTTTACAATTGCCTTTTTCATTTTAATGATGAGCAACCAACTCAACGTCTACTACATCATCCACATGATCATGAATATTCTGATCATATTGTGATAATATGTTTTCCAAACTTTGGCGAGTAGCTATCTCTTCCATCATAATGCCATTTCCTTTCTCATCTCTCACTAGAGTGATATGGAGTTCCTAAATCCTCCATAATTAAATCAATCGAATTATCTATGGGAAGTTGTTCAGTCGGGGTTTCTTGACGTGAAGATTGCTCTATGGCTTCTGCAGTGCCTTTCTTCTCCATTTTTGCATCAATGCTATTTTTTTCTTGTTTCTTTTATTGATTCTTCCTCATTGGAGCTTCTTCTTTGCCTTTTTCTTTCTTTAGCTCCCTTTCTAATTTTTCCTTTTCTTCCTCAACCATTTTCAATTATGCTATTAATTTTTTTATCCTTCTCTTTTTTCTCTAGCCTTTTTTTTTAATAACTATAATGAGAACTTTAAATTATGCTACAAGCCAAAGCCAAATGAAACTAAAACCTTATCAAATCTACCATATAAGATACCTATCTAATAACTTACTTGCCTAATAAGAGACAATTCTTTGGAAGTAAAGGCTTTCCAAAAGACTTATAATATCATACAAAATTTACAAAACATAAGAGAATTGTGTTACAATTGACCTATAAACTAAGCTTTAGAATTTCCCTCTTTCACAAGAGGCACATTCAGATCGCTATTAACCACATTAATAATGCTTTCCTCACTTCGGTTGGAGGGGGAATGATGGCTCATTGACTTTATAATAATTCCCAAATACTCACACTTTCTATCGTAGGATATCCACTTTGTATTGTGTTCTTTTGGTAAGTTTTATCTTCCACGATGAGCTCCATTGTCATCATGACTAAGCCATATATATGATTTAACTTCGCGAGTATGAGAGTTAGGTGTTATTCCATCCTATCCATTTGAGTGACAAGAGACTCTATATCAAGAATTCTACGGAGAAAAACATTATTTCTTGTAACCAATACTAGCACTGCTTTAACAATTGTAACTCTGGGCAAAGGCTAGATATAGAGAGGGGCATACTAGCCCTTATGCATCCCCCAAGGGATGTCTAAAGAATGTAAAAAAAAAATACTCTTCCATGACACAAAAAATACCCAATGTGTCTTCCATCATGAATTAATTACCTTCCTAACCGCCGAATTGAAGTAGCAAGAAATAGAAGTAACATTGACCCAACTAGAATTTCTATTACGAAAATTCTATGCCTTAACAATCCAAACATAAAAGACATGCCAGCTTGGAGCTTACACTACTTTCCTGTGAAATTCAACATCCATAATGAGTTTTAACTATGAATTCTAAAGGTATGAGGCAAATTTTCATCAACCTTGTGAGCAACAAGCTTGCCAACCTTTGAGCCAACTATGCTTGTATTTTCTATCCACCATTTTCCAAAACAAATAATCAATGAGTTGAGGGAAGTTGCTACTAGAAGGTGTTTATCCCATTCACTACTCCAATTTCCCTGGAACAAGTGTCCCTTGCCGATTTCCCTTGTTCAGATGTAGATCTCTTCCCTTATGCCTCCGTAGTGAATCTTCCTTTAATGTAGAAGGCTTCAATCGAGGCGGGTTTCCAACTATGACAATTTCTCCTAGTCTTATCACCATGCATTTAGAATAATGGAATCACATAGAATGAAGGAAGGGTGATGACATAATACACACTCTAGTGATACCTCTCCCATGCATAAGCTTTCACATCGAAATAAAATCCCTTTTTATATAGACTAAATGCATGTCTCGAATTGGGAGGGGAGGCCATGTAGAGATACATGGTCCTCCTATCCTTTAACCAACATTTTCGTGTTACATGAACTCATTTTTAGGGAATGGATTTTGATTTAGGAAAATTTCCTCTAATTTTACACCTTCATTGGCCAACCTATTTGCTTTTGAGTTGTGCATTCTCGGAACATGGTAGAAATGAATTGGCTAAGGATTTCTCAAATGCCTAGATTCTTTCTATGATGCCTCTTAGTTTGTGGGAAAGGTTCCTCACACCAAATGTCGAATGTCGATTAGTGAATCTTTGATAACCACCAAGTTCTTTATATGAGCTTCTTTTTCCAACATTAAACCTCTCATCATGCCATAAGCTTCTCTAGGGTTATGTTCTAATTTTCCAAGGCCCCAAGAATAGCCTATTATTTTATTTCTATTGAGGTTAAGAATGACCCCCCTCGCCCACCCTGTATTCTTTCTCTAACCTTAATCATTTTGGTTTAGGTGCATTAACTTTCTTATCCTCCTCTTTCTTTTCTAAGTGGTAAACTTCTCCAAGCTTTTGCTTTGCAATTGCAGTTTCTTGCTTTGTTTGTTCTTTAGATATTGTACCTTGAGTTAATTTTGATTTATAGGATTTAGTCTTTTTTTCACTTCTTCCCAAGAAATAACATTCTCAAATGGAAACTCATGATTCCATTTTTCATGAGCATAAGGCCAGGTTACAACAACATAAGTGCTATAGTTTAAAACTAGTCCATTAGGATCATGTCTTCTGGATTGGACTTGTGGAAACTTGTACTTTAACATGAAATATTTTTTTTCTTGCTTGTTTGAGTTACTCAACCTATAATTCCCAATATTCATATTGTAAGGAGTGGATACTTTTCTCCTATATTTTTTTTTGCTAAATATATAGTAAAGCTAAGGAGAACATTTTGATAATCTATCTCTCCTAGTATCAACGTAATAGGGACATACTTAGACAAATTATGAGACGTAGTAGTCATTCCATATATTTTAAGATAAGTGTCACCTTCTTTCACATGACCTTGTAGTGCTTCTCTATAGTATCATAACTTCTTTAGTGATTGCAAGACATTGGTTACAAAATATTAATTTTTATAGTGGAACAAAGAAATGATCACACAACTGTGCATAATTCCTTTTGTACTTGTTTTCCCATAAGATCTAACAATAAACATAAGCACAAGCATGACTTCTAACCATATTTCAATCCCAATTCGGATGAAGAAATAATTTCTTGTACATATTGTTAGGAAAATAAAATGGCATATAAAAAGTAGGGAGGATCTTAACAATTGGATTTTAAACGTTCTCTATGGTTCTTTTCATTGAATGGGATAAAATTGAATCCCACTTGAATATATAACCACTTTTGATTACACATGGTTGAGACTAGAGCATTTTTAAGGTAGGTATAATTTGCTTCCCCATATGGTCTACATATTAAAGCTTTGGCATAAATATAAGGATACCTTAAATTAGTCATTGTGTACATTCCACTTTTGTTAGTAAATAATTTTTTATCTTCCTTTTAACATCATGATCTAGGTGAAATCGTTTTACAAATTCAATGATCATATATTTCTTAAGTCGATACAATCTCTAATATTTTTCCATATTCAACTGTTAAAATGAACAATGCAATGTTTTATTCTCTATTTCAATGTGGTTGATAATCAATTCATAACATTAGTAATAAATAGGTTCAAATAGCAATAGTGCTCAAGTGTGACCTTTTGATATTGGATAAATTAAAATCATTTGTATTCTTGATTGGTGAATAAAATTCACCCAGAGAGTCCTTCTTGATATATACATTGCTTCATCTAGAGAAAATTTGCTAAGAAATGATAAATGCTTATGTATTTTAAAAGTGAGCTTAATTCACTCTAATTTAATTTTTACCAATTAAATTATATGACTCTACAATAAATTTTATATCACTATCAATTAAACTTCTATATTATATTTTTAACTTTCAGAAAATATTTTAAAATTGTTGAGAATAGATTTCTTCACAAACAAACTATTTAGAATTAAAAAGATTTAATCCATAATTATTATTAACATAAATATTTTATTCAAAACAAACCCTACCTTATATCATATTTTATAATAATTCAATTATATATATAGATAGATATATATTAAATTCATATACTATCGAACATTTACATTAACCCTAAAATGGAATTAGATTTAAGTTCTAAGGCAATTTTCTGTACACACTTACAAGGAACCTGTAACAAAGAGTTAAACTTGCTTTGCTGTGAAAAACACTTTATCAAAAGTTATTTTTTAAAATAAATACTTATAATTTATGATTTGTAATTTAAAATAAAAAATCGACTCAAATTTTTAAAATTAAGAAAATTTTGGGAAAAAATTATTTCAGAATTTCACACATACATTTTTTTATATTAATAATTAAGAATTTTTCATAGACAGATTTTGTTTTTATTTTCATATATAACCATTTGACAACTAAAATTTGTGTGTACCTCTTTGGATTTCAACCAATAACTGACAAGATATATTCCTAACTATAATAGACATTACTACTTCCAACAACAAATGTACAACATTATGCAATTTAAAATAAATCTACATGTCATGTAGAGGTAGGTAATGTAGTTTTGTTCTCGACAGAAGTGAGAACAATATAATTTCAGTGACAATCAAATACGGAAAAAGTTTGAACTTCTATCCGAACTTTGAAGAAGTGACAGCAGTGGATATTATTTTAGAGTTGTTTACTCAGGCAATGGAATAGTTCGACAATTTTTTGTTGGAATCTGGTTAACTAAAATTTAAAAAATCAGGTAGTTGGAGTGTTTGGAATCCATTTTTGATAGTAGAAATGGATTCAGCACTATCAAAAACCTTTGGGACGCTCAAAATACTAAAATGTAACAACTGTAAACAAGATTCTGATAAAATCTTTGCCAAATTTTTTCAAAATCTTTGCTGGATTCTGAGCCATTTCATTGCCCTGCCTAAATAAACTACACGTATTATTTCAGGTACTGAGGAAAGAGAGAATTTTTGGGCAGGTCATTAATGTGATAGCATTGGGTCACCGAAACCACAATTATAGCGGCACATGTTGCCACCAAATTTTCATAAAGAATATCATCCATAATTGTCCGGCTCCACCATGAATATCATCCATAATTGCCGGGGATCAATATGAATATAATATTTCACATTTATCTAGGCTCGAGGAAAGAGGCATTTAGTTACAATGGAATGCAGAACTGCTGATGATACTTTGGGTTAACACCGCCCGCCCACCCACAAGGGTCAAGGGAAATGGTAGGGTTAAGGTAAATGTTATTGTATTTTAAATTTTTTAGAATTTTGTGTAATATGACTGAAGAGTTAGATAATAGTCTTTGATTAGTTATTTTTATTATAATTTGTTTCACATATTTTTAGTTCAATAATTAAGTGTTAAATGATGATATAATTTGTAAGAGATAAAAGAAATCAATCCAAAAATAAAAGGGAATTCATCTAAGTAGGTTATTTAGATTTAGTAGGTCATTTTAAGAATTTAAATTTAATTAAAAAATAAAAAAATTAATTAATTTAATCACTTAAATTAAACTCAATTTATATATTATTAATTGCATATATATTTATAATATTATTAAATTAAATTTAACTATTACTTAAAAAATAAAAGATATTAATAATTTTATATATTTTATAATATTATTAAAATAACTATTTAGGGAGAATATTCTACTCAAAGTAAAAAACATTAGTGGAAAGGTAGGAAGAAGCATTAATTAAATGATGAAGTTACTGAGGATGGATCTTAGGTGCTTTTGATTGTTGGAGCTAGAGGCTTGAAGCTGGATTATAGATGAAACTCTATGTGGGTCAAGCGAGCATCCAGGCTGACAAGACGATAACCTTGGTGGCGTTGGGCTCACTCAATGCATTAATACAAAATATAATGTCATTGCGGTCGTGCTTTTCCTTAAGGACCCCACCCAAGAGCGTCTTCTTTTTCCAATGAAGGCTAACAGAATTGAGATATTGTCTACTTCGTCAGTTTGTATGACTAGGGTTACAAACTCAACTAGCTACTTCATCTTGAATTTCCAAATCAAAGTAGGCTTGGGGATTTGTTGGAGGTGAAAGTGTGACATATAAATGTAAATGAGAGAAACATAAATGTAAGTGTAAAATACATGTAAAATGAAATGTAATGATACAAAATGTAAATGAATTTGAAGTTTCTGCATAGGGCCTTGGAGTGTGTTAGGAGGTTTGGAGGCTACACAACTTCCCTGCCACCATGGAATGGAGGGCTGCTTGTGATGTAAAATTTTTCCATGGTAATGGAGAACCGATATTCGAGTGGTGTTTTATTTGCAATAGTTTTTATACTTGTAGCAATTTCATTTTATGCTTTTATTTGCAACAATAGTGGTGTAATGTATTTTGTATAAGTTGTTGTTTGTTTCATTTCCTATTCATGTCTTGTGCTTGTCTCTGCAAGTAGTATTCATTTTCTTTTTGGCAGACCTCTCAGCGAAGGGGTCTACCAACAAATTGTGTCGGTTGGTAAAAGCCGATTTCCCCTCTTCAACTGGGTGGCAACAACTATGGAGAGAAATCTAGGTGGTTGAACTTGTGGTTAGACGAAGGTTATGGGTTTAACGAACTTGTAACATCAGGAAGAGTGCAACATCAATGACTTCTTGGCGATAAAGTTTTATGGGTTCGAGAGATAGAGGCCATTAAGATCGTTGGAATAGACGTAGAGACACCTCATTGCATTCTTAAGAGGATTTCAATGATTTACACCAGTCACCACTAAGAATATACCAATTTCACATTTTATTCAACGAATTAAAGACTCAAAATCATGCTTTATACAATCAATATTTATGCTTTATATTGTGGGTTTCATTTCTCACCAGGGTTTAGACGGAAACACCTCTTTACTTTTTTCTCTTTGAGTTACTTCTAATGTTATGCAATCAGATTTGCTGTGATAATAGTTCCATTTTCTATCTTCTGAGCATACAACAATGTTATATTTTTGAAATGGCTAAGGGAGAAGGTCCCACTATCAGAATATATCTTGGAAACATATATTCTTGTGCTTTTGTGGTGATTATTTTTTCTTCTAGAGGAATGCAGGATCACAAGTTATGTGAGTTAAGCGTGGTGGAAGGAAGAATAAATTTATAGGCCACATGAGTACTAGGAGTTCGAACATGGGAGCTCATCCTTCGGGAGTGTGGAGTAGGCAGAATAGCTCAACGCCAAGAAGGCACTGCACAGGGGCATAGACAGTAGCTCCATAAGGCCATGCCCATCCATTTATTTTTCTCTCATGTAGCTTACTACAAAGACAATCCGACGACAACCTGCTAAAGTCTTAGCCCTAAGTACAAGGCCCACCGGAACTTGCAGAGCACTGCTCACTCAACTAATGACAAAAACACATAGAGTTATGTGCATCATGCCTTGTTTTAGATGATTCTGTTGTGGAATTGTTTCCACGCTGTTTTAGCTTCGTCAAGGGTTTTGTGGTTCCAAATTATTTGCCTCTTAAGGTCAAACATCATGTTAGCTAGACAACAATGTGAAATGAAAACCAAACATTCAAAAGAGTTTGCATCATTGGGCTATCAAATTGAGGATGGATGGGACTCTAATGGTCTTAACATCTTGGTTAAAGAGAGAGAGACAAGAGCTAGTGCATGATCAAATAATTCAAGAAGAACATGTCAGTGACCGTGTGCTTGAAGATTAACAGTTGTGACAGAAACTGCTGCTAGGGAGGTAAGATTGAACTAGAAACACATAGTCATTCCTTAAAAATATCCATGATTATAAATTTTTGGAATTATCCAGATATTGAAACGGGGAAGGAATGCAAGTCTGCTAAGGAAGTGGGGTTCGTGAGTGCATACAATGCACAAAATGAGAGTGCACACTGCAAGAATGTGGCGAAAGCTCATGAGATTGGACACGATGAGGTGCACTGTGTAAGACACACAAACTGGAAACAAACTGAACAATATATTAATGAATTTATAAAAGAATGATGCACAATGTGTACACATATAAATAAATAAAGAAACCATTGAATCAGTTTCCGGGGTTTCTTGGACTCTAACAACCAATTACCCTAACACAAACTAACCCAAGGATTAGTTGTATAACATCCCCCCCTTAATACGAAGGGATATACAAAATTCCAAGAATGAAAGCTCAAAATGCATAAATGCATCTCAGCCAAGAGTTGAATGTCTCTCAAAAATGGTTTTTAAGGATGACCACAAACCGAGAATTAGCGAACTGAAAGTCTTAACCAACACCAATTCTGGAGTTTACATTGCAGTTCTCAGAACAACAAAATAATGTGGTTTTAAGATGACCACAAACTCTATAGCTATCACAACATTTCCTAGAACAATTTCGAATCTGGAAGTGCTTGCTCACAAGCAACTCAATCAACTAGAGTCTCACAACTCTGGCTCTAACTGGTACACATTGTGGCTCAGGATGTGGATGTCCGACTCAGGCTCCCTTTACATCTTGAACTCGAACCTGTTGCAGACCACCAAGAAATTTCCCCTTGTTAGATAAAGGCTGAGAAATATTCGTCATCACTGCAAGACTCATCAACACTCTCAAAAAAATTATTCAATATGACTTGTAGATCTTCTTGGCTGCTTTCGTCCATTCCCAAGAAGCAATCCATACAAAACTTAGCTTCTCTCTTGCAGTACTCTTATTTTTGGAACATCTGTTTGACTGGTGATTTTGATTTCCATAATGCTCGCACGAGTGAATATCAAAACACCAATCTTTCACATGTCCAACTCTATTACACTGTTAGCATCTATCAAATATTTTTGGAAATACACCACCCAAAAATCCCACATGTCAAAATTTTATAAGTTTAGCGAAATATGGAATGTGAAAAGTTACATCGTTGTTATAACCCATACAAGTTATATGTTTATTGTGTGTAATCTCTTCCCATGTTCTTATAACAGGTTTCACATCAGAACTTCTAACCGCGTCCAAATTTTCTCCTGAAAACACTTAATTTCTCTAATCATTCTCTAACTGATAATCAAGATAAAACAAACTGTTGGTCTGAACAAGAACATGTTCAAAATTCTTTTTTTGTAATTCACGTAATTCATCTTGCTGAAACTGAGACTCTAGCTCCAAGAATTCAAATTTTATTTGAGCATTTTGCAAACATGATTGGATGTTAGAGAGCATTTATTTGTTGACTTGGACATCGTTATGGATAGTAGATAACATTAAATTTCTTAATAATTGTACTAAATCTTTTAGTTTGGCCATTTTCTCCAGTGCAGTATCAAAGTAAACTTGCAATCAACTCAGAAAAAGGGGTGTCGGCTACCACCAAAATGCACCCAATACAAACAAATTTCCAATGATTTAACCAGGTGTCAGGTTGAACTGATCATGCACCCATCAACAATACAAATCATAACATGTAACGAAAAACTTCAAAAAATCAAAAATTTCCTTGGGAATTCTACTAGGAGAAATACCAACGAGCTAATTACAAAAGTATATGTACTGAAAATTCTATACTCCAACCCACTGTTGGATATGCAATTTTATTATCCCTCCAACAAAATGCTCTCACAATATAATGCCAAACTTCTTCATGCGACAAATAAACTAACTCCAACCAAATTTCTACCTTTTCATAATCACTTGAATTAAAAAGGATAAACTCCAAAAAAGAAAAATGGTATTCATATTCAATTAGTATGGGCAATCATCTCAATAAATTAATGCATTCAAAACTTTCAAAAAATAACCTTAACATTTTGGCTTCATTGGAGCAATAACCCAACCTTCAATGCGACAAGTCTAACACTAAAGAAAACCCCCTAGCGCTGATGCTAAAGAAAACCCCTTTACAACACACCCTTGTCTTTAATTTTAGTCTTCACATAAAGTCTTCCTTCCTGGATTGAAGTCAATAATAAAAGCTGTTGAGATTCAACAAGATGATGAGCTAAGTGAAAAGAGTCGCCTTCACTAAGTGGGTCCGCAGGCTATTTTTGGCCCAAAGTCTATTTTTAGATATGTCGATCATATTCTATGAGTTGCAGGATGCTATTTGTGGATGGTTGGTCAAGTTGGAAAAATAGATGGACTTCTATTTTTAGAAATATTGGGCAGAATCTATTTTTAGATTGCTAGTCTAAAAATAGATATGTCAAATATTAATAGCTCTTAATAATATTTGGACTCTAAACATTAACTTATTCTCTTGGAACATGATTAAGTACAGATGTATTAAGCAGTGACCAGGAAGGAATGCCTTCTTCTGAGGTTCATGGAGCTAATGCATGGAGGACTTCAGTTAGAACTCATGTGATAGAGTTTGGTGGAGTTGTAGAAGTAGTTGGTGGAGTTGTGTTCAGTTTAACTCAGTTAGACACAGTTGAGCTAGTTGTATCTAGTTTAACTGATTAATACACTAGTGACAGTGGTGTGAATTAATTAATAATTAATTCACTAAATAATAACTCATTAATCAACTGAAGAATACATCAGTTAACTATAGTGCATGGCAGTTTCAGTGGAGACCAGTGGAGAGGTAGGTGAAAAAGCAAGTGTGACTATCAGTTATGACTATAGTGATGCATTGATTGCATCCAACACTCAGTGGAGATGCCAATGAGGATTGCGTAGTCAATCCCGGAGAAATTCGAGTTCATTCAGAGCCGTTCTTCAGCAGAGATTGTGCAGTAGAGGCAGGCTAGCAGGTGGCAAAGATCGGTGCAAGGATTTGCAAGATCAGGCCTGATTAGTGTGTAGTGATTGATTGTACTGAGAGCTTGATATGATTAGCTTTGTATGAGGATTGTTACATGATCTCTATGACACATATTATATACAGATAGTTGGGGTTTTCAGCTTCAGGCTTTCCCGTTAAAACAACTGTGTTAATGTGTGTGAATTTTTATGGTTTCATGTGTGCATTGCAATTGATTTAATTTCCGCATGTGATGATCAATGGTGGAATAGAATTCACAACAATTGTGCATGAAGTTAAAATAGTGTGTGATCAGGAGAATCTTGGATATATAACACATAAGTTATATAATTTCTACATGGTATTAGAGCAGTTGATCATTGGAGCAGATTGCAATTATTGAAGTGGTTGAGTTTTGTGCTGGTGGAATTCGAATTTGCTGTAGTGTTTTTCTTGGTGTCAAATTTGAGCATTCATTGAAATGTCTTTCAATAGATTGCGATTGGAGTATTCCCTTGATGGAAACTCGAATTATATTGCATGGAAGGACAGGATGGAGGCAGTGTTGGAGGATAATGGGCTGAAGGAGTTCATAGATGCTGAGATTCCAAAGCCTGGTTCTAGCGATGCTGCCGTGCTTGATGCATGGCAAAAGAAGATGGGAAAATTTCGAAGGATTCTGTTGGAAGGTGTGAAGGACCACATTGTGTCTAGCCTTCATGGTAAAGCTACTCCATTATTAATGTGGAAAGCTTTGAAAAACTTGTTCCAAAGCAGAAGTGACCAGAGGAAGTTGGCGCTTAAAGACAAACTTAGGAAAATAAAAATGGAGAAAGGCGATAGTATACCAAAATACCTCACGAAGTTTGTCCAGTGTAGGGATGAGCTGGGAAGTGTGGGGGTTACTTTTGATGAAGAATACTTGGTGAGCTTGGCTCTTCTTGTTGAACCTCTAATTAAACTGAGAGGGGGGGGGGGGTGAATCAGTTTAATACATTCCTGATCTTTTAAAACTTTTCAATAAACTTATTTACACCTTCATTCAAACTCAATTTGATGTGAGAGTAACTTTAGAATGTAATCAGAAAGTATTAGTTTAATAGAGCAGTAGACTTAATATGAGAGCAGCAGGTATTAAGAAAATGATACATATCAGATCAATACATAAATATCATGCACAGAGACACTAGATATAAGTGGAAACCCATAAAGGGAGAAAACCACATCTTATTATTGTTTTGATGCAAAGGAAAGCTCCAACTCCCTCTCACCACTGTTTTTCTGCAGGCACCAACCTACAGGAGGCTCCTACCTCAATTCTGCAAGCTACAACTTGCAAGGAAGCACCAACTCCCTTCAGTTTTCTGCATGCACCAACCTACAGGAGGCTCCAACCTCAGTCAGCTACAACTGACAGCTATAAAGTTGCAACTTGATAGGGAAGCTCCGACTCTCTCATTTTCTAAAGCTGAATGTTTGCTGATTTACCTCAGATATCAGCTCTATTCTGTAGCTTCTCTTAATCTTCTTTGCTTTTTCCTTCTATATTCTGCATTCTCTATATATATTCTCTCTCCCTTGCTCTCCAAAAAAAAACCTCACTCTGCATATCAAGATGATATTATTTATAGATTTCCTCACATGACTGTTTGTATTCTACTTGGAATTTGAAATGGACAGTCATGTCTCTTTGCCTTCTGCCTTCTCACTCCTTTTATCAGCTTACTCAGGAATTATAACTGTAGGTGTCAACTTTAACATTATAGTGGGAGTTTGTTTTCTCTTGGAGACTTGCCAATGCATCACAACAATAAAAACAATTAAAATATTTACATTCGTATTACAAAGTGAACTTTAGCTCAACTCATTTAGTCTTTTGAATCGATGCACATTTGTCTTTTCTTTGGCTGTCTTTGTCTTTTTGTGACTGTGTTTTATCTCCTCTCAGCTCTATTTTCTTTTCTATCCTTTGTGGGGGTGTAACAGCTGCATACGTGTAACTCTGCCTTTTAAATAAATGAAATGCAATTGCTGACTTTTTAAATCAGGGCAATTCCAACCCTTTTCATGCCACGAGTGTCTTGTTGATGTGGAAGTTCCACAAGCGGAACGAACATAGATCACAGTCGTTGTATATTAATAATCGCCCTCCCATTAAGCCGAGGCCCGAGGGTTCACAGCCCATGTGGCATATTTTAATACAACTGCAACCGTGTTTTATATATCTAACAACAATCATTTTATATATAAACAATCTCCCTCCACCTTAAGCCTTTGGTCTTATATTACAATCCAATAAGTTGAATCACAACCACTAATATATGAAAGGGTCGGGCCCCACATCTCCGTCGGCGGATCGGTGGTGTCAAACGAAAACTTGTGATTGCGATTGATCAAACGGACGCGATGACCACATAAAACATGGCTCATAGCGCAATCGGGTCCGAACTTTGAACAAATGCAATCGGGGCGCATAATAGAAAAGTTCTGATTGCGATCAGAACACGGATGTGATTTGCACATATTAACTCCCGCATATAACAGGATCGGGTCCGCCACTTCAGTCGCAGCATATTACAAAAGTCGTGCGATCAATCGGAAAGTTTCGATTGCGATTAAGATCCCGGACGCGATTGAACCTATTAACTCCATCGTATAACGCCATCAGGTCTGCCACTTCAATCGCAGCATATTACAAAAGTCGTGCTATCAATCGAAAAGTTCCGATTGCGATTAAGATCCCGGACGTGATTGAACCTATTAACTCCGTCGTATAATGCCATCGGGTCTGTCACTTGATTGGAGCACATCACAAAGCTCCGCCGATTGAACCTTTTCTCTGATTGCGATTAGGTGAGGGATCCCACCTTATAAGCCATTTCGTTTTGATAGAACCTTTGGTTATATAGATATAAAGCGCTCCGCTTGTATATAACTGATATATATGTTTATATATATATTTTGCCGCTGGAGTGAAGCGATTCCCGGAATAATGTTTGTATAAGTTATATGTATAACGCCGGTTGGAGAGTGCGATTCCCGGAATTTTATAGCGGCTCTCTGCCTCTGTCTCTGCCTCTGTCTCTGCTCTGCTGCTTCTGTCGCTCTGCCTCTGTCTCTATCTTCCGATAACGGTTCTTCACTGTGCTTCTATGACTGTTACATTTTGACATTCTTCTTGCTGCCTCTATTGCTTTCACTGTGCTTCTTTTGCCTTCCTCCGCTTCAGCGCTGCCTCCTTTGCCTGAGTGTTGCCTCCTTTGCCATCAATGACAATATTTCCAACAGTCTCCCCCTTTGGCATTGATGGCAATCCACTTTCTCTGTTTGCCTTCTCTTTCTCTTGTTGCTTGCTCTTCCTGTTTGCCTGCTTGTCCTCCTGTTGTTTGTTCTTCCTCCCCCTTTGACATCAATGGCAAAGGACGACGTCTCATTTCTCCGTATGGGCTCTGTCGTTGCATTTCCTTTCTCTGAGTTACGTTTAGGTCCTCTTCTGGTGAAATTGTACTATGTTGCTCCAGAGTGATGTAAGAAACTTGTTGAGAGAACACTTTGGTATAGTGAGCCGATATATGTTTTATAGCTGTGATTCATTTGTAGTGCCTGTAATATGTGCTAGATTGCAGACAGAGATGATGCACTTTACGATTGAAAGGTTCTTGTTGCTTCTGAATGCTGATAATATTGATAATGCTGATAATACTGATAATGTGATCTTGTGGACTTGTTTTATGCTTATCTTGCTGGCTATTCTCCCCCTGGAATGATATCTTCGTTTTGTTCTCCCCCTGAGACTGTACTTTCTCTTCATATTAGAGAATATTATCTACATATAATACCCCTAGTTTGTCTCTCAAGTATTCGAATGGTTCTCTGGCAAGTGGTTTAGTAAATATATCTGCTCTCTGTTCTTTTGTTGGTACATAGTCCAGTTTAACGACCTTCTGAGCCACTTGTTCTCGGAGAAAATGATACTTGATTGGTATATGTTTAGTTTTTGAATGAAGCACAGGATTTTTAGATATACTTATAGCACTTGTATTATCACATTTGATTGAGATAGGTTCATTAATGCTTACCTTCATGTCTTGAAGTGTCCGCTTCATCCACATGACTTGTGTGCAACATGCTGCTGCTGCTATATATTCTGCTTCAGCTGTAGACAGAGAGATGGATGTTTGTTTCTTGCTTAGCCATGCCACCAGACTTTCTCCTAGATAGAATGCACCTCCACTTGTACTCTTCCTATCATCCACACAGCTGGCCCAATCTGCATCTGTGTATGCTGTCAAGGTGAAGCTTTTTCCTTTAGGATACCAAAGCCCATATTGTGCAGTTCCTTGTAGATATCTGAGTATCCTTTTTACTGCCAGAAGATGGTTTTGTTTAGGTGCTTCTTGATATCTTGCCACTAGTCCTACTGCTAGCATGATGTCCGGTCTTGAAGCTGTCAAGTACAGCAGGCTTCCTATCATGGATCTGTAGAGTTTTTGATCTACATCTGCAGACCTATCATCAGCACACAGCTTGCATCCCGTGATCATGGGGGTTGTCACTGGTTTGCAGTCCTCCATTTTGAATTTTTTCAGCATTTATTTTAAGTATTTTTCTTGAGAAATGAATGTGCCTGTGTTCTTTTGCTGAATTTGCAGTCCTAAGTAGAAACTGAGCTCTCCAATCATAGAAATTTCAAACTCTGTTTTCATCTCATCAGCAAACCCTTTTGCTAGTTCATCTTTGTTGCTTCCAAACATAATGTCATCAACATATACTACAACAATCAGGAGTTCATCTTCATGGGCTTTTATGTATAGATTGATGTCTACTCCACCTCTCCTAAAACCCTGTTTTTGCAAATATTTGTCCAGTCTTGAGTACCAAGCACGAGGAGCCTGTTTCAGTCCATATAGGGCCTTCTTCAGTCTGCATACATAGTCTTCTTTGTCTGTCAGTGAGAAGCCTTCTGGTTGTTCCATGTACACCTCTTCTTCTAGATCTCCATTAAGAAAAGCAGACTTTACATCCATTTGATATACCTTGAAGTCTTGGTAGCATGCAAATGCCAGGAACATTCTGATAGCCTCCATTCTGGCTACAGGGGCAAATGTTTCATCATAGTCAAGTCCTTCAATTTATGAGTATCCTTTGCAGACCAGCCTGGCTTTATTCCTGATTACTTGTCCTTGCTCATTCATTTTGTTTTTGAATACCCATTTTGAACCAATGATTTATTTCTCAATAGGTCTAGGAACTAGTTCCCAGGTATTGTTCTTTTCAATTTGGTCCAATTCTTCATTCATTGCTTTTATCCAATACTTATCCTTTCTGGCTTCTTCAAACTTCTTTGGCTCTATTTGTGATAACATGGCTATGTATACTTCTTCTGTTTGTTCTGTTAGCTGCCTTCTTGTCTGGACTCCTGCTTTCTTGTCTCCTATGATCTGATCTTCAGGATGATTCTTCTGAGTGTATCTTGAGGGGGTTTTTGAGCTCAGCTCTGCATCTTCTGTTGTCTCGCTAGTTTCATCATCATTCTGGTCTTCTTCTTCATGATTAACTGATGGACTGCAGCAATCTGTATTTCTTGTATTGTTTGGAAATTCTTCATCAAATCTCACATCAATACTTTCAACTATTTTCCGAAGAGTCTTGTTGTAGCATCTGTATCCTTTACTTTTGGAAGCATATCCTAGAAAAATCCCTTCATCTGCCCTTGCATCAAATTTCCCAAGGTTTTCATCATTATTCTTTATTTAACACTTGCTACCAAAGACTCTGAAATGTTTTATTGAAGCTGGCTTTCCATGCCATAGTTCATATGGAGTCTTGTCACTGCTTGGCCTTAAGTGAGCTTTATTAAGGATATGTACTGCTGTGTGCACTGCTTCTGCCCAGAAAGTTTGAGCAATATTATTCTCTTGCATCATGGCTCTGGCAATTTGTTGAACAGATCTGTTTTGTCTTTCCGCTACTCCATTCTGCTGAGGTGTTCCTGCAATAGTGAATTGTTGTTTTATGCCATGTTCATTTCATAGGTCAGCAAAGTCATAATCTGTAAATTCTCCTCCTCTGTCTGATCTGATACATTTTAGTTTGCATCCTGTTTGATTTTCAGCTAATGCCTTGAATATCTTAAATTTGTCCAGTGCTTCTGATTTATTCTTGAGAAACACAACCCATGTCATTCTGGAGAAGTCATCTATTATCAACATGAAATAGGATTCTCCACTTGGTGTCCTAGTTCTAGCAGGTCCACACAGGTCCATGTGCACAAGCTGGAGTGGTCTTCTTGTTGACAGCTCCTCTTTAGATTTAAAGGATGTGCGAGTCTGTTTCCCCAATTGACAAGATTTGCATATAGTATTTGAAGGCCTTTTTATTTCTGGCATATCTCTGACAACTTTCTTTTTGCTCAGTCTGATGATATGGTCAAAGTTGAGATGTCCCAATCTCCTATGCCACAACCATGACTCCTTAAGTTTGTTAAGATGGCAGGCTTCATCTTCCTCTTTCACTATGTATACATTATTCTCTGTTCTAACACCTTTGAGTAGAGTCTTTCCTGTTGTGCTTGACCTGACTGCACAATCTTGTGCTCTAAAAAGAACTTCACAGCCTTTGTCACACATCTGACTGACACTCAGTAGATTTGCTTTCAGTCCATCCACAAATAGTACCTCTTGGGCTTTTCCTCTGCCATTGTCTATGCTGACTGAGCCTTTTCCTTTGATCTTTCCTGATTTATCATTACCAAAAATAACATTGCCAGATTTCTTTTCATCAAGAGTTATAAACTTGCTTCTATCTCCAGTCATGTGTTTGGAGCAGCCACTGTCCAAGTACCACTGGCTTTTCAGATCTTGAGCAGTTAGAGCCAGGTCACACTTATTCTCCTTCTTTTTCCACTGGAGGCATCCTTCTGTTTGATATCTTTTGTGAGGTGATGAATTGCATCCTTTCAGAGGACATTTGGAAGGCATATGTCCAGCTTGATCGCATATAAAGCATTTGATCATAGTTTTTGCAGAATTTTGAGTATGACCAAAATTTCTTTGATTCATGAACCTCCTTGAGGTGTAGAACATCATTCTTTTTCCATACTTTCTACATTCAATAATTTTATGGCCAAATTCCTTACAATAAAAACAATAACCATAGAAATTATTTGCATACTTGATGTAAGATTGTTTTCTCCATTTGTTTGTTTGAGATAGCCTCTTCACTATTTGCATCTTTTGCAGGTCTGAATTACTCTTCCTTGCATAACAATATGCAGCAATGTGTCCTGGCTTGTGGCAAACATAACAGGTGGCATTCTTCATAGGAGGGAAGAATCTCCTCTGATGACTTCCAAATTTGATATACTCAGGGGCATATGATTCTTTTTCTACCATCTTAGTATTCATTATATTCCTTGTTACTAGAGATTTCTTCTGATCTCTGTCATCCTTATTACATGTTTCTTCTTTTGTAGGAATTGTCTGGGCTTCTTCATCAGTCTTCTTTGCTTTTACAAAAATTATATTTTTGTTTTCCCTTTCTTTGCCTTTACTCGATTCTCCTTCATAGCCTATTCCTGTTTTTATCATTGGGGATCTTTGAGCAACCAGGATATCATTCAACTTGCTAGAGCTTGTTGTTTGAGAAGGGTTTATAACCACTGTCCTTTGAGCATTTTCTAGTTTCTTCCTGAGACATACCACTTCTTCCTCCAACTTCTCTTGTTCTTGGGTTTTATCCTTGATTTTCTGAAGTAACATATCTTCTATCTTCTTGGCTTCTTCAATCCTTACCTTCAGCAGCATGAGGACTTCTGAATTTTGTTCTTCTTTCACACATTTGAGGAGAATCTCTTTTTGTTTTCTGCATTTTAGTTTGAGTCTCTCAATCTCCTCCAGAGCACTTCTTAGCTCCCCCTCGAGGTCGACTTCCCCTTCTTGTTCTTCATCTTCTAGTAGGAGTCCCTGAAGATCTTCTATGGCCATCAATAAAAAATCTGAGGTTCCTTCTTCACTTGAGTGTTCATCTGAATCTTCATATGTACTGCTGTCTTGTTGAGCATAGAAAGATTTTCTGCTGAACTTCTTTCCCTTCTGCCAGTTCTTTGATTTATTCTTTTCAGACTCTTGAGCCTGATTCCTTGCTTTCTTGTGAGGGCACTTAGCAGCATAGTGTCCAACTCTTCCACAGTTAAAGCACTTGAAAGGAAGTTTACCTTTGTATTTACCTAAGCCTATATCCAGTTTCTTGACAAATTTTTCTTCTTCTTCATCTGAGCAAGAGCATATTTATTCCTCTTCTTCTTTCTTCTTTTCTATTTTAAAATCTACTTCCCTCGTACTTGGCTTCTTTTGTGGGAGCCTCATTTCATAGGCTGTTAGATTTCCAAGTAGTTGGTTCATGGTCAAAGTCTCCCAATCCGCTGTCTCTTCTATTTCAGACACCTTGGGATTAAATCTGGATGGGAGTGATCTTAGAATCTTTTGCACAACTATACTTTCTGGTATGGTTTCTCCAAGAGCTTTCATATTCTTAACAATTTCTGCAACTTTTAAGAAGAAGCTGCCAACATCTTCATCATCATTCATTTTTAAGTTTTCAAACTGGGCTCTATATACTTGAAGTTTGGCAGTTTTTACTTTCTGGTCTCCCTCATGTATGTTCTCAAGAGTATCCCATATTTTCTTTGCAGTGTCTTTGTGCATTACTTTAATAAACTCTGCTTCACATAATCCATTCAGGATGGCATTCATGGCTTTTGCATTAGCCACAAAATCTTGTTTTGAGTCCTTTTCTGAGTCAGTTGCCTTCGGGGCATATCCTAATTGCACAGCAGCCCAGACTTCTATTCCTAGAGACATTATGTATGTCTTCATTCTGATTTTCCAGAAAGCATAATTTTCACCAGTGAAGAAAGGGGCTTTATTGGTTGAGCATCCTTCTTTACTAGCCATCTTGGGCACCTAGGATCTCCTTTCAGTTGTTAGACTTGTACAAAGGAACCTGCTCTGATACCAATTTTTGAACCTCTAACTAAACTGAGAGGGGGGGGGGGGGTGAATCAGTTTAATACATTCCTGATCTTTTAAAACTTTTCATTAAACTTATTTACACCTTCATTTCAACCTAATTTGATGTGAGAGTAACTTTAGAATGTAATCAGAAAGTATTAGTTTAATAGAGCAGTAGACTTAATATGAGAGCAGCAGGTATTAAGCAAATGATACATATCAGATCAATACATAAATATCATGCACAGATACACCAGATATAAGTGGAAACCCATAAAGGGAGAAAACCACATCTTATTATTGTTGTGATGCAAAGGCAAGCTCCAACTCCCTCTCACCACTGTTTTTCTGCAGGCACCAACCTACAAGAGGCTCCTACCTCAATTCTGCAAGCTACAACTTGCAAGGAAGCACCAACTCCTTTCAATTTTCTGCAGGCACCAACCTACAGGAGGCTCCAACCTCAGTCAGCTACAACTGACAGCTATCAAGCTGCAACTTGATAGGGAAGCTCCAACTTCCTCATTTTCTAAAACTGAATGTTTGCTGATTTACCTCAGATATCAGCTCTGTTCTATAGCTTCTCTTAATCTTCTCTTCCTTCTATATTCTGCATTCTCTCTATATATGCTCTCTCCCTTGCTCTCAAAAACTCACTCTGCATATCAAGATGATATTATTTATAGATTTCCTCACATGACTGTTTGTATTCTGCTTGGAATTTGAAATGGAAAGTCATGTCTCTTTGCCTTCTGCCTTCTCACTACTTTTATCATCTTACTCAGAAATTATGACTGTAGGTGTCAATTTTAACATTACAGTGGGAGTTTGTTTTCTCTCGGAGACTTGCCAATGCATCACA
Organism: Pinus albicaulis; assembly: GCA_034641835.2. Lineage (NCBI taxonomy): Eukaryota > Viridiplantae > Streptophyta > Pinopsida > Pinales > Pinaceae > Pinus > Pinus albicaulis. The sequence goes on along the minus strand of CM076584.1, from coordinate 1,510,739,297 downwards.
AACAATAAAAACAATTAAAATATTTACATTCTTATTACAAAGTGAACTCTAGCTCAACTCATTTAGTCTTTTGAATCGATGTGCATTTGTATTTTCTTTGGCTGTCTTTGTCCTTTTTGTGACTGTGTTTTATCTCCTCTCGGCTCTATTTGCTTTTCTGTCCTCTATGGGGGTGTAACAGCTGCATACGTGTAACTCTGCCTTTTAAATAAATGAAATGCAATTGCTGACTTTTTAAATCAGGGCAATTCCAACCCTTTTCATGCCACGAGTGTCTTGTTGATGTGGAAGTTCTGCAAGCGGAACAAACATAGATCACAGTCGTTGTATATTAATAATCGCCCTCCCATTAAGCTGAGGCCCAAGGGTTCACAGCCCATGTGGCATATTTTAATACAACTGCAACCGTTTTTTATATATCTAACAACAATCATTTTATATATAAACAATCGCCCTCCACCTTAAGCCTTTGGTCTTATATTACAATCCAATAAGTCGAATCACAACCACTAATATATGAAAGGGTCGGGCCCCACATCTCTGTCGGCGGATCGGTGGTGTCAAACGAAAACTTGCGATTGCGATTGATCAAACGGACGCGATGACCACATAAAACATGGCTTATAGCGCAATCGGGTTCGAAGTTTGAACAAATGCAATCGGGGCGCATAATATAAAAGTTCCGATTGCGATCAGAACACGGATGCGATTTGCACATATTAACTCCCGCATATAACAGGATCGGGTCCGCCACTTCAGTCGCAGCATATTACAAAAGTCGTGCGATCAATCGGAAAGTTCCGATTGCGATTAAGATCCCGGACGCGATTGAACCTATTAACTCCATCGTATAATGCCATTGGGTCCGCCACTTCAATCGCAGCATATTACAAAAGTCGTGTGATCAATCAGAAAGTTCCGATTGCGATTAAGATCCCGGATGCGATTGAACCTATTAACTCCATCGTATAACACCATCGGGTCCGTCACTTGATCAGAGCACATCAAAAAGCTCCGCCGATTGAACCTTTTCTCCGATTGCGATTGGGTGAGGGATCCCACCTTATAAGCCATTTCGTTTTGATAGAACCTTTGGTTATATAGATATAAAGCGCTCCGCTTGTATATAACTGATATATATGTTTATATATATATTTTTCCGCTGGAGTGAAGCGATTCCCGGAATAATGTTTGTATAAGTTATATGTATAACGCCAGTTGGAGAGTGTGATTCCTGGAATTTTATAGCGGCTCTCTGCCTCTGTCTCTGCCTCTGCTGCTTCTGTCGCTCTGCCTCTGTCTCTATCTTCCGATAACGGTTCTTCACTGTGCTTCTATGACTGTTACATTTTGACATTCTTCTTGCTGCCTCTATTGCTTTCACTGTGCTTCTTTTTCCTTCCTCTGCTTCAGCGCTGCCTCCTTTGCCTAAGTGCTGCCTCCTTTTCCATCAATGACAATATTTCCAACACTTCTTGGGCTTCTGAAGAGTTGGCATAGTTAGGAAGACTCTGTCAATGGTCGGGAGAAACTGCCAGGATGGGAGCGACTTTGGTTGGATCTTGTGCAGGAGGAGATAAGGCAGGGTACCAGGGATGGATCTTCATCGAAGAATGAAAATGAAGAAAATTGTGCTTTGGCTGAAAAATAAAGGAAAGGGAAGGGATTCTTGGGCTTCTGAAGAGTTGGCATAGTTAGGAAGACTCTGTCAATGGTCGGGAGAAACTGCCAGGATGGGAGCGACTTTGGTTGGATCTTGTGCAGGAGGAGATAAGGTGAGGTACCAGGGATGGATCTTCATTGAAGAATGAAGATGAAGAAAATTGCGCTTTGGCTGCCAAAGCAAGGAAAGGGAAGGGAAAGAAAAATCCTTCTCAATCCAGTGTGAAAGGCAAGAAGCAGGACTTGTCCAAGGTGAAATGCTTTCACTGTCACCAACACGGACATTACGCCACTAATTTTCCACAGAAGAAGAAAAATAAGCAGGCTGCTGGATCTGCAGTTGGAGAGGCCTTAGCCTTGCAGTTTGAGCTGGATTTTTCGTTGATCGCATGCTTGGTTTCAAGTCTGATGGGATTAGTGTGGTTTCTTGATAGTCGTGCATCTTTCCATATGACCGGAGACAAATATTTGTTTAGTGATCTGGATGAGAAGGATCTTGGAGTGCACATCTAGATGGGTGATGATGGTAGATATAGTGTGACTGGTATCAGGACCATTTCCTTTGAGAGGGAGTCTGGTAAACCGTTCATATTGAAGAATGTCATGCATGTTCCAGGATTGAAGAAGAATCTGATCTTTGTGGCGATGTTGGAAGACAAGGGATATGATGTTGTTTTTAGCGAAGGAAAGGCTTTCCTGTGCAGTAAAACAACTGGTGAAACCCGGAGGATATGGGTTCAAGTTAAGAACCTTTATCAATTGCAGGTAGATGGCTGTGCAGCAATGGCAGGCAAAGCAGAAGGAGTGGTGAGTCAGGATGAGGGCGAATTGTGGCACAGGAGATTGGGCCATCTTCACCATGGTGCTTTGAAAATTTTGTAGAAAATTTCTACCGGGCTTCCCAAGGGTACACTTGTGTAGTCAAATCAGTGCAAGGGATGTACTTTGGGAAAATTTGTGAAAACCACTTTTCATCAGAAGGATAGTTGCGCCACGATGATCCTTGAGATAATTCAAATAGACATGTGTGGACCTTTCTCAGTTGCTTCGATAGCAAAGCACATGTATTATGTGATATCTGTTGATGACTTTTCTCGTAAGTGCTGGATCTTCTTCATGTAGAAGAAGAGCAAGACATACTCAAAGTTCTGTGAGTTCAAGGTGCTTGTTTAGAAAGAGTCGGGGAAGCAGGTGAAAGCTCTTAGGAGCAATAATGGTGGTGAATACATCTCTGACGAATTAAAAAACTTTTGCAGCACAGAAGGAATTCGAAGAGAGTTCATAGCACCTCATAACCCACAGCATAATGGGGTCGCGGAGAGAAAGAATAGAACGATCGTGGGTGCTGCACAGGCAATGTTGCATGATCAAGGCCTTCCCATACACTTGTGGGCTGAGGCATGCAACACTGTGGTTTAAGTGCAAAACCGTTGTCCTCATAGAGTACTTGGCATGAGTACACCCGAAGAGGCGTTTTCTGGTAAGAAGCCTGATATTTCTCATTTGAAGATTTTTGGCTCACCTGTTTACATTCAAGTGACGAAGGATGCTAGGAAGAAGCTGGAGCCGACCGTAGAGGTTGGGATATTTGTGGGGTACAAAGAAACACCCCACAATTATCATGTGTATTTTCCAGACAGTCGAATGACTGTTGTGTGACGGGATATCAAATGTCATGAGGAGAAAGCCATGAAATTTTCGCTTGAGAGGGAGCTACACTTGCATGCAAATGAGGAGCTAATTGTTCCTAAAGATGAGCCTCGAGATGTGGATTAGCCACAAGAGGAGGTTCATGGAGTGGAAGAAACCACTCATGCAGCGCCAAACATAAGAGGGAGGAAGCACACTACAGAAGTTTAACGACTAAATCTTGATGCAGTGCAGAATGTAGGAGTTCCTACATCATAGCGCAGACAAAGACAGTCACTTGACAGATTTATTGGATACATGGCTCTGATGAGCAAGTGTATCATGACAAAACCATCCTCTTTCGAGGAAGCTGTGGAGTATCCCGCATGGGTAGATGCCATGGTGGAACAGTATGATTCGATTGTCAGAAAAAATGCATGGGATATTGTCCCAAGGCTGGAAGGGAAATCAGTGGTAGGTTCGAGATGGATCTACAAAGTGAAGCAAGCTATTGATGGGAGAGTTGAGAAGTACAAGGCAAGATTTGTTGCCCGGGGCTTGTCACAGATCGAGGGGATCGACTATGAAGAAAAATTTGCACCTGTCGCAAGGTATTCTTCCATACGGACCATCCTTGCTCTCTTAGCACAGATGTGTTGGCACATTCATCAGATGGATGTGAAGACTGTGTTCCTCAACGGAATCATTGAGGAGGAGGTGTACATAGAGCAGCCTGAAGGATTTGAAATCTTTAGCAACAAGTTGCATGTGTGCAGGCTCAAAAGAGCATTGTATGGGCTGAAACAAGCACCTCGTGCTTGGTACACACGGATAGACAATTATTTCACCGGACTTGGTTTTGCCAAGAGTGAGGCGGATCCGAACCTATACCAGATTGTGGTGGAGGGTAAGTTGCTGATCGTTGTAATTTATGTAGATGATTTGATACTAATAGGGGATGAACTATTGATACACTCATGCAAGGAAAATCTTGCAAAGGAGTTTGAGATGAAGGACTTGGGCCTCCTTCATTATTTCTTGGGATTGGAAATTTGGCAGCGGAAGGGTGGACTATTTGTGTCTCAAGGCAAGTATGCCCGGGAGATACTGGAGAAGTTTCACATGCAAGGATGCAAGCCTATCAACACTCCTCTTCCTGGTGGTTGGAGGAAAGAGGATGCTACATCGACAAAGGTAGTGGATGCCACTGTTTATCGAAAGTTGGTTGGTTCACTCATGTATTTGGTCAATACACGACCGGACATATGCTATGCTGTTAACCAGCTTTCACAAGCTATGGTTAAGCCTACCAAGCTCTTTTGGAAGGCAGGCAAGCATGTCCTGAGGTATCTCAAGGGCACATTGGGATATGGATTATGGTATAGACAGTCGAATGAGTTGAAGTTGCATGGCTTCACGGATGCATATTGGGCAGGGAGCCCAATGGAAAGAAAGAGCACATCTGGAGGGATATTTAGTATCGGGTCTACAACAGTTTCTTGGTACAGCAGGAAACAAAGATCCGTGGCACTTAGTTCAGAGGAGGCCGAGTACATGGCAACAAGTTTGGCTGCATGTGAGGCTATATGGATGAGGAAGATCCTGGTTGGATTGTTCGGTTCACACTTAGATCCTACTGTGATATATTGTGATAATTAGAGTTGCATTAAACTCTCAGTTAATCCAGTATTTCATGATAGATCTAAACATATTGACATCCGGTATCATCATATCAGATATTGTGTGCAACTGAAGATCATGTTGCTTTCTTACATTCCTACGGATGATCAGGATGCAGATATTCTGACGAAGGCGCTCACCAGGAGAAAATTCAAATACCATAGAGATAGGATCGGGGTGGCAGATAATCCCTATATTGTTGAGATGGAGTGTTGATATTCAACAAGATGATGAGCTTAGTGAAAAGAGTCACCTTCACTAAGTGGGCCCGCAGGCTATTTTTGGCGCAAAGTCTATTTTTAGACTATGTCTATTTTTATACATGTCGATCATATTCTATGAGTTGCAGGATGCTATTTGTGGATGGTTGGTCAAGTTGGAAAAATATATGGACTTCTATTTTTAAACATATTGGGCGGAATCTATTTTTAGATTGCTAGTCTAAAAATAGATATGTCGAATATTATTAGCTCTTAATAATATTTGGACTATAAACATTATCTTATTCTCTTGGAGCACTTCAGTTAAGTGCACAGATGTGGCACAGGAGCTGACAGAAGGAATTACACTATTCTTGAGGGTTAAGTGGAGCTATTGCATGGATACTTCAGTTAGAACTCATGTGACAGAGTTTGGTGGAGTTGATTGAGGAAGTTAGTGGAGTTGTATTCAGTTTAACTCAGTTAAACATAGTTGAGCTAGTTGTATCTAGTCTAACCGATTGATACACTAGTGAGAGTGGTGTGAATTAATTATTAATTAATTCACTAATTATTAACTCATTAATCAACTAAATAATACATCAATTAACTACAGTGCATGGACAGTTTCAGTGGAGACCAGTGAAGAGGTAGGTGAAAGAGCAGTGTGACTATCAGTTGTGACTATACTGGTGCATGAGTTTGCACCACACATTGATGGAGATGCCAATGAGGATTGCACAGTCAATCTTGGGGCAATTCGAGTTCATTCAGAGCCATTCTTCAACAGAGATTGCGCAGTAGAGGTAGGCTAGCAGGTGGCAAATATCGGTGCATGGATTTGCAAGATCAGGCCTGATTAGTGTGTAGCGATTGTATTGTACTGAGAGCTTGATATGATCAGCTTTTTATGAGGATTTTTACATGATCTCTATGACACATTTTATATACATATAGTTGGGTTTTTCAGCTTCAGGCTTTCCCGTTAAAACAACTGGTTAATGTGTGTGAATTTTTATGGTTTCATGTGTGCATTGCAATTGATTTAATTTCCGCATGTGATGATCAATGGTGGAATAGATTTTGTATTGTGCATGAAGTTAAAATAGTGTGTGATCAGGAGAATCTTGGATATAGAACACATAAGTTATATAATTTCTACAAAATCCTTTGTAAATTATTAATCCGTGCAGAACCTTAAAATCGATGTACTCCAAGCTTAATTTCAAATTATATTATTTAATCTTATTCTAAAAAAACATTTACCCTTTGTGATACTTCATCCATTTAAAAATACCTTTTCATTTTGCATTTGAAACTAGGGCTTTGGTGTTGTGCTGGGCTGGGTACTGGATACTCACTTTCGTTACTCAATGTTGCTCGAACTCTGTCATAGAGAGGGTATATTACACCCAACTACTCAACTTCTCTCAACTGGTACTTCAGTTTTTCTTTTCTTGCTTCAATACATGCGGAAAAATGCAGACCCTACCTTCAATGCATAAAAAAAAAATAGAGTTCACACTACCAACAATGCGTCTCCGATCAAAATTTTCCATTTATTTCTACTCAAATCGTAGGGGCAGGTGAGCGAGGAAAGTAAACAGAAGAAATTCCTTTTAAATTAAAATGAATAGTTCAAGCATTCAATTGACAGAATGCCATGCATGAGCCAAATCACCATCTTATCATACTCTCTTATTGTCCACGAAAAACCTTCAAACTAATTTTACCAGCAATGCAAATTCATTAATGGCCCATTCTCAACCAATCCACCGAACATGAACTCCACCACGAGAAGAGGAAAAACATTCAACAATTGCGGATTTTCAGAAGAAATGGAAAATTCAGGCTAAACAACATGATGCACGGAGATCTAAGTTGTATTTTCCATCTCTAATATGTTTGAAGAGAGATTGTAACACAAATTTTTCACGCTCGACCCCCAATCCTTGTATGTTGCACACCTTGGCTTCAATATAGTGCAGATGGTCTTAGTTGATGACAAAGCTCGAAGACTTGCATTTTTCGTTGATTCTTAAAAAAACAATTTATAAAAAAAAACTGACTACTTTCATTTAAACCAAGAGTAGAATCAACCCCCAAGATGCCTCTAATACAATTCCCATGAAAAAATAAAAAACACTTATGCCAGGAAAAACAATGTGCCCCAACTGAATCCTGAAAGAAGCCCTTATGAAAATAATCAAAATACTGAAGCTCTCTTTCAATCGATTACACACTGATATGGAACTAGACAATAGAAATGGAGATTTAGAATGACAAACACTGAAAACAGACACTTGTCCAACCAGTCAACAAGCTTATCAAAAAATGCTCAACATTTACGATTATCTCATTTAATGACTAAATAAATCTCGGATAAGAAATTTCACTTAATTAAAAAAAATTGTATTCTGTCCTTGGATCCACACACTTCTGTTAAGATATTTTATTTTCAGAGGAAAAACAGACATACAACAAATTTCAGTGTATTAACGGTTACACAAGAAGGACCGAAACTCCAATTGTAACTTGAAATTATAATTCAGAGATGGAATTTTAACTTATACGAAAGTATTTAAACAATTCTTCAGTATATTCAGATTCAACATGCAAATATATAATATTTTCATACATACCTTAATATATGCATTGGATTTATGAATTATGACTCAGAAGGATCTCACGACAGAGTTGGTGTTTCTTTTTCCAGGGGCAACAACGGTAGCATTATCCAACATCGGCAGCCTCACATCACAGTGGTGGCTCAAATTTGGGAGGCCATGAAACTTGAAACTCTAATCGCATTCGAAATCTAGACCTCGATATAAACACCATGTTTTTGAATAGCGTTATCCAAAAATATTCAAACAATGTTTTCCAACAGCAGAATCCCCTCAACAACACTGTCTCTAAAATGACAACGAAATAAAACAATCAAAATGTATTTCTTTCTTTGTCCCTTCGATGCTCTGGTGCTCTTTATCTCCTTACTGTCACAAATATGGTGGAATCAAGAAAGGGTACCTTCCGATTAAACTCAGAAACTTATCGGCCTCTCCCACCTAATAATAACAACAAGCAGTAGGCACACCAACAATTTATAAGAATGACACAAAAACATGGCTCATTTTTATTAGACAAAGCATATTAACTACACTCTCAATCAATAGAGCATCTCACCCACCTTGATACCACTGTAAGATACACAAACTCGAAACAAACTCAATAATATATTAATGAATTTCTCAAAGAATGATGTACAATGTGTACACATATCAATACATCAAGAAACCGTTGAATTAGTTCCCACGGTTTATTGGAATCTAATAACCAATTATCTGTTGAGGCCTTGAAATTCGATGCAACAACATGGGGGATGACCACTCGGTCTGGACAATAAAGAAGTTCCTTTTCCATTTGGAATGGTGGCTCCAGTTGGTTTAACTAGGTCCAATTACCTTCTCTCAATCTCCAATGGCTTAAAATATAACTTTTGTCTACCAATGAGAAAGAGACATCACATCATTTTTCTTGATGATCTGGTAAGAAAGTGATCTTTAAGCTAACTTGGGCTTAGCCAAGCTAAAATTAAAGTTTTTCCTCTTTGGAAAGAGGACTTTTTTGGGATGTAGAATTTAACTTATATGCAAAATTATTCTAAGATGCAAGAAAAATGAACTATCTTAATCTTATCTCAATAGGCAGATATAGACCTATCCCAACTGAGAACAAGATATTTTAAATAATTGGGATTTAAATATGTCTGGCTTATAATGAATATCAAGCTAACGAAGTAGTTCAATTAACTGATATTATTAATACCAAATACATCATATCTAGAGACCTCTTAACTGAAATAATCAATGAAAAACACTCAGGGAGAAGTTTAGAAAATGATATTGATCATTTAATCAATAACTTGAATAATCAAACAATAATATGCAGAAGAAGTTCACAACATATCACTATTCCATAAATCAGTCTCATAAGATAGATTTTTGAGTAAATAGTTACTCAAAAATCAAAATTTAGCTCATAAGAGTAGAGATAAATAATAACATAAAATTGAAGCAAATTACTCATACCGACAAAAGTGCACAAATATGGAAGTGAATTGACACATTCATGTTATCACAAAATGAAGCCAACATTTAAAATAATCGTATTATAAATACCCATTTATTCAGTCCATTTCTCCAGCTCCGGTCTCTAACAGTGCTTTACAATGCCTAAACTTCTGCTGTCAAAATGAGAGCTACAATAGTGCAAACTCTGTTCATTATATATAACTTAGAATGTAAAAGAAAAACTTCAATAATCCCCAGATATGAGATTCTTCTCCTCACACCTACAAATCTAAATTCCTATTACAGAAGTGCTTTTAGAATTCCAGAATTGCAGAGGAGAGAAGTCTATATTACATTTTACAATCCGCTATTTATAATATTTACAAAAGGATTTCTTCATAGGAAAGTTTGTTGAAGAGTAGTTCCGCTCCATCAATTTTCATTGGTTTAAAATCATATTATTCAATTGTTGGAGAAATTTCATTGATTGGTATCTTATTTTTCCTCATCCCTTCAACTGATTTCCTGCAAAAACAAATAAAATTAAAATTAAAATGCAAAAATAAAATCAAAATGTCAAATCTAGAATTTAAAATAAATCCAATCAAAACTTAATTAAATAAATAATTTAAAAGGAAATTTAAGCTTTTTATTGATGCCTGTGATGATATAATTGGTCAATGATATCATTGACAAATTGTTTTGCATTTATAAGAAGCCGCGGGCAAATTAAAATGCAGAAAATAAAACTCAGAAAATTAATTTTTCTTTTTTAAAATTTGGAGCTTGATCTTCTACTTAATTTTAGACCCAATAAATGATCAATTCTATTAATGAAACTTCCTCATAAATTTTCTCCTCAATTTTATCTATCCAACGAGCTATCTTGGATCTCATTTGGTCAAGTAAAACTCCATTTATGGGCTTCCAAAGTTAAAATTGCCCAAATTCTGGAATTTGTGTTGCTTGGGCTAAAGAAATCGAAATTTTTTAATTAAACTTTAATCCTAAATTAAATTTTGTTAATTAATATTAATTTAACTATTAATCATAAACTAAATTAATTATTTACACACTAACTATTAATTAATATTTATCTAACTAACTAAAACATACAATTAAATTTTAATTTAATTTAATTAATAATATAGTATATATTAAAATTAATTAATTAAATTATCAATTAAAAATGTTTTAATATTATATGAAAAAGTTAATATACTACTCAGTCCTTCAAAAATGGATTTGCATGAATTTTAAAACAAATGAATTAAAAGGTTTAATCATAAACGAAAATCACATTTGCATAAAAATGTTTTATGGGGTTTTTGAAACATATCAATTGTGTATGTTTGCGATAAAGTAATTCGCTATGGATGCAATTAATTTTAATGTGTTTTCCCTATATTTTAATTTGAGTTTATGATTTTTTAAATTTAGTTAAGTTAAAAATGAAACATAGTGTGGACCATTTAGAGTGAGATATTTCAATTCTAAACTACTTTCACTTTGGTAATTAATAATTCTAAAAAATGAACTTCAACCACTTTTCCATTATGAAATTTCGAGCTTGACATTTTGTTTAAAAAAAAAGGAAATTATGAGAAATTATCAAAATCCCGAAAAAAATGTTTTTTTAAATGCTTTATAATTTGATTGGGTCATTTAGTAGGATCATTCGTGAAAAACAAAAAAATTAATAAAAATTAACTAAAAAATAATATTTACAATAAATACTAATTTAATTGGAAAAATAAAATATCATACATTTTATACATACTTTTTAACTAAAACGAGAAAATGATCAAACTTCAAAGGAGTGCCATTTACAAACCGATTGACCAAATGGAGCGAAACAAGTATCGTTGAAAATCTTGTGAAAATTCGGATTCATTGAAAGGATCAAAATAGAAATAAAAAAAATAAATGAAAAAATGGCAAAAGTTACAAGATAATTAACTTGATGAAAATCCTAAAAGGCGTTTAGCCAAAAATTTTGTAGAAAGAGTCCCCATTATTTGAAGTACATAAGTCAAAAAATGGGGGGGTTTTATTTTACCACAATAATGGCGACATGCAAGAGAAGAACCAGTTATCTTTGATTAAAGATAATGAACTTAAATTTACCCAAAGGTTAAAAATAATGAAAATCTCGAAATCCTCTAACAATAAAATATTTCCATAGGTTCCACATAAATAGGTTAAACAATGTGAGTTTGTAAAGATAAGTACTTAAAACAAACTCGACTAAAAGTGATGAATTCAAACTTGGGAATTTTTTTTTAAAAACTACCTCATATGAAAAATAGAAGAAGGTAGAGATAGGAATTTTTTGATAAAACATATATCCATTTTATGATTGTCTCTAACATCGCATCGCTACCAGTGAGCCTGAACAGTACTTCGTCGAAGTTGTATTTTATATCATACAATCATAGTCCCGCTGCTAGTGAGGGTCCATAGCCCTAACGAGTTTACTTGTATTTCCCATGCTTCCTCTTTTTCACTCTTTTTGATAAGCGCATTTGCAAGCTTTCAGTTTATGATCTATTTGAGTGAAAGAGGTGAGATGGTAATATAGATTTATGTTTAATGCACATATTACTTTCATAATGTTGACTCCAAAGCCTTTCCCTGCAACCATCAATCAAAGACTTTTATGTGGAGGGGTGGGAGATATTCATTGTATTAAACTCAAATCAGTTCTTTCCTTGAAAAAGTAAACTCAATCACTTAGAATGGATGTATGTTCCTCCATGAAAAATATTTAAAGTAAGATGGATTTATGGTCCCATAAAGATATGCCTTTAATGATAAATGAAATTCACTTAAATGGATAAAGTAAATGATTTCCTATGTATGTCAACAACTGTAAGGTAAGAAAAATGCATTTTACATAAGTTATGGTAAAGTCACCAAAATCAAATCAAAGGTGAAAGTAAAAGGAAAATAATTCCTAAACTAAAGTAAGAAAATAAATCAACGAATAAAAAAATAAAAATGAAGAGAGGAAAAAGGTAAAGAAAATTTAAAAGATTAACTCTAATAGGACCGCTTATATAAAATTTCCAACAAATGATATAAAAGAAAATAAGCATATGTACGTTCATTCCTATGTTGAGATTTAAATTTTTTATCTTGCACAGTTATAAGAAATGAGGCTCTAAAAATGTAGAGGGTGAATAACAGTTATGATAGATAATACGCTGAATGAGAAGTCTTTGTCTATTGCAAATTTTCTTCTTCAAGACAAAACCTGCATAAAAACATCTTAACTATTTTCTAATAAAAGTAATGCTTTAAAAAAACAAACTAGAGGTTCAGAAACTCTCCAATCTAGATGATTCGATGAGGATCATTACTGCTTCTCTCAAGGATCTCAAAGAGAAAAAAACAACTTTTGAAAACGAATCTGGTAAAAGTGTGAAAGGTTTATGAAGACCTGAAAAACATAGTTTGAAATCAACAAAAACTAAAACAAAAATGAAGAAATGGAAATAAATGAAAGTGGGCACATGAAACTTACCATTGGAGAACTGCATTTAATCTTACCTGAGAAAGATGATTTTCTCCAATGCAAGTAAACTTCTTTCTTTAATTAAAATTAAAAGCATGAAGAAGTTTTATTGACCATAAATCATTATTTATTAAACCTAAAGTAAAACAAGGAGTTAACTAAAAGAAATCATTGTTTCATGTTGAAGAAATTGGGAATAAATCGAATCCATCAGAAGTGAGGATGAAGATATAGTTCTTTATGAATTGAAATGATGAGTGTTATTTTACTTCTTCCATTCTAAATCCATATCAGCCCAAAAATATTAAAGTTGATTCAAAATCCTGAATAATGTAACAATATATGAAGAGGGTTTGAATCGTTGTATGATAAGTATGGAGTGAAATTCACAATAGAAGAGAAAAATTATGAATTAATAATCATATATGTTAGTGTCTTGCCAGATGTTTTTCATTGTGAGATTCTTTGCCATGCATAAATTAAAAGCCGCGACTTCCACCTTTGCTGATATGAAATTGAGCGCTTTCTATAATAATTAAAAAATAATGGTGGAGAGACATATATCATTGTTTTATCGCATCAGAAGATCTTAGGACAAACCTTTATTTGAGTTTTTTCCGATGTGATATAATAGTCATGATGGAAAAATTGCGACATGAACATGTGCGATGGATAGATACTATGGAGTGGATGCAATATCAGAGAATAGTCCTATCATAAAATCAAAGTTGTTCAATAGAAAGGAAACACCGATATTATTCTTGCGATAATGAAAATGCGATAAAAGACTGATGCAACATGACTGCAAATATCAGAATATACGCGCGGAAATTTGGTTTTATGGCACACACAAAGGGTGGCCAATCACGTATGGTTGCACTTCGCACCTTTTATAACTTACCTTCCCGTAGATTGCACAACTTAACACTTTTGCAATTTTACAATTTTGTGATTTTGCAATTCGCAACGAACTCCACACTGCTCATTGAAAATTTTAACATTTAACAATAAACATATTACTTATCTCGTGTGATATGTGATATATGTAGCATCGCATCGCAATATCCTTACCTTATATTTTATCGCATCACAATTAATATAACTTACCGGGTGAGGTCTTAACAATAACCATTAAAATTGCCAATATGCGAAACCTCGCTGGGTGTGATTTAAACTCTACCGTTGATCTCATTCAGATCTAACGGTCCTCATTTCTCCCTTACTCTTCTACTTCACATCGTAATTCAAAAAAATTATTGTGTAAAGCCTTAATGCATAACTCTAAAATCTGCAATGTGTGATGGCCGAGTTTTATAAGAGATCAACGACCGACAGATTTGGAACGAGATGTAACATTGTTGATTTGCTGATTAAGAATGGACCCGATATTTTTATTATATGGATTTAATCTCATATCGGATCCGAGACTTCGGGACCTTTAAATATATGCCCCTACCAAACTTTTGATTTATGAATGGATGCGATATCTTACATAGCTGAATTTAAATGTTGTATCGGGTTCGGGGTTATATGAACATCACAATTTTGGCGAAGTAATTTTATCAGAAAATGAGTGAGAATGAATATCAGAAGACATGAATTGGAGGTTTCCTATTGGGAATTTTTAAGAGCTGCCTCTGATCAAATATTGTGATATAGATAATGCGATATCAGATGGAAATATCATTGGATATCAGAGGGAATGAGAATATCGGGAGATTAAAGATATTTGGTGTATGCTCATTTCAGAGCCTCTGCTATGTGATTTGCGATATATAATAAGCCATATGTGGGGTTGATGATTTCTTAAAGTATTCAATTCAAAAAGAAAGTGAGTGATTTAACTTTGCTTTAAAATAAATAATCCTTTAATAATTTAATTAACTATCAGAATATCTAATCAGAAAGTAATTTTATCATAAATTTATTATGAAGAGAGTTGTGAAATATAATGATCTTATATGATTATTCTGGAAATTTATTAAGGCTTATCAAGATTTCAATAAATATAAGAAAAATTATATAATCCTTAATTTTTTATTTTTTTTGGATGAAATCATAAATACTTCCCTGAACATATTGCAGATTTGAGAAAAGTTGGCTGCTTGCTTATCTCGAATCTACACAATCAAATTAATGGAAACTTACACACAAAACAAAATAGAAATAAGAAACAACCTTTGAAAATTTAAAACAAACAATAGATAATGGTGAACATGTAAACACACACTTGGAAGAAAATTCGCTGTAACTTTTACCTCATGAAGCTTCAAGTTCTTCAAAATTTGCATATGTTCAACATCACCTACTTATTTTAATCTAAAATTCTAAGTAATGATTTTTTTTAAAATTGCATCATTTCCAAAATTACATTAGAAGACAAGAGGTAAAAATTACTTCTTAGAATTACTTGTGAATATAAAATTGTCAAGTGGTAGAAAATTCTTGGAATTTCTTCATGTATGATCAATGTTATGAATTTTGAAAAATAAGAAAATTGAAGGCTTGAAAAATAAGTATGATCTGATAATTCAAGAGCTTCTAAAATGCTCTAGGCTGCATTTCTACAATTGAAATGGGATGCCCAAAAGAAATTGGATTCATTACTTGTTTTATTGAAAATTTGAAAGAGAAGAAAATTAATCTATTTCTATTTCTAACTCAATGAAGAAAACATGACTAGGTATAGTCATATTTCCAATGTAACCATGTAAACATTTTAATTCCTGCATGCATGTACATGTCAAACATTAGTAACAAAAATGAAAATATAATTAAACTACGAAAATTAAATCTGAAAACAAAATGTATCTTTATTGTTAGTAGCTTATTCACCATTACCTTATCTTGAAATGTCATTTCCAACTGAATTTCAATTGGATCATAAAAATCTGGATGGATTTCCATTATTGAATGGGAGAGGTTTAAAAGAGAAGATGACAGGCTAGGTTGTAGAAATGATCTTTCAGAAACAATGGCCTATGTGATTTTGTTAGTGTTATGTTAAAGTGCTAAATTATTAACGATATTTCGTGTAGGAAAACTTTTCAAATGTCTTTCAAATAGATTAATGAAAAATGGATGGAAGTCCGATAGATCCAACAGAAGATTATTAATTGAATTATATTGCTGGTCATAAAGTGAAAATATACTCTCTTGTTGGTACCGATCTCGAGAAGTAAGAAGTAATTGATAAAGAATCAACACCAATTGAAATTGGAAGTTTAATAATACTTGATGTTCACAATTCTAATTTTAAACTGCATTTTTCCATTGAGGTAATGTATTAATCGAGTGTTCAAAATTGAGCTGCTCAATATGCCAACACAAAGTATCTAAAAATATAGGACTAAAAACATAAAGTAAATATGAAGTTAAAAATAAATGATGAAATAATGACAAAATTGAATCATAGTTTACACTAGTGTTACAATTATTGTTACAACAAAATTGAGACTGACTTAACGCTATTTCCTCTTCATAAGAATTGGGCAAAATAATGCAATTAGAATGATTGTTGATACCCACTTGTGAATTAGAGAGAAGGCTATGACTCTAAATGGGAATGCGAGCTTGATCATTATATAAATCATAGATTGGAATGGTTTCCTGAATGTTGAATCATGAATGTGATTAATTGTTTGAAAATGAGAATTATTTGAAACAATTTTTGAATCAGATTGTTCTTCATTTTCACATGTGACTAGACTTTGATTATGAGAATTCAATTATAAAAAAGACAAATCATATCCTCAATGTCAAAGTAGCTATCATATATGACCTTATGACATTCATTAGAATTCCCTCAATCTCACCTAATGTATCAAAACAAAAAGGAATATTGAGCTCATGTTCATTAATGCTAGAAGAATGATCATTAATTAATTCTCTATCCTGATAAAAACTAATTGAGAATTCATTTAGATTAGCCTCTCTGTTTTATAAAATATATTTAACATGAAGAGAGGATAAATTTTTATTAGAAAAATTATCTGGATAAAGGGAAAAATAAGAATTTGAAACAATGTATTTGAAAATGTCTCTATTTGAAAACTCTAGTGCATTTTCTTCATTGCAAATTTCAGATTTAAGATCATTTACTTGGCTACTTATGCTTTCTTGAAGAATGTTGCTTTGTTGTCCTGAATTTTTCATTTTCTCATCGCAAAAGAATTCAAAAATTTGTACAAAAGATCGCATATTATTGGAAACTTTAATCACTACTGGTACTTGTGGGATTATGCTCTGATTTTCTAATTTTAACTCATACCGATTTTTAGATTTTAAAGCAGTATTTTCTTCAAAAGTGTTGCTAATATCTTCTTGCGGTTGATTAGTGAAATTTTCCAAGCTTTGTGATTAAGATTCATTGATATGTGAAGGTGCACCTTGATTTTTATCAATATTGTAGGAAGTGTGCAAAAATTGAAGGAATTGATTATACAAAATAGAGGCCACTTCATTATCATTTGTCTGTACCTCCATATTGGAATTCTCACTTATGTCAATGAAATTAGAAGGAGATTGATCAAAGATTGAAATAATTTCACATGGATTATGAATGGAAGGAAGATAGAAAATATGTTCAAACTAATCTAGTAATTCTTCTTTCGAAGGCTTATCTTCAATTTTAAATTTTAAATAATTTAAACAAAACCTGATGGTAAAATTAATTAAAAAATCACCTTCAAACCTTCGTAGATCTTCAAAATCTTCACATACATGTTCATAGATATATCCACCAAATTTACAAAGGAAGATTGTAATAAATTGTTTCCAAGTTTGGATTGAGGCAACTGGAAATGATTGACACTAGCTTCTGGCTTTGGCCAAGAATGTAAGAGTAAAAATCTTGCATAAAATCTCTTCATCAATTTCTTGAAAAATATAATTTAAAAATTTTTCAATAAATTGAAAGACATGATTAAATGCAGAAGTATTCCTCTTACCATTAAACTTTACCTGAGACAGGAGTCTTACTATTTCTGGTGGAACATTGGAAGATGCACGTCCAGAAATGCAACTCAAAATTGGAAGTTTTAGAGGAGCCATTGTAATAAAAAAAATTGTTAGAATACAAAGTTTCTAAAGGAAAAAAAGTCTCAGGCCCTCCTTTTAGTGCCAAATGTTGAGGCCTTGAAATTCGTTGCAACAACATGGGGCATGCTCACCCTGTTCAGACCTTAAAGAAGTTCCTTTTCTGTTTGGAATGGTGGCTCCGACTAGTTTAAATAGGTCCAATTACCTTCTCTCAATATCCATTGGCTTAAAATATAACTTTTTTCTACTAATGGGAAAGAGACATCAGATCATTTTTCTTGCTGATATGGTAAGAAAGTGATCTTTAAGCTAATTTGGGCTTAGCCAAGCCATAATTAAAGTTTTTCCTCTTTGGTAAGAGGATTTTTTGGGATGTAGAATTTAATATATATATATATGAAAAATTATTCTAATATGTAAGCAAAAGGAACTATCTTAATCCTATCTCAATTAGACAGATATAGATCTTTCCCAACTGAGAGCAAGATATTTTAAATAATTGAGATTTAAATATGTCTAGTTTATAATGAATATCAAGCTAACGAAGTAGTCCAATTAACTGATATTATAAATACGAAACACATCCTATCTAGAGACCTCTTAATTGAAATAATCGATGAACAACACTCAGGTAGAAATCCACAAAATGATATTGATCATTTAATGAGTAACTTGAATAATCAAACAATAATATGCAGAAGAATTTCACAACATATCACTATTCAATAAATCAGTTTTATAAGATAGATTTATGAGTAAATAGTTACTCAGAAATCATAATTGAGCCATTAGAGTAGAGATAAATAATAACATAAAATTTATGCAAATTACTCATACCGAAAAAAGTGCACAAATATGGAAGTAAATTGATACATTCCTGTTATCATAAAATGAAACCAACATTTAATATAATAGTATTATAAATACCAATTTATTAAGTCCATTTTTCCAGCTCTGGTCTTTAAAAGTCCTTTACAATGCCTGAACTTCTACTTTCAAAATCAGAGCTACAATAGTGCAAACTCTGTTCATTATACATAACTCAGAATGTAAAAGAAAAATCTCCATAATCCCTAGATCTGAGATTCTTCTCCTCCCACCTAAAAATCTAAATTCCTATTACAGTAGTACTTTTAGAATTCTAGAATTGCAGAGAAGAGACACACATATTACATTTTGCAATCTGCTATTTATAATATTTACAAAAGGACTTTTTCATAGGAAAATGTGTTGAAGAGTAGTTCTGTTCCATCAATTTTCATTGGTTCAAAATCATATTATTCAATTGTTTGAGAATTTTCATTGATTGCTATCTTCTTTTCCTCATCTCTTTAACTGATTTCCTGCAAAAAAAAATCAAAACAAAATTAAACTGCAAAAATAAAATCAAAATGTCAAATCTGGAATTTAAAATAAATCTAATCAAAACTTAATTAATTAAATAATTTAAAAGAAAATTTAAGCTTTCTATTGATGCCTGTGATGATCTAATTGGTCAATGATATTATTGATGAATGGAGTTGCATTTAGAAGAAGCTGTGGGCAAATTAAAATGCAGAAAATAAAACTCATAAAATTAATTTTTGTTTTTAAAAAATTCAGAGCTTTATCTTTTGCCTAATTTTAGACCCAATAAATGATCAAATCTATTAATGAAAACTCCTCAGAAATTTTCTCCTCAACATTATCTATCCAACGAGCTATTGTGGTTCTCATTTGGTCAAGTAAAAATCTATTTATGGGCTTCCAAAAATGATGAGTTAAAATTGCCAGATTTCTGGAATTTCTGTTACTGAGGTTAAAAAATTCAAAATTTTTTAATTAAATTTTAATCCTAAATTAAATTTTATTAACTAATGTTAATTTAATTGTTAACATAAACTAAATTAATTATTTACACACTAACTATTAATTAATATTAATCTAAATAACTAAAACATACAATTAAATTTTAATTTAATTAAATTAATATATATTATATATTAAAATTAATTAATTTAATTATCAATTAAAAATGTTTTAATATTATATTAAAAAAGTTAGTATACTACTCATTCCTTCAAAAATGGATTCAAATGAATCCTAAAACAAATGACTTAAAAGGTTTAAGCATAAACGAAAATTGCATTTACATAAAAATGTTTTTCGGGGTTTTGAAACATATCAATTGTGTATGTTTGCGATAAAGCAATTCATTGTGGATGTGAATATTTTTTATGTTTTTTTCATACATTTTAATTGGGGTCCAGGATTTTTTAAATTTAGTTAAGTTAAAAATGAAGTAAAGTGTGGACCACTTAGAGTGAGATTTTCTAATTCTAAACTACAGCCATTTTGGTGATTAATAATTCTAAAAAATGAACTAGAACCATTTTGCCATTATGAAATTTTGAGTTTGGCATTTTGTTTTAAAAAAATGAAATTATGATAAATTACCAAAATCCCGAAAATCATGTTTTTTTAAATGCTCTATAATTTAGCTAGGTCATTTAGTAGAATCGTTTGTGAAAAACGAATAAATTAGTAAAAATTAACTAAAAATTAATATTTACAATAAAGACTATTTTAATTGGAAAAATTAAATATCATACATTTTATACACATTTTTTAACCAAATCAAGAAAATGATCAAACTTCAAAAGAGTGCCATTTACAAACCGATTGACCAAATGGAGTGAAACAAGTATCGTTGGAAAGCTTGTGAAAAATCAGATTCAATGAAAGAATAAAAATATAAATCCAAAAAAAATGAAAAAATGACAAAAATTGCAAAGATAATTAACTTGATGAAAATCCTAAAAGGTGTTTAGCCAAAACTTTTGTAGAAAAGGTCTCCATTATTTGAAGTAAATAAGTCAAAAAATGGGGGGGAGGCTGTGTTTTACCACAACATTACCCTAACACAAACTAACTCGAGGATTAGTTGTCTAACACACTGTGCACATCTTCATCACGAAATGATGGTTATTTAGGTTCCTAAATTTGGCAATGAATCGTGTGGGGAAACCATGGTTAATAACACAAAGAACCCGCATATTTTTACAACAACATTTTAATTCTCGAGGCTTATTTTATTTTGGGTTATTTACATTACCCAAAAAGAGCCCATGCATCACAAAAATGTCGCTAGCGGTGCTGTGCAAATCCCCGCTAATGTATCTAGTTGGTCCTGCTCAAATTAATTAATATAGTTCAGATGCCCCAAAATAAGCAAAACATGTAGGGATATATAGTTTTTCAGTTGAAAATGTGAAATTCAAAAACACTTTTACCTTGTTTTTAACATATAAAATTGTGAATTTTTATGTTTTTCAACTCCAATGCTAGAAACTCATATTTTCTTTGAGAATTGTCTTTCCTTTTTACTCATATATATATATATATATATATATATATATATATTTTATGGACATATAGATGGATAAATTTGGTGGATACTGAATACATATACATGATGTAGAAATTATACAAACAATATGTATACCAATGGATTCAATCCGATCATGCGATATACTAAAGCAAGATATTGAATCATTCTACAAATTAATTGCGGAAAATAAAACGATCGCAAAATCAAACCAAGTAAAAGAAAGAAGGAAATAAATCCACAACAAAGAATTTTTTCTCGAGGAAATATTGCTGCTCAAAACCCCTCTATATTCTATTGTATATTCACCAAGGAATCATGAAACAATTACAATGCACTCTTCTCAAAAGAGTTTGTTGCACTCTCACAACTATCTCACACTGATCCGGAAAAAGTCAACCAACACTTAGCTAATTTTCAGCCTCTGCTCAGCCTGCCTTCCTTGCGCAATTCGCGTGGAATGCAATCCCTATTCTTTAGTAATTTCAGCCTTCCAAAACTACACAATGCTCATGGGAAATCCTATGGGTGTATTACTGCATGCGGGCAATTTTCTAATAAGACAATTGATAGTTAACATCCCTTTAACCTCTTCCTCAACTGGGTTTTCATCAGAATTGACATGCATGCAACTATTAATAGTAAATCATTAGTTACTTGACAGATCACTGCATGTGAATTAAATCTGAATTAATTCAATTGACCTCTCATTAGTGCAACAATTAGTTACAACTAGTTAAACTGATTTTAACTCAATTAATTGAGTTAAGTGATTTCTCATGCATTAAACTAATGCACTAACTGCAACTTGGACTAAAAAACAAATAGAATCACTTTGCATGCCTCACCAACCACCCTCAACTCGAATTCCATGAGATAAATGAGTTTATTACACTCAGTTAACTATTACAAGTGATTATGAGATACGATTACAATTTATTGTGCAATTTAATTAACTTAAAATTAAATTAGACACACATTTTTTGTTGACTTTTCAACACTCCCTCCCAACAAGAAAGGGATTATTAGCTACCCCAATCTTGCCTCTATGGTATTCGAATTTTCTCTTGGTGAGTGCCTTCGTTAGAATATTTGCATCCTGATCCTCCATGGGAATGTGATGAAGTAACATAATGCATCTCTGAACACAATCTCTAAGATGGTGGTACTAGATGTCTATATGCTTCGACCTGTCATGGAATACTAGATTAACCGAGAGTTTTATGCAACTTTGGTTATCACAATGTATCATTGTCGGATCTATCTGATGACGAAATAAACCAACAAGAATATTTCTCATCTAGATGGGCTTACATGCAGCCTGACTGGTTGCCATGTACTCTGCCTCAGCTGAACTGAGTGCAATTGATCTCTGCTTCCTGTTGTACCAAGAAACTGTTGTCGATCCTATGCTGAAGATCCCTCCTGATGTGCTCTTTCTGTCTGATGGAATGCCTTCCCAATTTGCATCGGTGGAGCCTTGAAACTTCCCTCCCTCTGTCCATATGTACCATAATCCATACTCTGTAGTGCCCCTGAGATATCTCAAGACATGTTTTTCTGCCTTCCAAAGGAGCTTGTTAGGCTTAGAAATATCCTGAATGAGTTGGTTAACTACGTATCAAATGTTTGGTCGTGTGCTCACCAAGTACATGATTGAACCCACAACCTACCTGTAAATAGTAGTGTCCACTACCTCACCTGAAGTAGCATCCTCCTTCCTCTAGTTTCCTGCAAGAGGAGTCTCCATGGGTTTACAACTCTCCATGTGGAACTTCCTCATAATCTCTTTGGCATACTTGCCTTGAGAAAAAAATAGCTCCCCATCCCGCTGCCATATTTCAAAACCAAGGAAATAATGAAGGAGTCCCATGTCCTTCATCTCAAACTCTTTTGCAAGAAGTTATGAGCTGCTCATCACCTGTCAAAAAAATATCATCAACATAAAGTACGATAATCAAAAGCTTACCATCAGCCATAGTCTGGTACAGTTTCGCATCTACTTCACTCTTCGTGAAGCCCAAACCAGTGAAATAGCTATCAATTATGGTGTACCAAGCACGAGGTGCTTGCTTCAGCCCATACAATGCTCTTTTGAGTCTGCACACATACGACTCACTGTCAAAAGTCTCAAAACCTTCTGGCTGCTCAATGTACACTTCTTCCTCAACAACTCTATTGATAAATGAAGTCTTCACATCTATCTGATGTATTTTCCACCCCATCTATGCTAAGAGTGCAAGAATAGATCTAATCGATGAACACCTCGCAATTGGTGCAAAAGTATCCTCATAGTCAATCCCTTCAACTTGTGAGAATGCCCGAGCTACAAATCTAGCCCTGTACTTCTCTAGAATCCCATCTGCTGTCGGCTTCACCTTATAGATCCGTCTAGGTCCAACCACTTATTTCCCGACTGGTCTTGGGACAACTTCCCATGCACTGTTCTTGATGATGGAGTCATACTCCTCAACCATGGCATCAACACAAATTGGTTGTTGCACTACTTCTTCAAAAGAGGATGGTTTTGTCACAATACACTTGCTCATAAGAGCCATGTATCCAGTAAACCTGTCTGGAGATTATCTCTATCTGCGCAATGATGTAGGTGCTCCTACATGTTCTGACACAATCTATCAAATTCTGTGGTGTGCCTCCTACCATGTCTGGTGGATGCCTCTGCATGAGTGGTTTCTTCCACTCCATGATCCGTCGCATGTGGCTGCTCCACATCTTGAGGTTCATCCTTTGGAACTAAGAGTTCCTCATATGCATGCAAATCAAGCTCCCTCTAAAGGGACAATCACATGGATTTCTTCTCATTAAATTTTACATCCCGTCTAACAGAAGTCATCTTGTTGTTCGGAAAATACACTCGATAGTTATGGGGAGTATCAGTGTACCCCACAAATATCCCAATCTTAGCTGTTGGTTCTAGCTTCTTTTTGGAATCTTTGGTCACATGGCAATAGAAAGATGAGCCAAAAATTTTTAAATATGAAACATCAGATTTCTTACCAGAAAAATCCTCCTCTGGTGAACTCATGCCAAATATACGATGAGGACTACGATTATGCAAAAATACCGCTGTGTTGCATGCCTCTTCCCACAGATGCAATAGTAGGTCTTGATCATGCAACATCACTCGTGCCACACCCGTAATTGTTCTGTTCTTTCTTTCTACAACCCCATTCTGTTGTGGGTTATGAGGTGCAATCAACTCTCTCTGAATTCCTTCTTTGTCAAAAAAGTTCTTGAATTCATTAGAGATGTACTCACCACCATTGTCACTCCTTAGAGGCTTCACATCATTCCCAGTATATTTCTCCACCAGTTCTTTGAACTCCCAAATTTTTGAGAACATCTGATCTTTATTCTTCATGAAGTAGATCCAACACTTTCTAGAAAAATCATCAACAAAAATCACATAGTACATGTGCTTTTCTATAGAAGCTGTGGATAATGGTCCACACACATATGAGTGAACACTCTCAAGGATTTTTGCTGCTAGGTTTTACTTCTCGTGAAAAGTGGCCTTTGCATACTTCCCCATGGTACATCCGTTTCATGTGTCTATCTGCGCAAGAGTACCCTTTGGAAGCCTTGTATAAATCTGTTGCATGACCTTCACAGCATCGTGGTGTAGATGACCCAATCTCCTGTGCCATAAATCACCCTCATCATAGCTCACCACTTTGTCTGCTTTACCCATCAATGTTGCACATCCATCTACATCAAGTTTGTATAGATTCTTCAAAAAATTCCCAATATTCTTGACTTGTACCATGGCTTTGTGATGAAGGAATGATTTCCCTTCATTGAAAACCAAATGATATCCTCTATCCTCCAACAGAGAAACTGAAACTAAATTATTTTTCAAGCCTGGTACATGCATTACATATTTTAATAAGAAGGGTTTACATGACTGTCTCTGGTAAGTAGCTGTACCAATCCCGATAGCACTATACCTCTTGTCATCACCCATTTCGATATGCATCTGGAGATCCTTCTCCTCTAAGCAACTAAAGAGTTCTTTATCTACTGTCATGTGGACAGATGCACCACTATCCAAGTACCACACTGATCCCATCACACTAGACACCATGCATACGATGATTGAGAAGTCCAAATCAAATTGCGAGGCCAAAGCCTCACCTACTGCAGATCCTGAAGCCTTCTTGTTGTTCTTCTTCTTTTGTGGAAAATTAGTGGTATAATGTCCATGCTCATGACAATGAAAACATTTCACTCTGGACATGTCACGCTTTTTTCCTTTTTTCTGGTCTCAGATTTGGAATAGGATTTCTCTCCTTTCCTCTTATTTTCTGTACCAGGCGAGGCAAAATTTTGCTCATCATTTGTCTTGGATGAGGATCCATCCCTGGTATTTCGCCTGAATTCTTCTTGTACCAAATCTGACCAAAGTTTCTCCCAATCTGGTAGCTGCTCCTTCTCATTGACAAAGTCCTAATAACTATGCCAACTCTTGGGAAGTCCTAGAAGGGCTAGGCTCACCAAGTCATCATCCACTACAACAATTCTGACACTCCCAAGCTCATCTCGACATTGGACGAACTTGGTCAAATATTCGAAATAGTGTCGCCTTTCTCCATTTTGATTTTCCTGATCTTGTCCTTTAATGCCAATTTTCTGTGGTCATTGCTACTGTAAAATAGATCTGTCAAAGCCTTCCACATTGCATATGGAGTCACTTTGCCATGGAGACTTGAGACAATGTGGTCTCATACTTCCTTTAACAAGATCCTCCTCGCCTTTGCAACCTTCTTTTTCCGAGCATCAAGAAGAGCAACGTCTGCTGCTGCGGGCTTGGGAATGTCATTATAAATGAATTCTTTCAACTCGTTGTCCTCTAGAACTACCTCCATCCTGTATTTCCATGCAATATAATTAGAACTTCCCTCAAGTGCATATTTCAATCTTAAGCCATTGAAAGCCATCTTGATCCGCCTGTCACACCAAAGAATATTTTTGCAAATTCGAATTCTATTCAGCACAAACTCAATTTATTCTTCACTATAGTGATTTCCTGCACTCTGATACCATGTATAAATTATACAAATAATATGTATACCAATGGATTCAATCCGATCACGTGATATGCTAAAGCATGATACTGAATCCTTCTACAAATTAATTGTGGAAAATAAAACGATCACACAATGACACCAAGATATTTTTCCTGGGGAAATATTTTTTCTCAATGCCCCTCTACCTTCTATTGTATATTCACCAAGGAATCATGAAACAATTATAATGCGCCCTTCTCACAAGAGTCTACTGTACTCTCACAACTGTCTCACACTGATCCAAACAAAATCAGCCAACACTTAGCCAATTTTCAGCCTTTTCTCAGCCTGCCTTGCTTGCACAATTCATGTGTAATGAAATCCCTATTATTTAGGAATTTCAGCATTCCAAAACTACACAATGCTCATGGGAAATCCTATGGGTGTATTACTACATACGGGCAGTTTTCTAATAATACAACTAATAGTTAACATCCCTTTAACCTCTGTCTAAACTGGGTCTTCATCAGAACTGACATGCATGCAACTTTTAATAGTAAATCATCAGTTACTTGATAGATCACTGTATGTGAATTAAATTTGATTTAATTCAGTTGACCTCTCACTAGTGAAACAATCAGTTACAACTAGTTAAACTGATTTTAACTCAATTAATTGAGTTAACTGATTTCTCATGCATTAAACTAATGCACTAACTACAACTTGGACTAAAAAACAAACAGAATCACTCTGCATGCCTCACCAACCACCCTCAACTCGAATTCCATGAGCTATCTGAGTTTATCACACTTAGTTAACTATTACAAGTGATTATGAGATAATATTACAATTTATTGTCCAATTTAATTAAGGGAAAATTAAATTAGACATGCATTTCTTGTTGAATTTTCAACATAAGAAAATTTTAGGCAAGTATAATGAGCGACTTTAGTATGCACCATGGTTTGTAGAGATGGTAATTCATTTAGGGAAAAAAATTATATCATCACAATATGCATAAATTGCACTTGAATATGTACTATTTTTGGTGAATTTTCAAATTCAATCACTATGTTTAATCATTTAATGAAATAGGGAAAGACAAAAAAAAGGGTGATTTTTCAACACTTTAAGCTATCCATCGATTTTCATTTTAATGTGATCATCAATGAGTTTGCTGAAAATATTGTTTTGAAGAGGACAAAGAGAGGAAGTATCAAGTTATTTTTCAAATGATTTGGTGTTTCAATATTGAAGTCATTGAATTTTTGTTTCAGGTAATTTTCAAAAGTCTGAAGATCTGCAGTGGCATATTTTAGTATAATTTTTTAATAACTATAATTTCTTCATGAAAATGAATAAAATTTATATCATTCGAAACAAGATTTAGAGATGAATCCAATGGTACCAATGAGATCAACTAACTTCGAAATTTTGCAGGCATTCGACTCTTAAGAAATAGATATTTCCTGAAAATGTCCAAATTTTTCCTAATTTTCATTGACCGAAAAATTTCAGTAGAGAAAATATTTTGGCCAACAGTTCCAAAAAATCTTATCCAAGAATTTTTTGCAACTCTAGTTTGCATTAACCGCGCCATGGTAATGTTGCAAAAACTATCGATCGATAAAATTTAAAAACTCTCAGCCGAGAGTTTGTGTAGAGAATCTTTCCTTGCCCATACACTCGGCTGAGAGTTTGCACAGGGAATCTATCCCTACCAAAACTCTAGGTGGTGTGTTTTATATACTTTCTTCTGAGAGTTAAGCCCCGAGAAAATTCCATGCTTTTACAAACTTATACCTTCCAAACTTTCGATCGAGATCCTTAAATAGAATCTAAACTCTAGGATCAAAGTTTTAAATCGAAACTAAACTCTAGGCTAAGAGTTTAAATGGAATATAAACTCTTGTCTGAGAGATTTTAAATAGAATGTAAACTCTCAACCAATATTTGTAGTTATAATCTAAACTTTCAACCAAGAGCTTGTGCCTGAGATTTTTTAGTTTCCAAAACTTTCGGCCAATTTTTTTTTAAATTCTCAACTAAGAGTTTTCAAACCCAAGATTAACTCTACTAAACTCTTGGCCGAGAATTTTTTTTTTTTACTTTTTTTCTTGGCTGATAGTTTTCCGAACATAGTGAAAATTATCTTCACACACCAAAAAATGTTTCCCATTTTCTTGTTTTCACCTAGAGGACAGAGTATTTGAGTAGATACCACAAACATGAACAATGGAAGAAGGGAGAGAAATGGAGAACTGAATGTAGGTTTCAGTAATAAATGGAGGAATCATAGAAAGCAAAGTAAAGTAGAGAAGAAGAGACTCGGTTCTTACGATCAGAGGCTAGGAAACCCATGGGAGTAGAGAGGAGACGGGGTCCTACGAGAAGGAATCTTGGATTTCAATAGAAAAAGGAAGAGGTGCACAAAGAGGGAGGGCAGAGTAGATTAGAGGTTAGCACTAGACTAAGGAGATGTAGCTTAGGAGGGGTGAAATCCTTCATAAAAACTCTGTGTTGATGGATAAATTATGATGGTTTTTTGTTCTTTATGTTGTTGCTGTTCAACATTTAAAATTCATAGTTTATGCTATTGAGTTCACTAATTAAAACTCAGTTAAATTACCTGTTTGACACACATAATAAATAAGGAAACTTGTACATCAAGCATAAGATTAGTAAATACAATTTATATCTGAAAATGAAATTAACACAACAAAACTAACATTCAAATTTAGGTCACGTGTAGCCTATAATCCAACATTTACAGGTGGATTGGGATTGTGGAGTAGTAGCACAAGCGAGCGTGGTTATCCGACCCCAAAATTTTTTACCCACTGGGTGTGGAGAGGACAAAGCCTGAATTCTCACAAGCCACTTGATGT
>CM076584.1:1510513656-1510710114 GCA_034641835.2 Pinus albicaulis | reverse complement strand
CTTATTTACTGAACCATCTGACAGTGCCTAAATCCATGGAAAGACAAAAATGGGCAGAAAAATGACAACACCAAACCACGCTCAGCCTCGTAGCTAGCCCTATGAGGACAGGAGAGGGCTCTCTCCGGGTCAATATCAATGAAAATATTCAAAGGGGCTTGAGATTACTAAAAAAACAACTGATCTTAGGCTAGATAAACAAATAGGAGGGTTTGATTTTGATTTTTAGGGGTTTTTGTTGGAAAAAGGGAAAAACAATTTTGGGCTTGGGGATGAGGCCAAATTCTTGCAGAGTTCAAGTTGGGGCAGGGTAGGCAATGAATTTGATGTTTTAGATCAAGTGAATGGATGGAAAAGACTACTGAGGAGCTGAAGAGGGCAAGAGAAATCAAGGATCCTCTTCAAACTTACGAAAAACATAGAAAACTAAACAAAAGCTTAAGGCATAGCACCAGCAAATCAATGAGGTCTACCTCAATTACTCATTTGTTTAATTCAGAAGCATAGAGAAGGGAGATGGAATACATATAACATTAATGAAACTTACAAAAACATGAGAAGAACATCATCAAAACTCAGAAGCCACAAGGATCCCAACAAGTGCTGCAAAACTCTGGTCTTTCCTTTGCCAAAAACTGAAAATGTATGTACAATGAGGTGCCAAACTTTTCCCAAGAGTCCAACCCTGAAAATGTCTCAGAAAATACAATATATAGACAAGTCTAACCCCTTCCCATGCCTCTAGGGGTTGAGCTCATGCTTCTAGGAGCAGTTTGAACCAATTCTAAACAAGGAGTTAAAATCTAGGCAGCCAAACAACTTGCCTCTATAAGCTAGGAAATTGATCCATTCACTTGATTTTCACTTTTTTGTGAATGAATCATATAGAACAAGTAAACACATGCCAAAATTACATCATGGTTACCAAATTACATCAAGCTACATCAAAAATTACATCAAGAGGTGAAACTAGTCAAGACTGGCCGAATTTCTGAGCTGGAAAGTGAAAAATAGGCTGAATTCCTCTATGCGCCGTGCTCCAAAGCTCTATGCGCCGCGCTACTTTGGACCTGCTTTTGGAGCACTTACCGAAGTCCAAATTGAGCTCATGATAGCTCGTTGTAAAGCCCTGGATGTCTGCTATCCAACCCAAGTGTAATTTTTTAATTTGGAGCTCATTTTCCCCTCCAAAACTTCATTCTCCCAAGACTACTTCCTGCTGGGGCAAAAGGTGGCAGAAAGGTGATTTTCATGGTGTTTTTGGCCCTTTAGGCAGCCCAGAATGTGATGAAATGCTTCGGCCATTCTTGAACATACATAATATATCATGAAAAACCCAAAAATGAAAATTTTTCCTCCAGAAGATGTCCCAAACATAAGCGCGCGTCGGGTGGCGCGACGCGTCGGGCGGAAAAACCTGTTTTGCAACCAAAATTTTCAAAATGACAAAATCTTCTCCAAATTTGCTGAAATTTGGAGTGAAGGTCTCCCATCATGTCTCATGCTCAGCCAAGGAAGCTTCGGCCAAGATTCAGAGTGGATCCGGCCTCTTTCGACGTTTCAGTGCCTTTCTCAACCTTGCCTTCATGATCTTCATTTTTGCTCTGCAAACGTGTGTACGGGCCCAATAGTGAGTCTTCATGTGTATGAGCATGTATTTGTCCCTATTGGCCTTCTCCAAGAGCTTATCTAGATGAATGTTGACATGTGTAAGGAAAGTCTCTCGCTCAACCGGTGTCATGTCACCTGGCCTCTTCCGGGCCAATTCCCGATCTTCACGAATTTGCCGCAACTCTATGAGTGTGTGATGATCCTCCAGCTGTTTATTACGCTGCTCCAAATAATGTATAACCCACTGAGCTCTCTGCAACTTCATGGTCAAAGTGTCAATCTCAGCCTTTTGTTCCTGGATGATCTCTTTCAACTTCGAGCTAGGAGAGCTCGCATCAACATCGATCAAAACAAAATCAGTATCTTGGCCTCCCGAGGGGCCCTCATCGTGCATAGGCCTCTTGCCTCTGTTCTGAACTTGTACCTGTGCTGATGTAGAAGGTGAGACCCCTTCCACTCCATGTGGAGATAGTACTCGCGCTGCTGATGAAGATAACGAGACCCCTTCCACCCCTGGTGGAGATAGTACTCGTGCTGCTGATGAAGATAACGAGACCCCTTCCACCCCTGGTGGAGATAGTACTCATCGTGCTGCTGAAAATAAGGCTCTGTGGCCTCTCTGATATGTCACACACACTGGAGCACTGATAGGCTCAGTCTCAGGAATCTCAAACTGATGTGAAGGTTCTGCCTCATCATGTACAATCTCGGGAGGAGGTTGGGGCGCTGCAAAGAAATCACGAGAAATGAACTCATCCCACGAGATGCCCTTCAATCCAAGCTGATGCACTAGAATGATCTTGATGAGCGCGTAATGATAAATGTTGTTATGCTTCTGCGCTGGGGTCTTCTTCTGCACAAGGAATGTCATCCGCTCTATGTTTCGACACATGAAATAGGGGATACTCATCAGTCTCACTCTCGTAAAATGCATCAAAAGTCTGATGTGATATGCATAAAGATGTGAGAAACGGCCCTCACAGCTGAAATAATGAATGATGAGCTTCATCAGTGGTGCATACTCTTCCTTCAGAAACTGGAATGGAAATACCCTGCTCAGCTGCCTCAAATATCCAGGTCTGATGTAAGGCTCATAATATGCTCTATCCAGCTGCTGTCTCTTATTCCACTCCTCACCAATGTTCGGTATCCCAGTCGCCTCATAAATAGTCTCTGGTGTCAAAGTGAAGTTCACTCCGGCAATATTTACATGACCATTATGAAAATGTAGGACAAATAGGCGAGCTAACTCATGATGATGCTGAGTTCGGGCAATCATCTCGCAATACTGGAAACATGAATGACGCTGAAAAAAATCCATTGCAAGCAGGCAAGCCTGCAATTGGGTCAAAGAAGTGGGATCCTCCCTGACATGCCTTCCACTTTTATGAGATCTCCTTGGCACATTTAGTTCTGCTGTAGAATCATTATCCTGCTCATATCCCTGCTCATATGGTGAATCTGTCTCTGACATGGTGCTGAAAACAAGGTGTCTGAAAAGTCTATGATGATAAATCTATGTTTTTTTTTCAATGCCAAGTGTGCCACATATATATCATGGTGCTATAAGAAATACCACAGCGGGAAAAGGACTATCAAATGAGTTCCAAGTGTGAAGACAACCACTGTTTGAGGGACTTAGGAATTTGGGGATTTTAATGGGAATGAGTGATAGTAATGAGGGTAGTTTTTAGGGATAGGAGTGCAATGAAAATATATAAGTGAAATCAAGGACATAAGCCAGCCCTTGAATCTTGTGGAAACTTAGATTTTTATCAATGAAGGGAAGTGGTAACAAGTGATAGCGTTTGGGAATTCATTGACATGGGAACAAAGGGCAAAAGGGATATGGGGATAGTGGAAATAGGAAGGGACTACGGTATAAAAACAATGATAATAGCAGTGAGAACAATGATATGATAATAACAGTGACAAGAGCACAAATAACAACGGAATGAGATCGTTTTGACAAGTTCCAGCTTTGACACCCAATTTCAAATTACAATCACCTCTCTTTAAACCCTATGGAGCAAATTTCAGTATAGGTATAGGGTTAAGTTTTTCACCATTTAACACTTGATCTTCAGTCCCAAACACACAAAGCATGACTTCAAATCAATGAGCAAAGAGTTTCTACTTACTTGGAACAAGACAAATTGTTTGATTTTGAAAAATTGCAGAAGGTTGATGAATTTCGGGCTTGATGGCTCAATGCGCCGCGCGCAAACCCAATGCGCCGCGACCTTTGGGTGTGCCGTGCCTGTGGTAAAAAACTCTATCACTTTGGCTCTATGCGCCACGCCCTATGCCAACGCGCCGCGCCACTATTATCACACACAGTCGGCCTTCACTCAAACACTGTTTTCTCTCCAACTTTGAAATTCGACTTCTCCATGAGATTCTGTGAATGTTTCTTGATGCGAATGGGTTAAATAGTTTTGAGAAATATCTTGCAAGAGATGGTTTTTATTTTTTTTCCTCTCAAAACCCATTTTGTAATGTTCTTTTTATTTTGGCACTTTGTCATTTAATGAACTCTGTCTTTTGCTTTTCACTGACTCTCTGGACTTGAAATGACAAACATGGTTATTTTTTTGCAGGGATGTTGGCATTGATCTTTGGCAAAGGAGAACCAGAGTCTTCTTTGAATTTTTCATGGCGGAAAAATACATCTTTTTACAAAAAATGAATTCGACAATTTCTTATTCAAAACAGAGTTTTGAACAAGAAATGTCCTCGAATATGTTTGATGATGAAATTTTGAACTAAGAGCTTATTGAAAACCATCATCATGGCCTGCAGGCATTTATAGGACATTTTAGAAGACTGAACCCCAGTCTTAGAAATTAAAATGACTCTTTTTGACCAAAATAGCATTTATGACTGCAAATTAATTAAAATGAACTTTGATGATTTCAAAGAAATTTCGACTAACCCAGCAGGTACAAGCATGAGGGAAAATAAGAAGACCAAACCCTTCCGTCAGTCAATGGCATGACCCTAACGGAATGCAGATGAATGAGCGGAATGAGACACCTAAACAATGAAATGCAATAAGAGAAATGATCTCTGACGGAGGGCTATAAAGACCGACTCTAACATTGGCTCCAATGGGGATGGTAGCTCCTTGGAGGTGCCAAGAACGGCAGATATTTGGGAGAGCAGACCAGTGCGTTATCCATTGGGCTATGGAGTCCATTTATTTGAAAAAATACTAATGACTCAATTTCGAAACTGAAATTACTGAAAGACTTGACTCAACAGACCAAACACAAATGACTCATGACTAACTTAAGACAAGAATTTACAAAGCTTTTTGAAAAAAGGCAGCAGTCCATCAAGATTTGAAATCATGATGACAACCACCTGCAGACTAATGAAATATATACAATCATGTATAATGAGCTTTCCAATGTAACCAATCAAGCAGATGGATTCTTGACTGATTCTCCTGATCAGATCTTCTGGTCAACAATAGGTACTTGTAACTGGGCATCCAAAAACATAATTGACCATAATCTCCTTCATCATTGAATACTGCAATAATCACCTTCACTGCTGACTGCAACAGATTTTCCAGTGGATCCTGAAAAACATGAAGATTTACCTCATGCTGAAATAACAAGGTGTCTTTTTCTCCTGCTTCTGATCTTCCTTCAGTAAAAGTCTGTTCCTGGTTTTCAAAGAATTCTGAACAAGTGGATGAGCAAATCTCCTCTTCAAAGAACATTTCAAAACATGAAACATATGAAGAAGAATATGAATGGCAGTCCTGAATGTTTTGATATTCTGTAGTCTAAATATATTGTAGGTCATCTTCATATGATATGACAGCCAGATTCTCATTACATTCATCAATCATAAGAAAAGAAACTTCAGATGATTCTTGAAACCCAACACTATCAATTCTATCATCTACCAAAGATTCATTCAAGGAAACTTTTTCACTTACTTGAGCAAATATTCCATCTTGTTGTTCATGAATTGACTGGATTACCTCTTTATGAAGATCTAGTTCCGGTGGGATGAGAGCATTTAGATCTGTAACTCTGTTTTCTTCATGCCAGATGATTTCAACAGCAGAGTTCTCTTTCATGGGATTCAACACAAGTTATTCTTGGTCATCACAATCTGAATCTAGATCTGAAATAGCTGACTTGACTAGATCACATTCTGAAATTAAAACTCGACTTCCCTGCATGCTGTCTTCTTCTGTGGGCAGATCTGAAATGAAAATTTCTCTTTCATCATTTTCAGCTATATGGCAATCTTCAACCTGCTGATCTTGATAAGGATCCTTCAAGATTTCTGTGTGCTGTTGTAACGGATTTTCATACAATGCTTCCATGATTTCTTCGTCCATCAATTCATTATCCCCATAACAATTCTCAATATCTTCAATGAAATTACTAATGCGTTCACAACAATTCTGCACTAACATTAAAGACGGACAATATTCTATATACCTTTCAAAGAATATTGAATGAAAATCCTTTAGACAGTAAATAGAAGCAGGTGGCCAACTTTCATACCAAGATCGGGCTTCATCTTCAAGAGTAGGCATAAACATCTTCATCAAACAGTCTTCAGGAAATTCGATCTTCAATTTATGCACATGAATGTGAAATTTCACCAAATGAAGAGCAGCATCATTACCTTCCACATTTCTGAACATAGGCAAATTCTGAAGCCAATCTACCTTGGGCATCTTATTTGGAAAACCTGGGATGTGATCTCGGCTCATGGGAGTGTACCTTCTTGCAACTCGATCCATCTTGAAAGTCTTAAGGTACTGATTTCTCCGCAGTGAAGTCACCATGAAGCATTGATCTCTGGATTTTTCAGTGAATGAAGTCGCCAGGTGAATGATTTCAGCCTTGCGGTGTCTGATCGTTGTCCACCATCAAAAATCAGATGTGAACTTGATACATGTACTGGGGCAATACAATCTACAAGTCAAGTGTCATGTTCACAAGCTAAACCGGAGATCGACTGAAGCAGCGTTTATCTACTTCCGCTTATGCATAGCAAAAGCGTTTCTAAAGCTACCTGGCATGGCTTCAGACTCCGTCTATAACTTATGAAGCAAATAACATCAATAAGCAAACCATTTCCTTCCCCAGTATGGTCGCCACTATGTTAGTTCCCAAATCCACCTTAGGCTGAAATAAGGCAGAAGAAGGAAAACACCAAACCACGCTCAGCCTCGTAGCTAGCTCTACGAGGATAGGAGAGGGCTCTCTCCGGGTCAATCTCAATGAAAATATTCGAAGGGGCTTGATATGACTAAAAAAATAACTGATCTTAGGCTAGATAAACAAATAGGAGGGTTTGATTTTGATTTTTAGGGTTTTTTGTTGGAAAAAGGGAAAAACAATTTTTGGGGTTGGGGATGAGGCCAAATCTTGCAGAGTTGAAGTTGGGGTAGGGTAGGCAGCGGCTTTGATGTCTTAGATCCAGTGAATGGATGGAAAAGACTGCTGAGGAGCTGAAGAGGGCAAGAGAAAGCAAGGATCCTCTTCAAACTGACGAAGAACATAAAAAACTAAACAAAATCTTAAGGCAGAGCACCGACAAATCAATGAATTCTACCTCAATTACTCATTTGTTTAATTCAGAAGCATAGAGAAGGAAAATGGCATACATATAAAATTAATGAAACTTACAATAACATGAGAAGAACATCATCAAAACTCAGAAGCCACAAGGATCCCAACAAGTGCTGCAAAACTCTGGTCTTTCCTTTGCCAAAAACTGAAAATGGATATACAATGAGGTGCCAAACTTTTACCAAGAGTCCAACCCTGAAAAT
Organism: Pinus albicaulis; assembly: GCA_034641835.2. Taxonomy (NCBI): domain Eukaryota; kingdom Viridiplantae; phylum Streptophyta; class Pinopsida; order Pinales; family Pinaceae; genus Pinus; species Pinus albicaulis. Next base: position 1,510,702,691 of record CM076584.1, on the reverse strand, counting down.
GTCTCTGAAAATACAATATATAGACCATCCTAACCCCTTCCCATGCCTCTAGGGGTCGAGTTCATCCTTCTAGGAGCAGTTTGAGCGAATTCTAAACAAGGAGCTGATATCTAGGCAGCCCAACAACTTGCCTCTAAAAGGAAGGAAACTGATTCATTCATTTAATTTTCACTTTTTAGTGAATGAATCATCTAGAAAAAGTAAATACATGCCAAAATTACATCATGGTTACCATATTACATCAAGCTAGATCAAAAATTACATCAAGAGGTGAAACTAGTCAAAACTGGCCAAATTTCTAAGCTGAAAGGCAAAAATTGGGTCAAAATTCTCTATGCGCTGCGCTCAAAAGCTCTATGCGCCGTGCTACTTTGAACCTATTTTGGGAGCACTTCCTGAAGCCCAAATCGATCTCATGATAACTCGTTGGAAAGCCCTGGACGTCTGCTATCCAACCCAAGTGGAATGTTTCAATTTGGAGCTCATTTTCCCCTCCAAAACTTCATTCTCCCAAGACTACTTCCTGCTGGTGCAAAAGGTGGCAGAAAGGTGATTTTCATGGTGTTTTTGGCCCTTTAGGCAGCCCAGAATGTGATGAAATGCTTCGGCCATACCTGAACATCCATAATATATCATGAAAAACCCAAAAATGCAAAGTTTTACTCCAGAAGATGTCCCAAACATAAGCGTGCGTCGGGTGGCGCGACGCGTCGGGCGGAAAAACCTGTTTTGCAACCAGAATTTCAAAAATGAAAAAATCTTCTCCAAATTTTCTAAAATTTGGAGTGAAGGTCTCCCATCATGTCTCATGCTCAGCCAAGGAAGCTTTGGCCAAGATTCGGAGTGGATCCGGCCTCTTTCGACGTTTCAGTGCCTTTCTCAACCTTGCCTTCAGGATCTTCATTTTTGCTCTGCAAACGTGTGTACGGGCCCAATAGTGAGTCTTCATGTGTCTAAGCATGTCCTTGTCCCTATTGGCCTTCACCAAGAGCTTCTCTAGATGAATGTTGACGTGCGTAAGGCAAGTCTCTCGCTCAACCGGTGTCATGTCACCTGGTCTCTTCCAGGCCAATTCCCGGTCTTCACGGATTTGCCACAACTCTATCAGTGTGTGCTGATCCTCCAGCTATTTATTACACTGCTCCAAATAATGTATAACCCACTGATCTCTCTCCAACTTCATGGTCAAAGTGTCAATCTCAGCCTTTTGTTCTTGGATGATCTCTTTCAGCTTCGAGCTAGGAGAGCTATCAACATCGATCAAAACAAAATCATTATCTTGGCCTCCCGAGGGGCCCTCATCGTGCATAGGCCTCTTGCCTCTGTCCTGAACCTGTACCTATGCTGATGTAGAAGGAGAGACCCCTTTCACGCCATGTGGAGATAGTACTCGCGCTGCTGATGAAGATAACGAGACACCTTCCACCCCTGGTGGAGATAGTACTCGTGCTACTGATGAAGATAACGAGACCCCTTCCACCCCTGGTGGAGATAGTACTCGTCGCGATGCTGCAAATAAGGCTCTGTGGCCTCTCTAATATGTCACACACACTGGAGCACTGATAGGCTCAGTCTCAGGAATCTCAAACTGATGTGAAGGTTCTTCCTCATCATGTACAATCTCGGGAGGAGGCTGGGACGCTGCAAAGAAATCACGAGAAATGAACTCATCCCACGAGATGCCCTGTAATCCAAGCTGATGCACTACAATGATCTTGATGAGCGCGTACTGATAAATGTTGTTATGCTGCCGCGCTGGGGTCTTCTTCTGCACAAGGAATGTCATCCGCTCTATGTTTCGACACATGAAATAGGGGATACTCATCAGTCTCACTCTCGTAAAATGCATCAAAAGTCTGATGTGATATGCATAAAGACGTGAGAAATGGCCCTCACAGCTGAAATAACGAATGATGAGCTTCATCAGTGGTGCATACTCTTCCTTCAGAAACCGGAATGGAAATACCCTGCTCAGCTACCTCAAATATCCAGGTATGATGTAAGGCTCATAATATGCTCTATCCAGCTGCTGTCTCTTATTCCACTCCTCACCAATGATCGGTATCCCAGTCGCCTCAGAAATAGTCTTTGGTGTCAAAGTGAAGTTCACTCCGGCAAGATTTACATGACCATTATGCAAATGTAGGACAAATAGGCGAGCTAACTCATGATGATGCTGAGTTCGGGCAATCATCTCGCAATAATAGAAACATGACTGACGCTGAAAACAATCCATTGCAAACGGGCAAGCCTGCAATTGGGTTAAAGAAGTGGGATCCTCCCTGACATGCCTGCCACTTTTATGAGATCTCCTTGGCACATTTAGTTTTGCTGTAGAATCACTATCCTGCTCATATCCCTGCTCATATGGTGAATCTGTCTCTGACATGGTGCTGAAAACAAGGTGTCTGACAAGTCTATGATGATAAATCTATGTTTGTCTTTCAATGCCAAGTGTGCCAGATATATATCATGGTGCTATTAGAAATACTACAGTGGGAAAAGGACTGTCAAATGAGTTCCAAGTGTGAAGATAGCCACTATTTGAGGGACTTCGGAATTTGGGGATTTTAATGGGAATGAGTCATAGTAATGAGGGAATTTTTTAGGGATAGGAGTGCAATGAAAATATATAAGTGAAATCAAGGACATAAGCCAACCCTTGAATCTTGTGGAAACTTAGATTTTTATCAATGAAGGGAAGTGGTAACAAGTGATAGGGTTTGGGAATTCATTGACATGGGAACAAAGGGCAAAAGGGATATGGGGATAGTGGAAATAGGAAGGGACTACGGTATAACAACAATGATAATAGCAGTGAGAAAAATGATATGATAATAACAGTGACAAGAGAAAAAATAACAATGGAATGAGATCGTTTTGACAAGTTCCAGCTTTGACACCCAATTTCAAATTACAATCACCTCTCTTTAAACCCTATGGAGCAAATTTCAGTATAGGTATAGGGTTAAGTTTTTCACCATTTAACTTTTGATCTTCAGTCTCAAAAACACCAAGAATGACTTCAAATCAATGAGCAAAGAGTTTCCACTTACTTGGAACAAGAAAAATTGTTTGATTTTGAAAAATTGTAGAAGGTTGATGAATTTCGGGCTTGATGGCTCAATGCGCCGCGTGCAGACCCAATGCGCCGCGGCCAATGGGTGCGTCGTGCCTGTGGTAAAACACTCTGTCACTTTGGCTCTATGCGCCGCGCGCATTCTATGCGCCGCGCCCTATGCCAACGCGCCGCGCCACTATTATCACACACAGTCGGCCTTCACTTAAATACTGTTTGCTCTCCAACTTTGAAATTCGACTTCTCCATGACATTCTGTGAATGTTTTTTGATGCGAATGGGTTAAATAGCTTTGAGAAATATCTTGCAAGAGATGGTTTTGATTTTTTTTCTTCTCAAAACCCATTTTGTAATGTTCTTTGTATTTTGGCACTTTGTCATTTAATGAACTCTGTCTTTTGCTTTTCACTGATTTTCTGGACTTGAAATGATGAACATGGTTATTTTTTTGCAGGGATGTTGGCATTGATCTTTGGCAAAGGAGAACCAAAGTTTGCTTTGAAGTTTTCATGGCGGAAAAATACATCTTATTACAAAAAATGAATTCGACAATTTCTTATTCAAAACAGAGTTTTGAACAAGAAATGTCCTCGAATATGTTTGATGATGAAATTTTGAACTGAGAGCTTATTGAAAATCATCCTCATGGCCTGCGGGCATTTATAGGACATTTCAGAAGACTGAACCCTAGACTCAGAAACTAAAATGACTCTTTTTGACCAAAATAGCATTTATGACTGCAAATGACTTAAAATGAACTTTGATGATTTCCGAGAAATTTCGACTAACCCAGAAGGTACAAGCATGAGGGAAAATAAGAAGACCAAACCCTTCCATCAGTCAATGGCATGTCCCTAATGGAATGCAGATGAAAGAGTGGATTGAGACACCTAAACAATGAAATGCAATAAGAGAAATGATCTCTAATGGAGGGCTATAAAGACCGACTCTAACATTGGCTCCAATGGGGATGGTTGCTCCTTGGAGGTGCCAAGAACGACAGATCTTTGGGAGAGCAGACCAGTGCCTTATCCATTGGGCTATGGAGTCCATTTATTTGACAAAAGACTAATGACTCAATTTCGAAATTGAAATTACTGAAAGACTTGACTCAACAGACCAAACACAAATGACTCATGACTGACTTAAGACAAGAATTTACAAAGCTTTTTGAAAAAAGGCAGCAATCCATCAAGATTTGAAATCATGATGACAACCACCTGCAGACTAATGAAATATATACAATCATGTATAATGAGCTTTCCAATGTAACCAATCAAGCATATGGCTTCTTGACTGATTCTCCTGATCAGAACTTCTGGTCAACAATAGGTACTTGTAACTGGGCATCCAAAAACATAATTGACCATAATCTCCTTCATCACTGAATATTGCAATAATCACCTTCACTGCTGACTGCAACAGATTTGCCAGTGGATCCTGAAAAACATGAAGATTTACCTCCTGCTGAAAGAACAAGGTGTCTTTTTCTCCTGCTTCTGATCTTCCTTCAGTAAAAGTCTTTTCCTGGTCTTTAAAGAATTCTGAACAAGTGGATGAGAAAATCTCCTCTTCAAAGAAAATTTCAAAACATGAAACATATGAAGAAGAATCTGAAAGGCAGTCCTGAATGTTTTGATCTTCTGTAGTCTGAATATATTGTAGGTCATCTTCATATGATATGACAGCCAGATTCTCATTACATTCATCAATCATAAGAAAAGAAACTTCAGATGATTCTTGAAACCCAACACTATCAATTCTATCATCTACCAAAGATTCATTCAAGGAAACTTTTTCACTTACTTGAGCAAAGATTCCATCTTGTTGTTCATGAATTGATTGGATTACCTCTTTATGAAGATCTAGTTCCAGTGGGATGAGAGCATTTAGATCTATAACTCTGTTTTCTTCATGCCAGATGATTTCAAAAGCAGAGTTCTCTTTCATGGGATTCAACACAAGGTATTCTTGGTCATCACAATCTGAATCTGGATCTGAAATAGCTGACTTGACTAGATCACATTCTGAAATTAAAACTCGACTTCCCTGCATGATGTCTTCTTCTGTGGGCAGATCTGAAATGAAAATTTCTCTTTCATCATTTTTAGCCATATGGAAATCTTCAACCTGCTAATCTTGATAAGGATCCTTCAAGATTTTTGTGTGCTGCTGTAACAGATTTTCATACAATGCTTCCATGATTTCTTCGTCCATCAATTCATTATCCCCATAACAATTCTCAAGATCTTCAATGAAATTACTAATGCGTTCACAACAATTCTTCACTAACATTAAAGACGGACAAGATTCTCTATACCTTTCAAAGAATATTGAATGAAAATCCTTTAGACAGTAAATAGAAGCAGGTGGCAAAATTTCATACCAAGATCGGGCTTCATCTTCAAGAGTAGCCATAAACATCTTCATCAAACAGTCTTCAGGAAAGTCGATCTTCAATTTATGCACATGAATGTGAAATTTCACCAGATGAAGAGTAGCATCATTACCTTCCACATTTCTAAACATAGGCAAATTCTGAATCCAATCTACCTTGGGAATCTTATTTGGAAAACCTGAGATGTGATCTCGGCTCATGGGAGCGTACCTTCTTGCAATTTGATCCATCTTGAAAGTCTTAAGGTACTGATTTCTCTGCAGTGAAGTCACCATGAAGCATTGATCTCTGGATTTTTCAGTGAATGAAGTTGCCAGGTGAATGATTTCAGCCTTGCGGTGTCTGATCGTTATCCACCATCAACAATCAGATGTGAACTTGATACATGTACTGGGGCAAGACAATCTACAATTCAAGTGTCACGTTCACAAGCTAAACCGGAGATCGACTGAAGCAGCATTTATCTACTTCTGCTTATGCATAGCAAAAGCGTTTCGAAAGCTACCTGGCATGACTTCAGACTCCGTCTATAACTTATGAAGAAAATAACATCAATAAGCAAACCATTTCCTTCCCCAGTATGGTCGCCACTATGTTAGTTCCCAAATCCACTTGAGGCTGAAATAAGGCAGAAGAAGGACAACACCAAACCACGCTCAGCCTCGTAGCTAGCCCTACGAGGACAGGAGAGGGCTCTCTCCAGGTCAATCTTAATGAAAATATTCAAAGGGGCTTGAGATGACTAAAACAACAACTTATGTTAGGCTAGATAACCAAATAGGAGGGTTTGATTTTGATTTTTAGGGGTTTTTGTTGGAAAAAGGGAAAAACAATTTTTGGGGTTGGGGATGAGGCCAAATCTTGCAGAGTTGAAGTTGGGGCAGGGTAGGAAGCGGATTTGATGTCTTAGATCGAGTGAATGGATGTAAAATACTACCGAGGAGCTGAAGAGGGCAAGAGCAAGCAAGGATCCTCTTCAAACTAACGAAGAACATAAAAAACTAAACAAAAGCTTAAGGCAGAGCACTGGCAAATCAATGAATTCTACCTCAATTACTCATTTGTTTAATTCAGAAGCATAGAGAAGGAAAATGGAATACATATAACATTAATGAAAATTACAATAACATGAGAAGAACATCATCAAAACTCAGAAGCCACAAGGATCCCAACAAGTGCTGCAAAACTCTGGTCTTTCCTTTGCCAAAAACTGAAAATGGATATACAATGAGGTGCCAAACTTTTCCCAAGAGTCCAACCCTAAAAATGTCTCTGAAAATATAATATATAGACCATCATAACCCCTTCCCATGCATCTAGGGGTCGATTTCATCCTTCTAGGAGTAGTTTGAACCAATTCTAAACAAGGAGCTGAAATCTAGACAGCCCAACAACTTGCCTCTAAAAGGAAGGAAACTGATTCATTCATTTAATTTTCACTTTTTAGTGAATGAATCATCTAGAAAAAGTAAATACATGCCAAAATTACATCATGGTTACCATATTACATCAAGCTAGATCAAAAATTACATCAAGAGGTGAAACTAGTCAAAACTGGCCGAATTTCTGAGCTGAAAGGCAAAAATTGGGTCAAAATTCTCTATGCGCCGCGCTACTTTGGACCTATTTTTGGAGCACTTCATGAAGTCCAAATCGAGCTCATGATATCTCGTTGGAAAGCCCTAGACGTCTGCTATCCAACCCAAGTGGAATTTGTCAATTTGGAGCTCATTTTCCCCTCCAAAACTTCATTCTCCCAAGACTACTTCTTGTTGGTGCAAAAGGTGGCAGAAAGGTGATTTTCATGGTGTTGTTGGCCCTTTAGGCAGCCCAGAATGTGATGAAATGCTTCGGAAATTCCTGAAAATCCATAATATATCATGAAAAACCCAAAAATGCAAAGTTTTCCTCCAGAATATGTCCCAAGCATAAGCGCGCGTTGGGTGCCGTGACGCGTCGGGCGGAAAAACCTGTTTTGCAACCAAAATTTTCAAAATGACAAAATCTTCTCCAAATTTGCTGAAATTTGGAGTGAAGGTCTCCCATCATGTCTCATGCTCAGCCAAGGAAGCTTCAGCCAAGATTCGGAGTGGATCTGGCCTCTTTCGACGTTTCATTGCCTTTCTCAACCTTGCCTTCAGGATCTTCATTTTTGCTCTGCAAACGTGTGTACGGGCCCAATAGTGAGTCTTCATGTGTTTGAGCATGTCTTTGTCCCTATTGGCCTTCGCCAAGAGCTTCTCCAGATGAATTTTGACATGCGTAAGGCAAGTATCTCGCTCAACCGGTGTCATGTCACCTGGACTCTTCTGGGCCAATTCCCGGTCTTCACGGATTTGCCGCAACTCTATGAGTGTGTGATGATCCTCCAGCTGTTTATTACGCTGCTCCAAATAATTTATAACCCACTGATCTCTCTGCAACTTCATGGTCAAAGTGTCAATCTCAGCCTTTTGTTCCTGGATGATCTCTTTCAGCTTCGAGCTAGGAGAGCTCGCATCAACATCGATCAAAACAAAATCAGTATCTTGGCCTCCCGAGGGGCCCTCATCGTGCATAGGCCTCTTGCCTCTATCCTAAACCTATACCTGTGCTGATGTAGAAGGCGAGACCCCTTCCACGCCATGTGGAGATAGTACTCGCGCTGCTGATGAAGATAACGAGACCCCTTCCACCCCTGGTGGAGATAGTACTCGTGCTGCTGATGAAGATAACGAGACCCCTTCCACCCCTGGTGGAGATAGTACCCGTCGTGCTGCTGCAAATAAGGCTCTGTGGCCTCTATGATATGTCACACACACTGGAGCACTAATAGGCTCAGTCTCAGGAATCTCAAACTGATGTGAAGGTTCTGCCTCATCATGTACAATCTCGGGAGGAGGCTGGGGCGCTGCAAAGAAATCACGAGAAATGAACTCATCCCACGAGATGCCCTGTAATCCAAGCTGATGCACTACAATGATCTTGATGAGCGCATAATGATAAATGCTGTTATGCTGCTACGCTGGGGTCTTCTTCTGCACAAGGAATGTCATCCGCTCTATGCTTCGACACATGAAATAGGGGATACTCATCAGTCTCACTCTCGTAAAATGCATCAAAAGTCTGATGTGATATGCATAAAGACGTGAGAAATGGCCCTCACAGCTGAAATAACGAATGATGAGCTTCATCAGTGGTGCATACTCTTCCTTCAGAAACCGGAATGGAAATACCCTGCTCAACTGCCTCAAATATCCAGGTCTGATGTAAGGCTCATAATATGCTCTAGCCAGCTGCTGTCTCTTATTCCACTCCTCACCAATGTTCGGTATCCCAGTCGCCTCAGAAATAGTCTCTGGTGTCAAAGTGAATTTCACTCCGGCAAGATTTACATGACCATTATGAAAATGTAGGACAAATAGGCGAGCTAACTCATGATGATGCTGAGTTCGGGCAATCATCTCGCAATACTGGAAACATGACTGACGCTGAAAACAATCCATTGCAAGCGGGCAAGCCTGCAATTGGGTCAAAGAAGTGGGCTCCTCCCTGACATTCCTGCCACTTTTATGAGATCTCATTGGCACATTTAGTTCTGCTGTAGAATCACTATCTTGCTCATATCCCTACTCATATGTTGAATCTGTCTCTGACATGGTGCTGAAAACAAGGTGTCTGACAAGTCTATGATGATAAATCTATGTTTGTTTTTCAATGTCAAGTGTGCCACATATATATCATGGTGCTATAAGAAATACTACAGTGGGAAAAGCACTGTCAAATGAGTTCCAAGTGTGAAGACAACCACTGTTTGAGGGACTTAGGAATTTGGGGATTTTAATGGGAATGAGTGATAGTAATGACGGTAGTTTTTAGGGATAGGAGTGCAATGACAATATATAAGTGAAATCAAGGACATAAGCCAGCCCTTGAATCTTGTGGAAACTTAGATTTTTATCAATGAAGGGAAGTGGTAACAAGTGATAGGGTTTGGGAATTCATTGACATGGGAACAAAGGGCAAAAGGGATATGGGGATAGTGGAAATAGGAAGGGACTACGGTATAACAACAATGATAATAGCAGTGAGAACAATGATATGATAATAACAGTGACAAGAGCACAAATAACAATGGAATGAGATCATTTTGACAAGTTCCAGCTTTGACACCCAATTTCAAATTACAATCACCTCTCTTTAAACCCTATAAAGAAAATTTCAGTATAGGTATAGGGTTAAGTTTTTCACCATTTAACGCTTGATATTCAGTCCCAAACACACCAAGCATGACTTCAAATCAATGAGCAAAGAGTTTCCACTTACTTGGAATAAGAAAAATTGTTTGATTTTGAAAAATTGCAGAAGGTTGATGAATTTCGGGCTTGATGGCTCAATGCGCCGCGCGCAGACCCAATGCGCCGTGGCATTTGGGTGCGCCACGCCTGTGGTAAAAAACTCTGTCACTTTGGCTCTATGCACCGCGCCTTATGCCAACGCGCCGCGCCACTATTATCACACACAGTCAGCCTTCACTCAAACACTGTTTGCTGTCCAATTTTGAAATTCGATTTCTCCATGAGATTCTGTGAATGTTTCTTGATGCGAATGGGTTAAATAGCTTTGAGAAATATCTTGCAAGAGATGGTTTTGATTTTTTTTTCTTCTCAAAACCCATTTTGTAATGTTCTTTTTATTTTGGCACTTTGTCATTTAATGAACTCTGTCTTTTGCTTTTCATTGACTTTCTGGACTTGAAATGATGAACATGGTTATTTTTTTGCAGGGATGTTGGCATTGATCTTTGGAAAAGGAGAACCAGAGTCTGCTTTGAATTTTTCATGGCGGAAAAATACATCTTATTACAAAAAATGAATTCGACAATTTCTTATTCAAAACAGAGTTTTGAACAAGAAATTTCCTCGAATATGTTTGATGATGAAATTTTGAACTGAGTGCTTATTGAAAACCATCCTCATGGCCTGCGGGCATTTATAGGACATTTCAGAAGACTGAACCCTAGACTCAGAAACTAAAATGACTCTTTTTGACCAAAATAGCATTTATGACTACAAATGACTTAAAATGAACTTTGATTATTTCCGAGAAATTTTGACTAACCCAGCAGGTACAAGCATGAGGGAAAATAAGAAGACCAAACCCTTCTATCAGTCAATGGCATGCCCCTAACGGAATGCAGATGAATGAGCGGAATGAGACACCTAAACAATGAAATGCAATAAGAGAAATGATCTCTGACGGAGGGCTGTAAAGACCGACTCTAACATTGGCTCCAATGGGGATGGTAGCTCCTTGGAGGTGCCAAGAACGACAGATCTTTGGGAGAGCAGACTAGTGCCTTATCCATTGGGCTATGGAGTCCATTTATTTGGCAAAAGACTAATGACTTAATTTCGAAACTGAAATTACTGAAAGACTTGACTCAACAGACCAAACACAAATGACTCATGACTGACTTAAGATAAGAATTTACAAAGCTTTTTGAAAAAAGGCAGTAGTCCATCAAGATTTGAAATCATGATGACAACCACCTGCAGACTAATGAAATATATACAATCATGTATAATGAGCTTTCTAATGTAACCAATCAAGCAGATGGCTTCTTGACTGATTATCGTGATCAGATCTTCTGGTCAACAATATGTACTTGTAACTGGGCATCCAAAAACATAATTGACCATAATCTCCTTCATCATTGAATACTTCAATAATCACCTTCACTGCTGACTGCAACAGATTTGCCAGTGGATCCTGAAAAACATGAAGATTTACCTCCTGCTGAAAGAACAGGGTGTCTTTTTCTCCTGCTTCTGATCTTCCTTCAGTAAAAGTCTGTTCCTGGTCTTCAAAGAATTCTGAACAAGTGGATGAGCAAATCTCCTCTTCAAAGAACATTTCAAAACATGAAACATATGAAGAAGAATCTGAAAGGTAGTCCTGAATGTTTTGATCTTCTGTAGTCTGAATATATTGTAGGTAATCTTCATATGATATGACAGCCAGATTCTCATTACATTCATCAATCATAAGAAAAGAAACTTCAGATGATTCTTGAAACCCAACACTATCAATTCTATCATCTACCAAAGATTCATTCAAGGAAACTTTTTCACTTACTTGAGCAAAGATTCCATCTTGTTGTTCATGAATTGACTGGATTACCTCTTTATGAAGATCTAGTTCCAGTGGGATGAGAGCATTTAGATCTGTAACTCTGTTTTCTTCATGCCAGATGATTTCAACAACAGAGTTCTCTTTCATGGGATTCAGCACAAGGTATTCTTGGTCATCACAATTTGAATCTGGATCTAAAATAGCTGACTTGACTAGATCACATTCTGAAATTAAAACTCGACTTCCCTGCATGCTGTCTTCTTCTGTGGGCAGATCTGAAATGAAAATTTCTCTTTCATCATTTTCAGCCATATGGAAATCTTCAACCTGCTGATCTTGATAAGGATCCTTCAAGATTTTTGTGTGCTGCTGTAACGGATTTTCATACAATTCTTCCATGATTTCTTCGTCCATCAATTCATTATCCCCATAACAATTCTCAATATCTTCAATGAAATTACTAATGCGTTCACAACAATTCTGCACTAACATTAAAGACGGACAAGATTCTCTATACCTTTCAAAGAATATTGAATGAAAATCCTTTAGACAGTAAATAGAAGCAGGTGGCCAACTTTCATACCAAGATCGGGCTTCATCTTCAAGAGTAGCCATAAACATCTTCATCAAACAGTCTTCAGGAAATTCGATCTTCAATTTATGCACATGAATGTGAAATTTCACCAGATGAAGAGCAGCATCATTACCTTCCACATTTCTGAACATAGGAAAATTCTGAAGCCAATCTACCTTGGGAATATTATTTGGAAAACCTGGGATGTGATCTCGGCTCATGGGAGCGTACCTTCTTGCAACTCGATCCATCTTGAAAGTATTAAGGTACTGATTTCTCTGCAGTGAAGTCACCATGAAGCATTGATCTCTGGATTTTTCAGTGAATGAAGTCGCCAGGTGAATGATTTCAGCCTTGCGGTTTTTGATCATTGTCCACCATCAACAATCATATGTGAACTTGATACATGTACTGGGGCAAGACAATCTACAAGTCAAGTGTCATGTTCACAAGCTAAACCGGAGATCGACTGAAGCAACGTTTATCTACTTCCGCTTATGCATAGAAAAAGCGTTTCAAAAGCTACCTGGCGTGACTTCAGACTCCATCTATAACTTATGAATCAAATAACATCAATAAGCAAACCATTTCCTTTTCCAGTATGGTCGTCACTATGTTAGTTCCCAAATCCACCTTAGGCTGAAATAAGGCAGAAGAAGGACAATACCAAACTACGCTCAGCCTCGTAGCTAACCCTACGAGGACAAGAGAGGGCTCTCTCTGGGTCAATCTCAATGAAAATATTCAAAGGGGCTTGAGATGACTAAAAAAACAACTGATCTTAGTCTAGATAATCAAATAGGAGGGTTTGATTTTGATTTTTAGGGGTTTTTGTTGGAAAAATGGAAAAACAATTTTTGGGGTTGGGGATGAGGCCAAATCTTGCAGAGTGGAAGTTGGGGCAGGGTAGGTAGCGGCTTTGATGTCTTAGATCGAGTGAATGGATGGAAAAGACTGCTGAGGAGCTAAAGAGGGCAAGAGCAAGCAAGGATCCTCTTCAAACTGATGAAGAACATAAAAAACTAAACAAAAGCTTAAGGCAGAGCACAGGAAAATCAATGAATTCTACCTCAATTACTCATTTGTTTAATTCATAAGCATAGAGAAGGAAAATGGCATACATATAACATTAATGAAACTTGAAATAACATGAGAATAACATCATCAAAACTCAGAAGCCACAAGGATCCCAAAAAGTGCTGCAAAACTCTGGTCTTTCCTTTGCCAAAAACTGAAAATGGATATACAATGAGGTGCCAAACTTTTCCCAAGAGTCCAACCCTAAAAATGTCTCTGAAAATACAATATATAGACCATACTAACCCCTTACAATTCCTCTAGGGGTTGATTTCATCCTTCTAGGAGCAGTTTGAACCAATTCTAAACAAGGAGCTGAAATCTAGGCAGCCCAACAACTTGCCTCTAAAAGGAAGGAAACTGATTCATTCATTTAATTTTCACTTTTTAGTGAATGAATCATCTAGAAAAAGTAAATACATGCAAAAATTACATCATGGTTACCATATTACATCAAGCTAGATCAAAAATTACATCAAGAGGTGAAACTAGTCAAAACTGGCCGAATTTCTGAGCTGAAAGGCAAAAATTGGGTCAAAATTCTCTATGCGCTGCGCTCAAAAGCTCTATGCGCCACGCTACTTTGGACCTGTTTTTGGAGCACTTCTTGAAGTCCAAATCGAGCTCATGAGAGCTCGTTGGAAAGCCCTGGAGGTATGCTATCCAACCCAAGTTGAATTTGTCAATTTGGAGCTCATTTGCCCCTACAAAAATTCATTCTCCCAAGACTACTTCGTGTTGGTGCAAAAGGTGGCAGAAAGGTGATTTTCATGGTGTTTTTGGCCCTTTAGGCAGCCCAGAATGTGATGAAATGCTTCGGCCATTCCTGAACATACATAATATATCGTGAAAAACCCAAAAATGCAATTTTTTCCTCCAGAAGATATCCCAAACATAAGCGCGCGTCGGGTGGCGTGACGTGTCAGGCGGAAAAACTTGTTTTGCAACCAAAATTTTCAAAATGACAAAATCTTCTCCAAATTTGCTAAAATTTGGAGTGAAGGTCTCCCATCATGTCTCATGCTCAGCCAAGGAAGCTTCGGCTAAGATTCGGAGTGGATCTGGCCTCTTTCGACGTTTCACTGCCTTTCTCAACCTTGCCTTCAGGATCTTCATTTTTGCTCTGCAAACGTGTGTATGGGCCCAATAGTGAGTCTTCATGTGTCTGAGCATGTCTTTGTCCCTATTGGCCTTCGCCAAGAGCTTCTCCAGATGAATGTTGATGTGCGTAAGGCAAGTCTCTCGCTCAACCGGTGTCATGTCACCTGGTCTCTTCCGGGCCAATTCCCGATCTTCACGGATTTGCCGCAATTCTATGAGTGTGTGCTGATCCTCCAGCTATTTATTACGCTGCTCCAAATAATGTATAACCCATTGACCTCTCTGCAACTTCACGGTCAAAGTGTCAATCTCAGCCTTTTGTTCTTGGATGATCTCTTTCAGCTTCGAGCTAGGAGAGCTCGCATCAACATCGATCAAAACAAAATCAATATCTTGGCCTCCCGAGGGGCCCTAATCATGCATAGGCCTCTTGCCTCTGTCTTGAACCTGTACCTGTGCTGATGTAGAAGGTAAGACCCCTTCCACGTCATGTGGAGATATTACTCACGCTACTAATGAAGATAACGAGATCGCTTCCACCCCTGGTGGAGATAGTACTCGTGCTGCTGATGAAGATAACGAGACCCCTTCCACCCCTGGTGGAGATAGTACTCGTCGTGCTGCTACAAATAAGGCTTTGTGGCCTCTCTGATATGTCACACACACTGGAGCACTGATAGGCTCAGTCTCAGGAATCTCAAACTGATGTGAAGGTTCTACCTCATCATGTACAATCTCGGGAGGAGGCTGGGACGCTGCAAAGAAATCACGAGAAATGAACTCATCCCATGAGATGCCCTATAATCCAAGTTGAGGCAATACAATGATCTTGATGAGCACGTAATGATAAATGCTGTTATGCTGCCGTGCTGGGGTCTTCTTCTGCACAAGGAATTTCATCCACTCTATGTTTCGACACATGAAAATCAGTCTCACTCTCGTAAAATGCATCAAAAGTATGATGTGATATGCATAAAGACGTGAGAAATGGCCCTCACAGCTGAAATAACGAATGATGAGCTTCATCAGTGGTGCATACTCTTCCTTCAAAAATCGGAATGGAAATATCCTGCTCAGCTGCCTCAAATATCCAGGTCTGATGTAAGGCTCATAATATGCTCTATCCAGCTGTTGTCTCTTATTCCACTCCTCACCAATGTTCGGTATCCCAGTCGCCTCAGAAATTGTTTCTGGTGTCAAAGTGAAGCTCACTCTGGCAAGATTTACATGACCATTATGCAAATGTAGGAAAAATAGGCGAGCTAACTCATGATGATGCTGAGTTCGGGAAATCATCTCACAATACTGGAAACATGACTGACGAAAACAATCCATTGCAAGCGGGCAAGCCTGCAATTGGGTCAAAGAAGTCGGCTCCTCCCTGACATGCCTGCCACTTTTATGAGATCTCCTTGGCACATTTAGTTCTGCTATAAAATCACTATCCTGCTCTCACCCTGCTCATATGGTGAATCTGTCTCTGACATGGTGCTGAAAACAAGGTGTCTGACAAGTCTATGATGATAAATCTATTTTTGTTTTTCAATGCCAAGTGTGCCACATATATATCATGGTGCTATAAGAAATACCACAATGGGAAAAGGACTGTCAAATGAGTTCCAAGTGTGAAGACAGCCACTGTTTGAGGGACCTAGGAATTTGGGGATTTTAATGGGAATGAGTGATAGTAATGAGGGTAGTTTTTAGGGATAGGAGTGCAATGACAATATATAAGTGAAATCAAGGACATAAGCCAGCCCTTGAATCTTGTGGAAGCTTAGATTTTTATCAATGAAGGGAAGTGGTAACAATTGATGGGGTTTGGGAATTCATTGACATGGGAACAAAGGGAAAAAGGGATATGGGGATAGTGGAAATAGGAAGGGACTACGGTATAACAACAATGATAATAGCAGCGAGAACAATGATATGATAATAACAGTGACAAGAGCACAAATAACAATGGAATGAGATCGTTTTGACAAGTTCCAGCTTTGACACCCAATTTCAAATTACAATCACCTCTCTTTAAACCCTATGAAGCAAATTTCAGTATAGGTATAGGGTTAAGTTTTTCACCATTTAACACTTGATCTTCAGTCCCAAACACACCAAGCATGACTTCAAATAAATGAGCAAAGAGTTTCCACTTACTTGGAACAAGAAAAATTGTTTGATTTTGAAAAATTGTAGAAGGTTGATGAATTTCGGGTTTGATGGCTCAATGCACCACGCGTAGACCCAATGCGCCGTGGCCTTTGGGTGCGCCGCACCTGTGGTAAAACACTCTGTCACTTTGGCTCTATGCGCCGCGCCCTATGCCAACGTGCCGTGCCACTATTATCACACACAGTCGACCTTCACTCAAACACTGTTTG
Organism: Pinus albicaulis; assembly: GCA_034641835.2. Classification (NCBI taxonomy): domain Eukaryota; kingdom Viridiplantae; phylum Streptophyta; class Pinopsida; order Pinales; family Pinaceae; genus Pinus; species Pinus albicaulis. Next base: position 1,510,685,970 of record CM076584.1, on the reverse strand, counting down.
CTCTCCAACTTTGAAATTCGACTTCTCCATGAGATTCTGTGAATGTTTCTTGATGCGAATGGGTTAAATAGCTTTGAGAAATATCTTGCAAGAGATGGTTTTGCTTTTTTTTCTTCTCAAAACCCATTTTGTATTGTTCTTTTTATTTTGGCACTTTGTCATTTAATGAACTCTGTCTTTTGCTTTTCACTGACTTTCTGGACTTGAAATGACGAACATGGTTATTTTTTTGCAGGGATGTTGGCATTGATCTTTGGAAAAGGAGAACCAGAGTCTGCTTTGAAGTTTTCATGGCGGAAAAATACATCTTATTACAAAAAATGAATTCGACAATTTCTTATTCAAAACAGAGTTTTGAACAATAAATGTCCTTGAATATGTTTGATGATGAAATTTTGAACTGAGAGCTTATTGAAAACCAACCTCATGGCCTGCAGGCATTTATAGGACATTTCAGAAGACTGAACCCTAGACTCAGAAACTAAAATGACTCTTTTTGACCAAAATAGCATTTATGACTGCAAATGACTTAAAATGAACTTTGATGATTTCGGAGAAATTTCGACTAACCCAGGAGGTACAAGCATGAGGGAAAATAAGAAGACCAAACCCTTCCGTCAGTCAATGGCATGCGCCTAACAGAATGCAGATGAATGAGCGGAATGAGACACCTAAACAATGAAATGCAATAAGAGAAATGATCTCTGACGGAGGGCTGTAAAGACCGACTCTAACAGTTCCAACACGATCCCTTGCTACAATTTTTTTTGAAATCCCAAAATTCACTTTCTTAGCCACTATCATCCTGCTCCATGCTTGGAAGATCAACGCCGGGTGCGTTTAGTGAAGGAAAAGCTCTATGGGGCCAAGAAATTCATGCAACAAATTTCTGACAAAGCCAACACCATAGGGGAGATATCCCACCTGCAACAAGATTTTTCCATATGAATTGCAGAAGAACACATAACCACGTCATATGAACATAGTCTCCACAACTCCAATGTCGTGAGAGAAATATCTCACTTCTGATGGGGGAATGCCACAAAGGCTACAAAGGAACACAAAACCACAACAAACTATTTGAAATGTTACAAAAGAAATGAGAGGTGACATATTAATATAAAGGTTTGTATTGCAATGTTGATAATGTTGGACTTGCCAACATTCAAAGCGGTCTCCTCTATATGAGGTCCCAATTAGACCTCACATTGTTTGGTGTAGGAGCCCCATCTTGAATATGACCCGATTGTCATCTACTTAAATATTTTCTTTGGATTTAGCTATCAACAAGAGAGAGAATCACATATCTGCCTTTGAAAAGAAAGTAGGTATGCCTAGTGAATGTTCAGTTCTAGGTGTGTCAAGGTTCTTCTACTGTGGAGGGAAAAGAAAGTGAGCCTCTAAGAGAGAGATAATAGTACTACCCTAGTAGATATGCACACAAAAGGAAATATCCATCTCACATATAGCAGAATATTCTGCAAAGACCCAATGATTGTTACAACCATTACAACACATGCTCAATATGATAATCACTAAAATAATCAATATAGTTCAACTACTTTAGTACAGGTGTGAACAAAGATGAATCATAAAAATTTACAAAGAATTATTACAAATATTCATAATCCATGCTAGAATAATGTTCTAGCCATCAAAATTAAAATATTAAGTAAATCTCCCAAGACACATGAATAAAACAAACACCACTTGCTCCAATAGTGGAGTGTTGGAGCCACTACTTGCTCCCCCAACGAAATAACTTTGTCTCTCTTATGCCTTATCAGAGAAGCCAAGGCGATAAATTATTTTGCTTGTACAATGAGGATGTATATATAATAAATTGGGTGTTCCTTCATCTCTCTTGTGACTCTTGGGCTACTCTCATGAATATTTTACTTCCTATGACTTTTCAACTTTCATATGGCTCTTTACATTGTGTACATGTCCTTTAGACTTACACTTCACTATACATTTTCGAATAAGAATTTACAATAATCCACAGAATGATGTGGCACTTGATGATTCATAACATTACATGACATGACACTGATGACATGGACTGAATGATTACATGGAAATGTCAAGCCATTATTTGTTTCTTCTTCCTTTGTGTATTCTTCAATATGATCTCTTCTTCACCTCCATATGGCTTAGAGATGAGGAGTCTTTAGTGCTACCATATCTTGTGATGTTTTCGCAAAATAATGTCCCTTTTCTTCCTCCTGATTGATTAAAGTTTACCTTAAACTACATAGGTTTATTCTAGCATGGTCTCCTTCTCCATATCCTTCGTCATCATCATGTCATAGCATGATAGAGTACTTTCATCTACAGTTTACTCATGACAAGATGACATCGGTCCGATAAAACCCCTAGTCTAAGATGATGCATGATGATCCACTGATTGAGCTGGAATTGGGTGGCAGGATGAGAGAGAGGCTCAATGACTTCACAAGTGCACAATTCAGACAATAAAGGATTAAGACTGAGCCTCGAGACAATGCAATACATAGTTTAGGATGGATTGGGCTTGAATATTTCGCAGTTTGGGGATTCAAGGAGCCAAAATAAGGTCTTGAGAACTAAAATTTCCCACAACATACTGCTGGAAGGATAAGGAGGCTAAATTATTACACAATAGTGTAGTTCAATAGCTGAAGGCTGAGAATTTAGGACTAAGACTACACAATGTGCTATTCAGACTTGACTATAGGATAAGATTGCACAGTTTATGAGATCAGGGGCTGGGTTTGAGCACTGAGATTGCGTAGTGCACAATTTTGGGAGGAAAAATTTACACATTGAATATTTCCAATAGACAAGGCTGCTACTTGAGGGCTGAGACTACGTAGTGCACAATTCAGATGGGTTGAAAGAGATTGAGTGGCCCAATCAGGGAGTTTCCCAATTTTAACTAAGTGTTGGATTAATGTAATGAATATGAACAAAAGAAGACTCTTAGTATGATATCACACTTAGATTACTTGACCACACAAATAGGAGCATTAAAAACACATGGATAACACACTTTCCTCAATGTGAAAACTTTGTGACGACTAAACCAAGTGCGGCACCAAAAATACACTTTGCGATGACTGTGACGACACTTTTGTGACAGTGCTTGAAACTTTGGAAATGAGTGCGATAGATGTTTTCATGATAAAAAAAACTCATTTGCACATGAATTACTCCCTAAACACACCAAAACTAGCTTGTGTACATCATATGACACTTAATATTCTAAAAGACAAAAAATTGATTTTCTCACAAACGGGACCAAAACACTGAGAGAAAAAAAATGAAATGACTCTTAATGTTTGTGACGACAACATGCAAAGTCAAAGTAGGCTCCAAAAATTGGGTGTAAGTCAAAATTTTGGAGGGTGTTGTAGCAACGAAAATAATTGATGACACACTGGTTGAATTCCAACTTGTCTTCCTTGGTTTATTCTTTTGTGCAGGGTCTAGTTCTTCAGGGAGTATTGATTCATCGTTAAGACAAATTTGGTTTCCCCACTTACCCCATGCATAGAATTAGTCTTATTTTTCCTTTCTCGGTTAAACAAAAACACGAGACCAATAATATCACAATGTTTTGAACTAAGGAAGGGTAGTTTAGTTCGCGAGCTTTAGATTTTCAGAGTATAGTTTTAATATCTGGTATTACTCCACTGCCAGTAGGCCTGAATAGTACACTGATGGAGTCACTATAGGAATAAAAACATTTCTTCATTTCTAGTGAGCCTAGAAAATACCCTAACAGAGTTTCTTGCTTCACGTCTCTATACAAGAATCCTTTCCTTCTTTCACTCTTTATTTATGTATTTTATATATAGGAATATGCAGAGGAAATTATTCATTTCATGGGTGGAAGAGTGATTCGGATCTTGGGGGGAGGCCCCCAAGATCTAAACAGTTGAAATGGATCTGACAAGATCTGTAAAATTAAAATGCCAAAAAAAAGAGAGAACACAAGGAAAACAAAACCACAAAGAAACTTGTTTTATTAAAATAGAGAATAACTATAGAAGCTACATTGTGGCGGACAATCTATCCTTTTACAAACTGAGGCTTTTTATTTATAGCATTTTTTGAGTTACAATACCATGTGTAGATACCATAGGCCAATACCATGTGTAAATCCCATGTGTGGATGACTACCATGGGTAACTTACAATACCATGGGCGAATAAATATCATGGGTGGATGAATGCCATGGGTCGATGCCATTTACAATACCATGGGTAAATTCCATGGGTGGATGGATAACATGGGTAGATGAATACCATGGGTTGATGCCATTTTCCATTCAGATCAAAGAGGGATCCAGACTTATTGAGAGAATAAGAGGTTGTTCCTTGAGAGAAGCATATGTAAGACCTATTGTTATAGTTTTCTCAGTTATATTTTCCCCTTATCCTTCTCTACTTGATAGGATAAGCATGGAAAACACCAAAACATAAAGAACCGAGTGTAGGCGTAAGGTTTTCATAATGGACATGAATATCATGGTTCAACACAAAGCTCTCCTTAAAAAGACACATATTTTCCATTAGGACATCATTGACAAAAAGATGTAACCAAAATGAAGAATAAGGACTGAAGGTTAGTAAAATGTTGTAGTGTCATAAGACACTTTTCAAATTCAGCCACATGTAATGAAGACAATGAGCATATTTACATATGACATTTATTTACACAGACAAAAAGAAACAAGAACACAAAACAAGACAAAACAAATGAAAAAAGAGAATACTATGTACATACGATAGGGAAAAAACCTAGACCATCATTAAAAATACTATTTTAAGTCTTGTCCATTAACATGAAGAGAGTCAATATTCCTGTCTAAATATTGGAGACGATGTGTGTTGGAAAACATTATCGTGCATGGTATACAATCCAATCCATAAGGATTGGAAATTAGTATGTTTACCTTTGACCTCATGGAATTTATTCCACGTCACCCACACTGAATTCATTTTTCCCTACAGACTTCTTTCCAAACCATCTCTTGATACTACTTTGATGGGGAGAAAATTTCTCTTTAGATTTATTTATTTCTTCCTGTAGCTTGAAAAAGGTTTTTATCCTACTCTGAACCAATAGGCATGGATTACCTTGAGATTATGCGAGAGTTTAAGGGTAGGAAAATATATTTCTAGGGTAGGAATACTTCTTTTCCATACACTAGGAAGTTGGGAGAGGTATTCAGAGAAGGTTTAGGCATGAATTGGTCAACCCATAGGGCATTCATCACAAAAAAGTTCTAGTTCATTTTTTGAGAGAATACAATATTTTTTATAATATAGATAAGGTTCTTATTGGTTGATTTGGTAAGAATGTTTCCTTGTGGATAATAATTAGATGTATCTTTCAATAATACCATTTTAAAATGAAAAATAATATAATCTGAGTGATGAAAAATATGTTGCATTATAAAAAACAAGTGAAGTCAGAATGCCAAACCTGGTAATGATATTCTGTTTAAGGAAGTTGATGACTTCTTGATCATTCACTTGCGTGAGTGGGACTGCTTCTATCTACCATGTCAAGTAATTCATGGTAGTAAGAATATAGCGGTGTTGCTTTGATGTATGGAAAAATATCACCGATAGCATCCAAACCCAATTGCTAAATTGGTTCTTTCACAATGATAGGTTGTAATGGGGCAATTGATTTCTTCCCTCGGGCGACACATTTATGGGAGATAAGAAACTTACAAGAATAAGAGTGAGCATATTTGAATAATGAGGGCTAATTAAAACCAGCCCACATGACTGTATGAGCTATAGAGTCACCCATGAAGTGCCCTTCGACTAGTCCATCACGAAGGTAATGTAATACCTTTTCCAAATCTGGTGCTTTTAAGAATCTAAGAAATACTCTGTTGTGTTTATTTCTAAAAATAAATCCATGCACCAACTGGTAAGATAAATATTTTAATTTGACCGCCCAATTTTTTCCTGAGAATAAATTAGAGGGGAGATTACTGTGCTTAAGGTATTGTCGCACATCCTCGTACCAAGAGGTTGGATTGTTAGTGGGGGGAGCTCCCTCCAAATTTTACATCTCGATCTCTTTCTCCCACTAGATGAATCATATTTTGGTGTATTCAATGCATCTGCTACTGCCCAACATAGACCATGACCCTTGATAGTGTGAACCAGTTTGAATTCAAGATCATACTCCTGTAAACTAGTCATCCAGTTCGGTCTTCTCTCACCCAGATCTTGTTGGACAAACAACAACCTGAATGTTGGGTGCTTTTCATACATAATTTATGAATGCACACAAAATTATCTTCCCTAGACCTAGTGGATTGGTTTAGAGCAAAAAAAATAAATAATGTAGAGTTTCCCTTAGATAAATTGAAGAATGGGAAAGAGGCTTACTTGGAATCGATCGTAAGATTTACTTTCCTCCCAGCTTGTAATATCTAATCATAGGTCCAAATGAGATAATTAGAATATGAAAATATAACGAAAACAAACCAAGGATCCATGAAATATACATAGCATAATTCAATTACTTTATTCAATATCAACGAGGCATTTAAATACATGAATGTAAATGTAACATAACACATATAGGAAAACATGATACTATTTGTATTCATAGAAACAAGAGAGGTTTTATAACCAAGAATAGTAGTTGATATGGTAGATATCTCCCCAAGTTAGCTTTTCCTTCCTTGTCACAAAGTACACCTCAATGCCACCCTAATGCATGAAGATGACGACTCTCTTAGATTCAATGAAGCAACATGAGGGCATGATCCGTCTCCAAAGGGAAAACTTGATGTTGTGGATGGAAGTAAATTAATAGGAGAGGGATGGTATTTTAGTATTTACCATAATGATCTTGAGATCCACTTATTATGGGATGATGAGCTCAATAGATAAGAAGTGAAATCTCCAAGGTAGGATCAAATAAGACTTGAGATTATTATCCAAGGTAAATGGTTAAAAAAACCCCTAGAAGATTCTAGAATAGGAATTTTTGGAAATATTTTTAATTTTTTTTAATTTTTAGCAAAAACTATTGTTGATCAACGCTGGTGCAAAAAGGAGCAACCAACACTAAACGCAGGTGGCTAAAAGGACAGGGTGTGCTAGGGCTTAAAAGCATTGATTTTTAGCAGTTAGAACCATAAACCCAAACACTTGGAAAGGTCGTGGTTAGGGATTTGTTTAGGGATTATGAAAACATATTCATGGATGGGGATTGATCCAATTTGTAGGCCTATTGACCATATGTAACAAAATGGCCTATAATAATGCCGAGCAAAAATAATACAATGATTCTTCAAAAGAAAGGGTTAGAAGTGCTTCACCTCCTTGTAGACTGCATACACTTGTTTATCAATGGTGGGGTAGTTAAGTTCAGGTCCTTGTAAGATAGAACTCATAAAGGATATAGGCCACTCATTATTCTGATCATATTTCTATGTAATCATGATAAAAAAAGAAATATCAAAAGAAGAGGTGTTGAGTAGGAAATAATTGTTGAAATTTGGGTTGTACAAGTCTGGTGCTTCTGCGTTTGTATGATTTAGATGAGAAAATGTGTATTTTCTCATTTTATCCCACTTGTAAAACACATCCTTCTTCACCATCTCTTGCATGGGTTTAACTATTTGAGCATAATCGAAGATGAACTTGCAGAGAATGCTATTCTTCGCTAGGAAGGAATGCATGGTCTTCTTGTTCAATGGGAAGGGGATTTGTATGATAGCCTTGACCCTTTAGGGTCAATATTAATCCCACATTTTTCTATGATGTGGACCAAGAGATTTTTCTCAGAAAATGCAAAAATTATATTCTTGGAATTAAGAATTATACCGTATTTTCGACATCGCTCAAAAAATTGTTTCAAATGGCACAAGTAGTCAAATATATTTTTTGGAAACACCATGAAATCATTAAGATACACCACCATGCTCTCACCAATAAAATTTTGGAATTCAATAATCATCGCACGTTGGAAGGTTACATTAGAATTAAAAAGCCCACAATACATTCTTCTGAAAGTGAAGGTGCCACATTTCGTTCATAATGTTGTTTTTAGTTTGTTAGGTTCTGAGACTAGAACTTGGTTGTAACCATAAAATTCATTACGTAAAGAAAAAATTCATGACCCTGATACTATTTGTAATATCTGCTACATTGATAGAACAAGATAATTATCTTTGTCCGAGATGCAGCTGAGATTTAAAAAATTAACACACAAGCAAATCTTTGTGGAATTCTTCCTTACTAGGACCAGATTAGAGAGCCACGTCAAATGTCTCACTTTATAAATGATCCAAGAATCCAACAACTTCCTTAACTCCTTTTGAATCAGTGGCTCAAGCATCAGATGAAATTTCCACAACTTCTGCTGAAAATACTTGGCCCCCTCCTTTATTGGGATAAGATGCTAGATTAGTCGCGCGTCATAGGTTTTGAGCTGATCATACGTCCATGCAAAGATATATCAATAATTCTTAAAAAGGAAGGTAAATTAATTCTTCTCTTAAGGTGTGCAACAAGTACCAAGGTTGAAAAAATTCAGATTACTCTCTATACCAAGATTGATCTGTTTGTGCGACATAGTTGAACTATGATTTTTCACGTTCATAGTTCCTTGAAAGAGATTCTACAAGTCATACAAATTTTCTAGTGATACCATATCCTTAGGCATGGGGTTCTCCTTGTTTTCTCGAGCCACATATTGCAATGATTTTTCATGCTTATATTCGTCAATGGCTGCAGCCTTGAACACATCAACATTCACCATGAAATGCAGTATCTATTGGTCATCATTGAAAACCGGTAAATTAGTGATATTGTCAGGAAAAAATGGCTTATAAATAATTTCAATCGAAAAACCCTCCCTAAGCAGTGACAACATAACATCAACATTTTATAATGCATCTGCAACTGTGTTATGCATTCTAGGAACACATACATTATTGAAAGCTTGGAATTGAGAAATCAAATTTCATACCTCTTGTTGACAACTTTTCAAATTAAGCGACACATAGTGTATAGTATTTTGTACCTACCATATGACGATCTCAGAGTCACCTATTTCTTTCAGTACCCCAAATTTGAGGTGAATGCATTTCTGTAAGCCCAAGAGGAGTGCTTCATATTCTACAGTGTTATTAGTGCAATCAAATTCTAAGAGACATGAAGTCAAATGTTCTCTTTGTTGTGGGTCAATTAAAACACAACCAATTCCAGAGCCCTCTTGTGTCTTAAAACCATCAAAATACAGAAAATACACAAATTAGAAATGTTAGGGCTATAACTTACACTAATACTACTAACATCTACTATATAAAATCATTTCTTCTAGTTGGAATAGGAATAAGTTCCAACCGTGTGTCTGGTGGAACTAGGGAAGGTTGAGCAAGGTAGCACCCAACGTCAATCTCCAGAAAGAAGTTTCCAAAACTTAAATTTTTGAAAGCCACATGCTCATTATTCCCCTCGAAGGATGTAACAATGTGTTTCATGTAAGGTTTTGATTCCATATGGATTTTGTTATTCCTACCCTTGTACGAAAGCCATAAATGCGACCAATCAATAGCAAAATACCCCTGTAGTTTTCTAGACTAGTCTCTACTTAGCAATACACCTTTGACTTCTGGGATGTACGCAATTGCTATGTTTATGCATTGGTGAACTCGTTGATTAGATGATAGGAGAATAAGAACATTTTTTAGTTCACTAATAACTTAGACAAGAGGCCTCTCAAGCTGAATAATATGTGCATAAGACTTATCCCATTTGGAATTGATTTTCTTGGAAACATACAATGGAATTACATTCATAGATGCACCATAATTAACTAAAAATTGTGAACATTGTAATTGAAAATTTCAAAATTCAATAAAATAGAGGTAAATAAGTGTTTGATTCTAATGTTAATGCATTAACAACTAATTCCAGGGGACCAGAAGACCTACGAGATACCTTTTGTGAAGAAGAATCGTTATTATCACCTGATGAAGGTTTGTTGAGGGCCCAGACAAGTAGTTCTTGATGGATTTATATCCTTGTAAGCTCGAAGATTGAAATATTTGCACGAGATTTCTTCATATCTTCCACTATACATTACATGTAAAATACCCTCTAGCAGATGTTTTTGAGGAACCCCTTATAAAAATACCCCAAACATCCATTTGTAGCAGATGTTACTAGAGGAGGTTGGAGGGTGGAGGTTTTTGCGGATGTTTTTTGTTCTGTGTGCTTATCATCCTAAACCACACCGGTGCGTTCAATAAGAGAAAGCACTGGTGCGAAAAAAACATTGGCACACCGTACATCGTGCACTTTGTAAATTTTTTTTTGGTGCATCTTATTACTATAGCGCACCGGTGCTTTACAAATATTCCGCACCGGTGCATCCTAAAACCCTGTGCCAAAACTAAAACCACCTGGTGTGGTCTTAAACCTACTGCACCGGTGCCCCTATAAAACCTCATGCAACGTAACAAGGTTAAATAAAAAAAATCACGGCCATAATACCACATTTTTCACTTTTTAGTGCTCTAGAGCTCTCAAGCACCAGTGCAACTTATCCTTGTCTGAGCCACCTTGACATCAGTGCTCCCATTGCACCCATTTCATGCACTGCTGCTGTTCATTTCCCACCAATCTCCATTTTGAATTTTGCAAAACGATGGGAAAATTTAAATTTTTAAATTCTACAGCCAATATGCCTCCTCGACAACCAAATGTACATGTATTTTTCTTATTTTTCCATAGTTAAACCTTTAGCGGATTAGAATTTTAAATTAGTTTAAAATAACCATTTAAAAAAAAAAAAATTCCTGCGTGGTGCACTCATGCCTTTTGGCTTGCACCGGTTTGTGGTGCTACCTGTAAATTTACAGGCCACACTTCAACGAGTGCTAACAGTATCCACACCAATTCCAAGGCAGTACCGAAAGGCACACCAAGATATTTTAAATTTAAAAAAGGGTGTGGTGTGGTCGGTTACCCGGACACACTGTTGACCCTGTGGAATAAAGGCAATGCGGTGCGTTGACTAAAATATCCGCCCTAGAGTGGGTAATTTTATCAGCGCACCACATTTCGGCATTTCGACACGGTCATTGGTGCGGCCTGGTAAAAGACCGCATTGTTGACAATGTAATGATGTCAGGAGGTCGGTGCGCTAACCAAACTATACAACCCGGGGCGTATAATTTGGTTAGCGCATCGCCCTCCCGACACTAGTCCATAGACAACTGTGCAGTATTTTATACCACTGCACTGTTGACTTAAGAACAATGCTAGGAGGGCAGTGCGCTAAAAATTTGCAGGTGCACCACCTCCGGTGCGTTGAACATTTTCTGGTGCACTGCTACCGGTGCGCCACAAAAAAAGATGCACTGTGACCGGTGCATGCCTATTTTTTGTGGCGCACTGACTGTTTTTTTTTCAAAAAAACATATATATGTATATTCCAAAATACATATCTCATTTAATAAAAAAATTGTATTTAATATGTCAATCATTCAGAGTCGTGAAAGGAGAGAAGGGAAGGAACAACAACGACAACAGGCAGACTAGTATAACATGGCTCGCCTGTGGGAGGCATGAGATAGGGAGAGAGATGTGTATCCTCGCCCTATTCTAGTAGCTACCCAGGGGCTCCTAAGGTAGGTAGGCCTCCTCAAGTTCTATGAGGAGGCTACTTCCCTAAAGGGCCATGGTTTATTTTTGCGACATTTTATCTACATGTGGAATGCCCACTTATAGCCTTTTCGGGTTGGTCCAAACCAGTGGTACGCACCCACTGAGGAGGAAATCTATTTCATTACAGAGCTATCGAGGAGAGGGGTGTATTTTCCCTTGTTCCCATAGGTTCCAGTTGGCTATGAAATACAGAGTCAGTTAGTGTACTCCTACAGATACATTAGCGCAGATATACTGTCTCCTTCAGATTTTTATGTCTCTGAAGGTCAGTTACATAATGCTACATTTGGTAGTGAGGAGGTGAGATGCCTCTCACTTCTGATTTCGACCATTTCACACAACATCGGCGACGGGAAACTCATTGGTTTCCTGCTTATATATTATGTTGATTCTTTAGTACAAGAGCCATGACTCGTTAGGTGGTCTGCCATTTTTTTGTGGCAGTTATGTACAACCTTATATAGATTTTGTGCTCATGCACAAGGGAGGGTCAACTTCCCTTTTTCTTCAAAGCTTTTTTGTTTATATTTTGAGAGGTTTCCAGAGATGAGGCCTACTTTTGTTTGGCAGCCTTGTAGGCCGATGTTGGAGGCACATATGCACATGTGGGGATAGATGATGCCCAAGAGGGGCGAGACTAAGTTTTCCACAAGGATATCGCACGATGCACTGGAGTTGCTATCCAGTGTTGGCGAGCATCCCTTCGTTATGGTCCCCTATCCTTATGCTAGTTTGGATTGGCAAGGGTGTGCCAACATCCTCTTCACAGAAGATGAGCCGCCGGATGAAAGAGGTAATATTACTATTTTATTTAAATTTATTCGAAATTGTTCTTTAACTTGTTTTTATTAAATTATGTAATGAAATTGTCTAACTATTGTTGTGTACTTGTATATATTTTTCAAACATTGGGTATTTTGATGGCGAGGACATGCCAGTGCCACAAAATGATCTAGGTGTGGATCCTGATGATGATCAGGATATGTCAGATGCTGAGGATCATGAGGCTGGTGCAGAGAGTCCTGCTCCTGCTGGTGCGTCGATATCGCCTTTTGCTAGGTGCGGTAGGCTCAATTGAAAATTTATGATGGAGTTGGGTGACCAACTCTGTGAATTGATTGTTGAGGCAGGTGTCAGGCCCGCTACTATGAGAGACATACAGCTTGATGGTAGGCTGGTACATATGTGGAGAGGCATGCCACATGACATGTACAGCCTGATGCGACATTTCATAGGAGTTACAACCTTAGTTACACAGCTGAGGAGGACCCTTGCACATTGTAGGCGTGGTCGAGATGCAACACGTGATCGACAGTCTAGGAGCAACAACACATCATTAGATGATCATGATCAGGGGAGTGATCATCGTTCACCTCGTGTTGCACCATATGAGCAGCCTCCACTAGAATCGACCATTAGTACTCATCATGAAGAGCAAGCTAGACCATTGGCCATGTCGAGTCAGCAACCTACAACATCCAACATTACTCATGATCATGAGCAGGCTGGACCATCGACCATGTCGAGTCATCACGATGAGAAGCCGACAATTGATCCTGATCAACATGAGGCACCAATACCAGATCAGTAGGAATGTGATGATCAACATGTATTTGAGCTTGTCGAGGCTGCACCATTGAATGAGAAAACCTTGACTATTACTGCTATTTATGATGTACCACCAGCTGATATATGAAATTTATATTACAGTTGTATATTTTTTACATTATATATATATATATATATATAGATATATGGTCTATGTATTTTATGTTCATGTTGCAGTTGTACTTGATTTACAAGTTGGTGATCATCATGATGTGTATATTGTTAGGTCATGTTAGATATGTTCATTTAATGTGCAACTTGTAGATAGATGTGTATGTGATGGCAATTATTTCACATGAGATGTATATTTGATGTTTGTGTAGTGATGATATTATACAATGCTAATTGTGTTTTGTTAGATGATCATAATCACGATTATGTTAACGAATTTGAATGTGTTTTTTAGTCGAATATGATGTTTGTATGATGATTATCAAGATCATGATGTTTATTAATTAATTTAATATTAAATGATCATGATATTGTAAAATTGTAATATTTGTAATTCTAATTGTATGTAAAATTCTAAAATTGTAATTGTAATTGTAATTGTATGTAAAATATTTGTAAAATTGTAATTGTAATTGTAATATTTAATTTATTGTGAAATGATTGTAATGGTAAGTGTATATATGTAAAATTGTAATTGTAATTCTAATTGTATGTAAAATTCTAAAATTGTAATTGTAATGGTATATATGTAAATTTGTAAAATTGTAATTGTAATTGTAAATTTTAAATTTGTAAAATTGTAATTGTATATATGTAAAATTCTAAAATTGTAATTGTAATTTTAATTGTACCAAAAATTGTGAAAATGTAAAATTGTAATTGTAATTGTAATTCTATGTAAAATATTTGTAAAATTTTAATTGTATTACTGTGAAATGATTATAATTGCAAAATTGTAATTCTAATTGTATGTAAAATTCTATAATTGTAATTGTAATTGTATGTAAAATATTTGTAAAATTTTAATTGTATTAATGTAAAAATTTTAATTGTATTAACGTAAAATGATTTTATTAAAATTTTTAAATTTGTAAAATTTTAAATAACTGTAAAATAATAAATCTAGAATAATATGAATTTTTGTAACATAATAAAGTTTAGAAAATAATGTAGATAAATTCATGTATTTTAGAATTATCGTTATTTTATTATGATCTTACATACAAAAAAAAAGAACTTCATACAATACACCATTGTTTTTGAGATCAACATAATTACAAATTATCAAGTGAAATGTTGATTTTAACATTAACACAATGCCAATTACCAATTAATTCAAAATACATATTATAATGTTTTGAAAAACCCATCTTAAAAAGTATAAATATTGATGAAATAATACATGTACCATATCACTCTCAGTTCTCATGATCACCCTCATTATCTTCGAGCTCACATGCCATGATAACACTATTGTTCTAAAAAATATGTTTTGATCTAGTGTCATGTCTCAATATGAACCACCAATCCCTATCCAACACATTGGGGTAAAAAAACACAGTTGCAGTGTTTGGGAAAAACATAGAGCTTCTTAGCTTCGTCTCACATATTTCTATAGTTGATACATATCAGCCTACTATCGCAATCTTCCTTTACACCTAAAAATAACACATTGGAAAAAAGAGAAATCCACTTCAATGATCTTTTGTATCTTTTCGACGTAACCTAACGTCTCTCGTAGTAGGTTTTGATCACAGTGGCTAGATCGACTAGATTGATCGAACTCGACCTCCACTCCACAGTCTTGCGTGATGTTTCCAGCATCAACATTTTCTGTGCGAAATTGGTGTCCATATGCCCGCATAGATGGGAACAAATGCACCTATTATAAAAAGTTAAAAAAATCATAGTGTCATGTGTCTTATAATAACCCAATAGTTAAAATATGAAATATAGATCATGTAATTACATTTTAAAGGTGCATTATTAAGTTTCAAATGTGCATATAAATTAAAAAGATTATTACTGAGTCTCTGCACCTAATCCCTACGTTTAGCGCATGCTCTTCAGCAAGCGGGTAACGACTGGTTGTACCATATTTCTCTCTGACTTAGTCACCAACCCAACTTTAGGGGCATAATTTTGGCATATTTTATTTTAAATGATTGGGATAAGGCACACTTCTACCATTCAACCCTCTGAATTATTTCCTGTCACTATCCGATTTCATCCTCTTTTGTTCGTACAATGCGACCCACGATTGTGTCGCTTCAGAATTGTAAAGAACGAATTTATTGATTGCTTCAATTTCTGCATTCACTGATGAAATCAAACCGACATTATATAGTGCATAGAGATCAAAATATACATTATATCGAAGTTGTTACACAGTAATTTGTCACCGTCCCTGCAATCCCCGTCCCGCACATTGGAGGGCTCATTTTGTGACATGTGAGCAGTGACATGCCTTGAAACCACTTTCATGACATCCCTCTGAACAAGAGATTTCATTGCCCTGAAGACATCTCCTTGTGAAAAACCCTAAAAATGGCCCTTTTAGCATTGGCGCGAGCAGGCAGTTCAGTACCCGCGCCAATGTGGAAAATACTTCAAAGAGGCCGCACCAGTTGGCGCTCTGTCCCAGAGTCGCACTTGCGCCAGCCAATTTAAGAGGTGTTTTTAAAAAATAAATGGCGGAAGTTTCGTCCTAATTGATCCAGGAACTGATATCTATCTTGAGTTGGGAGGTTTGGCTACAGATTTCCATAGAGAGAAAGTGGTTTGCCACCTCTCATGGAAGCTTCCTTGATGATAGGGCCAATCCCATGATTATATGGATCCCAACTCCTCTTCCTCCATCTATAAAAGCTTGCCCATCTCCATTGCAAGCTAGTCTTCGAGTCTTCAAGTCTTCAAGTTCCCAAATTTCCAAGAGCCTTATGCTGCAAGAGCCTCCATAATTCCCTTAAGGCCAATTTCAAGCAAGGAGACTATCGTCAAGATTTGAAGAGAGAAGTTTGTCCCATCCTTGACAGGCTTTTCGAGACGTGTTCTACTGGCGACCCCTCCGAAGGAGAATTCAGCGTCAAAACTATGGTTGTAATTTTCCTTTGATTGATTATTAATGAACGACTATTGGTTATGGTTCCACTCTTGTTGTTATTTACGATGATGAGTTATGTCCTTTCTGACTGACATATAGTTGCATCTACTAGATTTTAAGCTTGCGTTTGTTTTGTTTCTCGCATGTGCAGGTGTCCCATCACGGAGATCGTGGGGATCGTGATCTGCCAGAGTTGAGGAATAGGAGCGCCACCTCTTCTATAACGAGTGCGTTGGATTCCAGGTAAGCCTTCATCGCTAGTTGGTTTATTTGCAATTAGGAACCTGCACTATAGCCTGATCGATTGTTGCTAGACCTAGTCTGGGCTAGTAGGGATCGCCTCTGTCCGTAGAGGGGATTTACCTCCACAAAAAATTGGCGACTCCGCTGGGGATTCGTTGGCTTGTTGTCGTTCGTTTTATAAGCTATAGACGGAGCCTGAAGTTGGCCAGATAGCCTTCGAAACATTGTTGCTCTGAAATTGCGAAGTAGATCAAAGCCGCTTCAGTAAATCTCTGGTTTAGTTTCTAAACTGAACCCTTGGAGCACTGTGTTTCCTTTTTGGTTGATTCTTGATTCTCCTTGCTTGATCTGCTCTTTTGGGCTGGTTCTTTTTGTGGATTTGGGTCTTTGATGGCTTGATCATTCACTGGTCTACTTGTTGGATTGCTTCTTTTTATTTTTGACTGGGAAACTCGACTGACGCGCTTTTCAGCTTGACAGTCACGCCCATTAGCACATGTTGCTTGTTTATTACCCGCGTCAATCTTGATATGGCGCTAGTTTCAGCCTGACAGTCGCACCAGTGCTGGGGACTGCTGGGGTTTTCTCTGTTTTGAGCTTTCTAAGCTTGATCTGTGTGTTTAGCTTTGCCTTGCTTTGAGCCTAGATTACATGGTTCATTTGAGTCTTGGAGATTCTGCTGGAAGTGGTGAGTCTGGTCTTGGTTGGGAGAAATTCTTTGTTTTTTCATTTTCAGGCGTTGGTGCTTGTTGTCAGTTAGCAACCCGCGCCAATTGGCCATTGGTGCTAGTTTTCAGTGTGCAAGTCGCGCCAGTTGGCGCTAGTTGTCAATGTACAAGTCGAGCCAATTTCAGGGTGTGTGAAAATTGATATTTTTTCCCTAAATCCTTCACCAGTGTGTCTTTCCCTTCCGGTCTTTTCCTTGTATGAGCATAGATTACATTGCTCATTGTTTGGGATGTCTTCTTGCTATGATTGCTTGATGTAAAAGGGAATGAATGCCTTGTTTTGATCTCATGCTTTGGAAGTCCTCTTTGTGTTTGACCTCATATGTCTTGTCGCCTTTTGAGGGATTTCATGACAAAGTGTTTGAAACAACGATTGAATTCTTAGTGTTTGTTTACATCTCTTTTGCATTCATCCTTCATTAAGAAGATTTGCGTTTATTTAGTTTTCATCTCAAAGTGTTCTTTTTGTTAAAATGCATTAGATCACATTGCATTGAAGAGTATTTTGAGATTTATCATTGAACTTAGATCACATTGTTTAATGATTGAAAGCTAAAAATCACTTTGAGTGCATTCTCTTTCATTGAAAGCATGCATTAAGTAGATTCTCATTTCATCGAAAAATGCATTGAGTGCATTCTTATTATTTGAAAGGAAAAAGGAAATTGTGCATAGGTTACAATTGCATAGTTTTCGGAAAAGAGAATTTTGCATAGATTACATTGCATAATTCGCTTCGTTGAATGTTTTAGAATACTTTTGGATAGTGAAAGTCATCTAGTTTGGAAAAGTTTCATTTTTAGTTTTGCTATTTGTTGCATCATTTTTTGAAGCTCTTCCCTTAACTAGATAGCATTCATCGAATTGAAAGTTTTCTGTTCTCATATAGCTGCATACAGGAGATTGTCATATGACATTCGGTAGGGCCTGAAAACCGAAACATAATTGAAGATCAACCATAAAATTTCCTCAATTTACCTAAGGAAGCATTGAAACATTAACGAACATTTAGAGGTCTAGGTTAGAGACGTGTTCCGGTGTCGTTAAACCTAGTAGCTGTCGTTCGCCTCTTGGCTTTAGACAACACTAGTACGGACTTGTGCTTCCCGTACCGTCGCATATATAAAGGGAGACCCCACTAGGTTTCTATCCTCTATCCATAGGAAGCCGAGTCTGTCGCCTTATACCCGTGATACACCGGACACAACATTCGGGGAGATTGCCTGCACGTATGTTAAGTCCTTGGTTGATTTATCTTTCATTTTGAAACCAAGGTGTATATTGGAGTTCACGGTTATTTGGTACACCCTTTACCTAGCATTCCTGAGCAGTCATTTTGATCTTATCTGACTCCGTAAATTTGAAAAGATCATCAAGCGCTTGTCATTTCATGCTTGTTTCCAATATGAAAGCAATAGAGTCACCTTTTGCCTGTTTCTTGACTCTTAAAAGATGAAACTGTAAATTTTTGTTTCAATGTTTTAAAAATTAACTACCCACGAAATATTCCTGGTTAAAGTTAGTTTCCTTAGGGTGTTGTTCTGAAGATTATTTCTAATGGCAACTTTTACGGATTTCACCAACCAAGGAATCCCCTCCGATGGGAATCCTGGTCCTTTTCCTCCTTTTGGAAATGTTGGTGCTCCTTATATGGCAACGTTGTCCCTTCCTGGGTTAACTGTTGGGTTGCCTGTTTGGTTGTTTTCAACCTCTGTGGTCCCGAATGTCTCGGCTACTGTTCAATCAGTTCCTCCACCTGAACAACATCATGTTGATTCCAAGGTGGACCTCTCCCTTTCTTCACCTATTTCTGCATCCTCCTCTTCTACTTCGCCTGGTGAAAGTATGGATTCGAGTAACCAGGTGGCTAAGGAGAAGAAGAAGAAGACAAAGAAGAAGAAGTCTGATAAAAGAGAGGCTAAAGCTGCCACTACTGTTTCTCAAAAAACGATGCCTCCTCTTGATAAACCTTCCAACCCTCCATCGAAAGTCAAGTTCCCTTGCATGTTGTGCACGAGAGACCATCTTCTTTGAGACTGCCCTGACATCCCCAAGGTACTCGAAGTATGGTCCAATGGTCATCCACCGTTGCCTTTGGCTTCCGGGAGTCAGGTTGGGGGCACGTCTTCAGCTAGTGCTGGTAAAACTCCTAAGAAATATGGTAAGCTCACCAATCCATGTAAGTTGTGTGAAGGGCACCATGCCATTCACCTTTGTCCATATATGGATAAAGCCAAAAGAGTCTTGGAAAACACAACTGCTTCTGCACCGCGCCTTCCGCCTGGTTACCAGAAGCTGTCTTTGAGTCCTCCACCAGCTGATGCCACGATTGGTCAAGAGTCATCTTTGATCGATCCCACTCCCCCGGAAATTCAAATTCAGGAATCCATCCCTGACCAACCATTGGTTGTGGGATCGGCTGAGCTGGCTCCGTCCACGGTACGCCAGGTCCTTTCCGTTGAGAGTGGATCTCACACCCCTCATGTCCTTCTAGTTTCTTAAGATTCTTTAGACTTGGAGAGAGATTCTCCTGTCCCCGTCCCTCAAGAAGAAGCTCCTTCACCTCCCGTGATGGAGATCCCGAAGGTTACCCCTCCCACCTTCGAGATGGAGGTCGTGGAGACCGCTCCTTCTTCTGTAACATCAGGGGAAGACCTTCGCAGTTCGATGGTAGCCCCTCCGAGTAGTCTGGTCGCTTCCTTTGATTAGAATCGATTTGCAGGATACCGCCTCCCGTCTTATGTGCCTTTCGAGATCACGGTACAGGCTTTTGGTCTGGTTGTACCCAGCACCATTATAGACGAAGGCGCCTCTGTTAGTGTTCTATCCTCGACTACCTGGCAAGCTTTCGGTTCACCGCCGCTTGCGCCTGTTACGCAGAATCTGTTGACATTCAACAAAAGGACTAGCCAACCGTTAGGGATCCTTCCACAGTTACCTCTTACTTTGGGAGGTAAAACCGTCCATATGGACGTGATGGTTGTTCCAGGCCCCTTGGATTTCAATCTTCTTTTGGGGCGCGATTACACCTTTGCCATGGGAGCACTTGTTTCCTCCCTCTTTCGCGTGATGTGTTTTCCACATGAAGGACGGATCGTGACCATTGACCAGCTTTCGTTCTTTGGTCCTGATGTGGCAGTTGGCCCGCCATCATCCCTTCCTGGCTTTTATCCACCCGTTGTATCTGCCCCACCACAGGTCAACTATGTGGCTACCTACCCTGTGCCTGTGCTCAGTGATGATGCCATCGTGCATCAGGTGCTGGGGGCATTGGGTCCTGATTTCCAGGATGTTTTCCTTCCATCGGGAGTGGAACTCTTGGAAGCAATGACTTCTTGTTCATTATGATGAGGTTGTTGGAGCAGAGTTCGTTTTCTTGTGTCGAGCTCCTTAAAAAATGAAACAAGGTTGTCGGAGCATGGTTCCTTTCTTGTGTCAAGCTCTTAAAAAAATGAAACAAGGTTGTCGGAGCATGGTTCATTTGCTTGTGTCAAGCTCCTTAAACCAAGAAACAAGGTGTCCTGAGGATAGTTCTTTTAATGTGTCAACCTCATTAAAATAATGAAACATGTTCTTGTTCAATTCGAGTCTTTGTTAAGATCTCGTAAAATCCCAGTCGAGTCTTTCTCTTGATCTCGTAACTTGAACCTTCACTCCATCTTCCTTTCATATGGACTGAAGCTTGGAGGGCATGTACCTCGAATTGAGTCACCATGTTGGGGGCATGCTTACTTTTTCAAGCATAGTTTGTTTCCGTTTCAAGCTTGTGTAAAAATGAAACCGGTTTCAAGCATAGTTTATCTTTGTTTCAAGCTTGTGTAAAAATGAAACCAACTTCAAGCAGAGTTTCCTAATTTCAAGCTTGTGTAAAAATGAAACCATGCCCATTTTACCTCTTGTGATTGCCATTTCATCAGCCTGTTTTGTCAGATGAGCCCTGGTTTTCTCACTCCATCGTCATTATCTGCTTGGCCGATCATATGCCTTCACTTGGTTGTTTTACCTTTTCCTGAGGAACCGCTGCGATGAGTGGTCTTGTTAGCCAGCCTCTTAACCTTTATTTGTTCAGAGTAGTTCCACCATTACCGGAACCAGTTGCTACCCTTTATACCACTCGTTCCTCCAGGAGGAGTCATCTTTCAGCTCTTTTCTGACTCTCTAAACATGAAAAGATTGCCGAGGCCCTTGTCATTTCGATCTCGTTAAAGTGGACACGAAACGACATCTACCCAGTATACGTTTACCCCTTTTTCGGGCTGGGATAGATTATTTACGAAAAAGGAATACCCTAGCCTATCGCGACTAGGAGGTTTTCTCAGATATAGTTTTCTACCTTTTCGGATCTAAGGAACTATTTACGAAAAGGGACCGTTGGAGCTTACTTTTCAGCTGTCTTTTCAAACTCTCTAAATATGAAAAGACGCCGAGTTCTTCCTTTGTCAGACTCGTTAAAACCTGATGACATTGGATTCAGTCGTAATGATGGTATTCGAGTTTCTCCTTCCTAGGGCTCATTAAATGTACTAGGATGGATTCGTCCGAAGGACGGATTTATATGACAAGCATATGGTATCCTCTTCAAGCTTGTGTAAAAATAAAGAGGTACTCACCGAAATGGTGGGGAAAATGGAACCAAAATCATTGTCGTGTCGGCAGTATGTCGCTCTTGAACATGGCACTTGTCTGCATTCGTGTCAGGTTGGGGACATCTCATCTCGTTTTTCACTTGCCTCCGTGGGTTTGGGTGATCCTTTTTGACCTCTCATCTCCTCTTTGCCTCATCACCATGACCTCTGATCTTTTGATGCCAAATACTGCCAAATCCACTGTCGTGCCACCAATATGTTCAAGAGAAGTTGACCTCTACAAGCACCAACCTTCCTCTGATTATCATCTGACTTCGATTCACAAAAAAATTATGTTCCTCTGTCTCGTGTCGATGATGTGGGAAACACTATGGCCCACCTTCGATCAAGATCACTTCCTGTCGATGCCAGCTCATTATCCAGGAAGCTGATCTAGAGACTCCCTTCTGGTGCCTTGGAGCCTGCATGCCTCAATGGTAGGTTCTTCGCATTCGACGTGAGGTTTTCAGCATTGACCTCCGATCGAGTGATTCTACGTGTGTTCGACGCCAACTCATTGATTCACATGCCATAGATTGTACCTATAGTACCTTGAGGGCCATTGTCATTGTTGGTGGTACCTCTCGTGTCTGTTAACAACTTTCATCATTGGCTGGTAATCAGATGATGTTCTTGCATGTTCGACTTCATCTCATTTATTCGCATGCTTGAACTTGTACTTTGTTCAGGTCAAGATGGAGCGCAAGACCTTGGATTGTGTCTGTTATAATCCAGGTTGTGATTTTGTGGATTATTATGATTGATTACATGACTCACTTACTGTATGGCTGTGACCATACCTGAGTCTATTTATCGATCCTCACTGCATGGTTGCGTCCATACCTTGGATCTAGATTATTGTATACTCTGTTATGGATGGTTGTGCCCATACCGCATATATATCATGTATCTAAGATATCAGTTGTATTTCTTCGCGCAGGTTTTCCGACGGCGGAGTTTCCAGTTGGACACGTTCTCGTAAATCATTTCACCCCTCTCTCTCTTGGGCCTCATGCTTTAGGGGGCATCTGTTACACAGTAATTTGTCACCGTCCCTGCAATCCCCGTCCCGCACATTGGAGGGCTCATTTTTTGACCTGTGAGCAGTGACATGCCTTGAAACCACTTTCATGACATCCCTCTGAACAAGAGCTTTCATTGCCCTCAAGACATCTCCTTGTGAAAAACCCTGAAAATGGCCCTTTTAGCATTGGCGCGAGCAGGCAGTTCAGTACCCGTGCCAATGGGGAAAATACTTCAAAGAGGCTGCACTAGTTGGCGCTCTGTCCCAGAGTCGCACTCACGCCAGCCAATTTAAGAGGTGTTTTTTAAAAATAAATGGCGGAAGTTTCATCCTAACTGATCCAGGAACTGATATCTATCTTGAGTTGGGAGGTTTGGCTATGGATTTCCATAGAGAGGAAGTGGTTTTCCATCTCTCATGGAAGCTTCCTTGATGATAGGGCCAATCCCATGATTATAGGGATCCCAACTCCTCTTCCTCCATCTATAAAAGCTTGCCCATCTCCATTGCAAGCAAGTCTTCAAGTCTTCAAGTCTTCAAGTTCCCGAATTTCCAAGAGCCTTATGCTGCAAGAGCCTCCATAATTCCCTTAAGGCCAATTTCAAGCAAGGAGACTATCGTCAAGATCCGAAGAGAGAAGTTTGTCCCATCCTTGACAGGATTTTCGAGAAGTGTTCTACTGGCGACCCCTCCGAAGGAGAATTCAGCGTCAAAAATATGGTTGTAATTTTCCTTTGATTGATTATTAATGAATGACTATTGGTTATGGTTCCACTCTTGTTGTTATTTACGATGATGAGTTATGTCCTTTCTAACTGACATATAGTTGCATCTACTGGATTTTACGCTTGCGTTTGTTTTGTTTCTCGCATGTGCAGGTGTCTCATCACGGAGATCGTGGGGATCGTGATCTGCCAGAGTTGAGGAACGAGAGCACCAACTCTTCTACAACGACTGCGTTGGATTCCAGGCAAGCCTTCATCGCTACTTGGTTTATTTGCAATTCAGAACCTGCACTATAGTGTGATCAATTGTTGCTAGACCCGGTCTGGGCTAGTAGGGATCGCCTTTGTCCGCAGAGGGGATTTACCTCCACAACAGAAGTTCAACATGAATATTTACTTTGTGTAAATTTGAAAAATTATAAGTCACTCAATCTTTATCAAGCACTTTTTTGCACTCGTTTGGAGCAACTCCCCTTCTCTTTTGTCTTCATCCCTTTCATCGTCCCAAATCACCGCGCCTGGTCTGTTGTTGATCTGCTTGATTTACTCATTGGCATAATAGAAATATTCATACGATATGTACCCCTTTTCCATATACCCCTAGGGTTTTTCCTTTTGTCAAACAAAACCTTTCAATTTCTTCATGTACCTCTCTAAGATGAACCTACAAGTCCATGAAACTCGTCGGCAATTCCTTCTCAAACATACAAACAATCTCAACTATCTCTTGACACCACTATGGAATGCTAGCCACATGAATCTCCTTTGATGTGATCCAACGTAAAAATGCAGATAGTTTAGATATGGCACCTCCTAGGTCGTGAGGGAATTCATGTTTCACATACCCACACACGAACAAAGGATAATGAAATTGCAAAGTTCTAAACACGTGCAATAATATACAAAATTAGTTATGCTTTATGATCCTTGCATGGGATAAATTTTATTAATATAACAAATAATAAAATCATTCTTTTGACATTATACATACTCTTAGAATATTAAAATGGTCATGCGATTTCAACCCCGACAAATGGTCATCCACGGTCAAGTAGCACTGTAGTGAAGACTCGTATGAAGATGGCACCCTCACACCCATTATAACTTCCTTTGCCAAAGAAAAGTCATCTTTTTTTAAAATCCATTGGACATCAACTTGTTTGAAATACCATGAATTAGAGTGACCAATGGCTGCCTCTGATCATGTACTTTCTAATCATCTTTGCCAATGTTTCTTTTTAGTTTTTGAAGTAATAAGATCTTTCCTAACATCCAATGTGTCGCTTTGTTTCAATGATATGTTCCTTCATAAAGAAGATGAAACATTTTTAAATATGTGCATGGGATCTAATAAGTGGGTAATCTAAAGATTCTCCCAATATGCAAGGTTATAAAAGATAGATTTCCTTTTCATCCCAATGGGAAATTTCTCAACATAGTTGTCGAAGAATTCTGGATCATCAAACATAGGCTCCCTATTTGAATCGAAAATTTCTATGAACTCCTTCTCCTTCTCTCTCTCATATGCTCTAAGCCATTCAGCTGGTGCCGTTATTGGAGGCCTTTGGTTTCTCTCTCGTTTACGATTGAAAGTGGATGCTACTCTTATCTAAGGGTGTTCTTCTGGGAGGAATACCCTGGAGCAATCATACACTGGCTTTCGTAGGTCCTTGGACAACCTAACTTTCAGAGAAGGTCCACAACATTTACATCCAAAATACCCTTTTGTTACAAGACCCGTGAGATTATTGTATACAATTAATTTTCATTTCGAGTTAAATAAAATGATGAAGATCACAACAATTAAAAAAAATTAAATAAATAATATGTGAAAGAGTATTGTTACAGATATAAACAAATCAGTAAATTAAGCATGTAATTTACCAGAGAAAACTCCTAAGCCTGGATAATCATGTGTTGCATAATAACATATTCCATACATCGTAAAACTCCTCTCTGCTGTGATGGGTCTTGATACATCGTATACATTTATCCCATCCCATAATTCCTTCAATTCATCTACTAGTGGTTGTAAGTAGACATCCATATTATTCACTTGTCTTTTACCAGGGACTATGAGAGCCAACATAAGATGTTCATTCTTCATGGACAACCATGGGGGGATATTATTATTGATCACTACTACAGGCCAAAAATAATAGTTGGTGTTCTGGAGGGAATCTGGGTTGACGTCATCCATGGCTATGCTGAGTCGTAGAATTCATACTTCATCCTTGAATTTTTCGGGCAATGTATCCTCTATATGCTTCATAGCTATTGAATCAGTTGGGATTCACATAACTCCCAACTCACTTCTGAGTGAGGCATGCCATCCCTGCAACATAGCTAATTGTTTGTAACTAAAGAGCCTTTGAATCCTTGGGATTATAAGCATGTGCCTTAATATATTAAAAGGAGGACCAACACGTGATTTACCCTTCTTTTTTTATTTATCATAACTGTCATGCCCACATTTCGAACATATCTCTTGGTTTGCATATTCTCCTCTATATAGAATACAATCATTTGGACATGGATGATATGATATGTACTCAACACCCAACATTTTCAATGATTTCTTTGCCTCTTCGCAGCTACTGGGCAAGACATTATCACTCGGAAGAACCTTATCTTTGAATAAATTGTAGTTGGTGATCAAGGAAAAATATATTAATAAATATACATTAATGCCGATATAATTATTAATGTTCATAAAATTTACCATTTGTAATGTTCATTGTGTAGTGATTATATTTCTCAAATTTATATAAGGGAGGAATTTATGGTAACTTATCTCCAAATTTTCGAGAAACATGCATTCGACAAGCCAAAATTTGCTTTCAAGTTGTAGAGTAACATCGTTGTACCCAACTGGGTAGACTTTGACTGACCGCTAAGTCCAAAGAGAGGGGTGGTGGAATCAAATTTAAGGCTTTCGAAAAAGGTGTCAGCGATATGAGCATCATCTCCTAGCTAATCATCATTTTGGAATGCATATAACAAAATTGTCTCCATGGAAGTCATATCCCTTAAGTAATTATCCATACCAGCCTCTATTTGATTGCCTCCATTGCCAGCTTGTGAAGAACTACTATTGCTATAGTCATTCCTAATTGGTGAATCTGGATGTAGCGGGAATAGAATTAGTGGATGATTCGACCATTATTGGTATCGTTCCTCTCTGATTTTTTCTCTTAATTTAGTCTTCTCTTGATTTTACATTGTCTTGGTGTGCAACAGAAGATAGTAGGTAGGTCGCTCATCATCACTAGAATCCTAATAATTTAAAAAAAATATTTGAACATGATTAGTACAAAATATATGATATCAATTAGTAAGCATTTTGACAAGATTGCATGAATAATTGGTTTGACGTTAAAATAATTACATTAATCAATATACCAAACAATTATAATTATTACCATCATTGTCCCATGATTGTGGCTAGAAGATGCAATATTGTTACAATTGGCAGGGTGAAGCGGCTTTCCATTTTCATCTACCAAATGCGCCTTGTGGTATGCTTCTCCTGATAAGAGCTTCTGACGTTTTGGAGCTATTTGAATATGTTGTGCATCTGAACTCGATTCTGAATCAACATGAACCTACAAATTTGTATACATTATAAATTTAATTAAGCTATGCATGATTGAAATGGATAAAAAACATAAATTCAATTAGATAATGAAAATATAAATAAAATCTGAAGTATATATTACGTCTCGAGATGTATAGGGAGAACTCCGCGATGGACTTTGAGAAATATTATGGAACAAGATGGATTTTCAAGAATTGTCATTCGATATAATTATGATATTTTCTCACATTTGAGAAAAATCAAAAATAAATTTTAGTGTACTCACCTAAAAGTAATTTTCGGTGCCTTAAAAATGGACTTCTTGTTATTGGTGCTAATGTATAGATAACCACATTGCTGCGTTTTAGTTACTGCACACTGGTGCCATGTTATCAATGGAGGCACTGGTGTTGTGCTATTAAGTGATGCACCGGTGATGAATAACCACAAATAAAAAAAGTGCAACTCTATTTTCTTTAAGTGAAAAAAAATGGTAAATTGAAAAATGGGCGGAAAAATATTTCCGAAAATCTAATTTCATAAAAAAATTCTTTAAATACTAAAAAATTTTCATTATTTCACAATTTTTGCAAAAAATTTGAGCCAAAGATTTGCAGGAGACATACCTGGAGCAAGAGGGCACGAGAGCACTGTGGAGTAGCGAAATATGTTCGAACAAAAGTATTCAGACAATTAGAATTCCAAACCTCTGGTGATTAAAACCTTGTAGCATAGAATTTCAAACGATCTCGTGATTTAATTTTATTGTTTTTTTTACTTTTTTTCTGCAGTTTTTTTTTTACGTAGTAAGAAAAAAATTTCAATTTTTTTAATTTTAATTTTATTTTATTTTTCAGAAAAAAGAAAAAAAATCCATTTTTACCCTAAACCCTTCATTATTTTTGTTTCTTCCCTTTCTTCTTCCTATTTCTGTGATTTCATAATTAGGGATTTTCATTTTAGATTTACAGGGTTTGTTTTGCTATATATAGGCCTATGACATCCAAACCATGGGACAACTTGCATAGTCGGATTCCAATCCATGTCAGCCCTTGCATGAATTTTTGAAAAACATAATTTTTTTTTAATCTGTGCGCCCGACGTAACCTAGCGCACCTGTGCACTAGATTATCCCAACGCACTGCGCAAGTACTGTGTGATAAAAAATTTAATTTTTTTTTTTTAATTAGTGTACCATATGCAAAATAGGGCATTGGTGCACTATTTCATTATGGCGCACCGCACATGTTCTGTTTCGTAATATTTTTTTTTATTGTGTTAATCAGTGCACCATGTAACATATAACACACCACACCAGGTATCCTAGTCGATAGAGAGCACCGTATGGTGGTCCCTTGTTTGCACGGGGCGTTTATGATACAAAAACTAAAAATAGATGATTTTTATTATTTTGTCTGTGTTAATCGGTACGATGGTTAACATGTAATAAACCGTCTCATTGTTGACATAGAGCACCATACAGTGTATTACACTGTTTGGAAGTGCATTTATAAGACCCCCACACACTGGCGTTAGTGCGTACACCATGAATGACACATCAGTTTCTTAATATTTTTTTTTTACCTGAAAATTTGACAATTTATTTATAAAATATATTAATGAATGATATGGTACATGTTTCATATTGATAAATAAATGGCTGAAAAGAGATCACGTAACAAAAATACTGATAACACATCAAGAAAAGAAAAAAAGGCAAGTTATTTGTAAATTTCTAAAAAAAATATTATTTTTGAACTATATGTAAGTTTAACTAATATGTATTGTTTATTGTGTATCATTCAGAGCCACAAAATGATGAAGCTCGATAATATTATTTCTAATCGAGGACCAGAAGAGCGTAAAAGCTTCATGGAAAAATTGCAAAAGGATGAATCAGGTGAATGAAAAAATACCATCGATCCAATATGAGTTTTTTTTTTTAAATTTTCATTAATAATATAGTTAAAATTATTAGATAAAATGTGTCAAACAATATATTAATTCACATTTGTTTAATGTTCTACATGGACCAACAACTCAGAAAAGTAATGTTGTTCTAGGAAAAAAAAAATAGAACATGCAAATGAAAATGAATTGATCCTTAGCTCATCTGGAGTGGTGCTAGAGGTTAACAAAAGGGGGAAAAACTTTTACAAAAGTTTTAGGGATTTAGTGGAACTAATGTATAGACGTTCTTTCCACTTACAATACAAAAATCAATCCAATGATTCCAAGAACTAAATTTTATCTAAACTACAGGAAGAGTTTTGAGAGAATTGGTCAATGAGACATGTCAGATTTTTAATAGAAAAAATGTACAACAACAAAAAAGAAGGAATGAAAAAGTAATATTCCTTTAAATGTTTGTCTAAAACTATATATAAATATCACTTTTGTTATATTTACTTTTCATGTATAAATATAAAAATTAAATAGTTTATTGTCGTGTTACATTTTTAGGAAGATTACGAAAATCTCAAAAGATGAACGAATTGATATAAAAAATATGCCAGTAGGAATGTCCAAAAAGGTATACAAGGATATGCTCAAAGAAATGGAAAAAATTGCATCGCAGAAGGAGCCATCTCAACAACAACATGCTTCAAATGTAATATGTAATTATTGAATTTTTTGATCATTGGGTACAATAAATAAACAATTTAGAATTAAATATTAATTTTCAGGTATTTTCTTATAGAAAAGAAAAGAAAATGGAACCCATTCAACACATAAAATAGGAAGATGAGGAAGAAAAGGGTTGATATCTAAGTTTGTGAGTAATTGTTACTTCCTTATAACAACTTAACTAGATTTCATTTTTGTATTTTTTAAGTTGTTTTACAAAAATCATCATTGAATCCTTTCAAACAGGTGCTAACATACAAAGAAGAACCATCAGACGAATTGATTGAGATTGGGTTAAATATGGGTGATGAGTATATGTTGGCATATCATAAATTAATTGTGGAATTTGTAAGCATCTATCGATCTTGTTTTACTTAGCTCCATATATAATTAATAGAACAAAAAATTAATTTATATTACATATATGATTTGTTATGGGGTATAAAACTTGCAGGAAACAAAGTATGGAACTATGCAAATAGATGAAATCTTGAAAGATGGCATACTACATGGTTTTGAAAGAATGTATATAGTTCACGAGTAAATTGTTGGTATGGTACACCATTTATTTTTTATTTACATTGATGTATATTATTTAATATTTCAATTTTCATTATTCTCACCAATGTATATACACTCGTTACAATTTATTTTTATGTTTGTAGATGGAAGGTGAAGAAGAAGAAAACAATCAACACCACAAACAAAAAATTCTTGAAAAAAACCCAATTCATGGAAGTAGCTCTAGCAGTGACAGTAGTTCAAGAGAAGAATGATGATCACTATGTTTGGATATCAAAGCAAGGCATTGTATTTTTTGAAATATTTTTCTGTGAAATTAGACATTTTGTTTAATGTAATGGACATAGTGTCCCAATTGAAAGACAAAGGGATATCAATAACTATCCCATTTTTTATGAAAAAGACTATCTTATTCACACACACACACACACACACACACACATAATAAAACATGTTTTAATTTATTCTATTGCATTCTCCATTGTCGTTGTGAAATGTAACACCGCTAATTTAATTTATGAATGATTAAATATTATATTGAAGAGATGTGAAATTTGATGACATGATATAACAAATTAATCCAAACATCACATTCAAATGCACTAATAAAAATTTAATTCATTTGAATACTGTTATAAGATATGTGTCATCTTTTGATGAATAATGAATTTTAAAAAATCACAATAATTATGATATGATATAAAAATTTAATCCAAACATCACATTCAAATCCATTAATAAAAATTTAATTAATATGAATACTGTTATAATATGTGTCAACTTTTGATGAATAATGAATTTAAAAAAATCACAATAATTGCATTGTTAGTGGGCGATGTTTCTGAAAAATACAAAATGAACATCGGTGCGTATCAGTTACTATACACAGGTTTTTTTGTATGATATAGTGCACCGATGCATTTATATGACCTATATGCATCGCACAAATACCAAATTCCAATTATAAATCTCGGTGCGTTTGTGCGATACTGCGCACCGGTGCGTTTATGTGAGACTATGCACTAGTGCATTAGTACAATCTATGGGCACTGCACAAATACCAAAACCAATTATAAATCTTGGTGCGTTTGTGCGATACTATGCATTGGTGTGTTTATGTGAGACTACGCACTGGTGCATTTGTACAACCTATGGGCACCGCACAAATACCAATATGGATTAGAAAAATCGGTGCGTTTGTCCGATACTGCGCACTGGTGCATTTCTATAAGTTTACGTATCGGTGCATTGAGACGACCTATGGGCATCGCACAAATCCCAAGACCAATTATAACGGCCCAATACGTTGTATCATCAACACTGTGCCTAGTGAATTTTTATACCTTGACGGCCTGGTGCATGCACCTTCGATCACCCTGGGCCACCTTCTAGATGACACGTACTAGTGCGTTGACACCTTAGTAGCACACCGATGAAAAAAACATCTGTAATAACCTTTGGCCACCTAGTTTTTTTATTTGTGTTGAATTCCTTTAAAAGCTCCGCCAAAAACTTCGTAACCATAAACGGATGTTGTAGAAAATGTTTTTTTTGACAATTTTGGCCAATTTTATAACACCAATAACCTCCTTTATAACCTCCGCTAGAGGGTATTTTCCTTGTAGTGATATTATAATCCAGTGTAGTAGGCATTGCCTCAGTGCCTGAAGGAGTGGATTTTTTTGACACTTCCAGAATAGTGGACTTGATTTTACTATTGGAAGAAGTGTTCTTTGTTGTAGCAACATTTCCAGACTTGTACTGAGTGTTATGACTTGAGTTGACAGGCGATGTGATTTTTCTTAAAAAGTGTTCCTTCAATTTTTTCTTCATCATCTCTGGTTCAGAAATAGGTTGTTGGTTCCTCAACTTGTATTGAATATTTTTTTTTTCTAAGCCAACACCTCATTTAGTGGTGGTCCTTCAACATTTTTATTATAAGTAGTGAACACAGCTGAAAGCATTTACTGCATGTCTGACACCCGCAGTCTCTTCAGCAACATCTAATTCTTCATTTCTTCCATTTGCTTAGTCAACTAATATGAAAGTACTGTGTCATTGATGTGCGCAACCATAATAGTCATTATATGATTCCACTATGGAAATGTATTTTCTGAATGATATTCTTGATGGAAAGAACATTATTGGTCCATGCCCATGCTTTCGACATTCAAAAGAACATTCCATATCTGTGCAAAATTAGTCGAATGAATACTGTTGTTGTTGAAGTTTCAGGGCTTACTACTAACGATGGTTTTACTTTTCTTTTTTTATAAATCTGCCAACTCATTGGAAAAAGACTTGGTGGTCCTGATCAAAATTTCAATATCAATAGATTATTTAACCTTGGCACTTTCTCAAACATGCCTGATACATTTTTCTCGTCTCCTTAGAGTATTTAGATGATTCATCGTTGACAATGAATCCAATTTCACACAAGTCCTTTTCAACTATGATGGCTTCTTTGAAATTTTATGCCAAATTTTCTTTTGTAGTTCTCTTCACAAACTACGAAATCAATATGCAATTGAACCTCTGATTAAAATGTTTAATTTTTTTCTTCTGCTCCATATTTAGATTCGCTAACTCCTTTAATAACATGGATGGGGTTTTGTCAACATTAAACTTTTCAAGGAACAAATTTTTAAACCCCTTCCAATTCTAAATTGAATTTGCAGGAAGAATATGTTACAAAATAACTGCTCTGCCATATAATGTACAAGGAAAGAGTCTACATGCAACATCGTCATAATGTACCTTGATCATTTTCATGTGTAGATATAAGTTATCCAAATGGTATTCTACTTTGATTGCCTTATCAGGGTCATATTTTGTTAACAAATTTTCTAGGTGTCTTGGCATCTTATGTAAAATACCCAAAAGAGAAAGTGGGCACTGAGACATTAATACAGATCTTGGTCTACCATGTTCTAGCATTTATTCTCCTCCTCCTCTTCAGGATATGAGGAATCTTCTCTGTGACCACCAAACCCATGGAAAGTTTCGTCTGAGAGAACAACGTTTTCCCTGTCCCAGTTGTTGTAAGATGGGGGTTTCTATGGTTTTTCTATGTTTTTTGTGGATTATGCTAACTCTTTAAGGGTATCGAGAATCAAATCTTCCACTGTAGAAATCACTATATAAATAGGAGTTGTTTGTTTCTTCTTTGGAAAATAAGGAATAGTATGTGCTATAGGAATTAATCCAATACCATTCACAAAGTGATGGGTTATAAACCAAATTTCCCATATGTGCTCGTAGGAAAAGTCATAAGTTTGTTTAGGGTTGGGCTAAGAAGATCTACCTACTTTAGGAATATGAGTCAAAGAGGTTCTTGGAATATTATCACTTTATTCAGAAGATGTATGATGTGGGTGGGTGGTGTTATCAGCCATAAAAATCTGGTTTCCCTCCTTCTAGCACCAAACATGTTGACAATACTAGACTTGCAAACATTCAAAGGGGTATACTTGATATGCAGTCCCAATTAGACCTCACACTGTTTGGCATAAGAGCCCCATCTGTAACATGACTTGGTTTCCGTCTACTTAAAGAATTTCCTTAGCTTTAGCTATCATCAAGAGAGAGAATCACATATGTTCCTTCAAGCGAGCCGTCGTATTGCATGAAGAGTGCAACACCTCCCAGGGGCTGCTCTACTTTACTTTATAAACCCAGGGTTTTGTACAAACTTTGAGGTGATAGTGCTATATACACAACAGATGCATTCTGTTCATGTCATCCTCTTTTGCTTCAAAAAAGGGTGTTATTTCTTAAATTATGAGAACAACTAGAAATTTAATTACTGGAAGGAAATGATAGAAAGGAAATTAAACTAAAGCTATGAAAATAAATGACAAGAATGAAACTAATTTAATTGGCATAATGGGAAATGACTGAAAAGAAACTAAGCTAACTTGTTGAAAATAAATGGCAGAAAGGAAAATAATTCTAAACAACACTTAACTTGTCCAAACGGCTAAATGCATTCTACTTATCCTATGATCTATGTACCATGCTCTTATCCATGCAACTAACTATCCATGAATTAATTCTAACTAAAAAGAGTTAATTTTCAGCTTAGAGGAAGAAAAAGGGCTAAAAGAGGCTAATGGGAAGTTTAACTCATGAAACGAGGTTTGGAAGCTGAAAGAGGGGGTTAAACCCTGAGAAAACTTGATTATAACATGAGAAATGACTTTGGAGTGGAAAGAATTAAAAAATGCTTAGAAGAGAGAAGAGGGGGTTTAAGCCCTTATAAAACCTTATTATAGTGCAAGAAATGGCTTTGGAGCGGAAATAATTGAAAAATGTGATGACAGAGATGCGATGGACGTAAAATTTACGATGTGTGATTTCGCAATCGTAACTTCACAAGTTTAAATGGATAGCAGTAAGGATTTAATGAGAATAAACTAAAATGTGCGAAGTGTGATGTGCATTGTAGTAAAGGTTGCGGGAGGCGATTTTCAATGGGGATGACGTGGTAGTGAAAAAGAAAAAAGAAAAAATTTGTGAGTTGCGATGTGTAATATGGTAAGTTCCGCGGGATGCGATGTCAATGGGGATGATGTGGCAGTGAAAGGAAAAAGGGAAAACTTGCAGGTTGCAATGTACGATATGGTAAGTTCCGTAGGATGCAATTTCGCAATATCGCAATCGAAAGAATGAGAGGTAAGCGTTATGGGTAAAATATAAAGGATGCAAAGTGCGATTTGCGATGGCGACGTGGTGGTGGGACCGAAAATGGGGGAATATTGCACTATCGCAATCGGCCAGAACAATGGTAAGTGTTAAGGGAGAAAGGATAAATGGTGCAAAGTACGATTTGCGATTTCACAATATCGCAATCACAAGGAACGAGCGGTAAGTGTTGAAGGTAAAAGCTAAATGTTGCGATTTGTGAAGTGTGACGTACGATAGTGGGAATTTCGAGGAGGAAGGTGGAGGTCGAGTTTGAATGGTTTTTCAAGCATTTAGCATTAAAAAGGTAAAGTAGCCAGTACCAATAAAAAGGTAGGAATAAGGCGGTCTGAATGGTTCTGAGTGTTTTTATCAATCATAAGGTGGGCACAACATTTAAACAAGAGGAAAAGGAGGGGAATGGAGGCATAAAAGCAATGTTTAATATGTGAATATGGAGAGGGAAAATGAAGTAGGAAGTGACACCGAGCTTCTCTAGGGTGTTCACATTAATTCTGGCAAACAAAATTGTGGATTCATGCACGGGAAAACCAGAAAAGAATGTCTGATCAAACAATGAAAAAAAATAAGTTTTTTGGTCTGTGGGAAGGTTTGCCCTACTCGAACTCTATTGACAGAGATGAGTAGGGGGAGTCTTAACCACAGGTTTGGGTTTTTTCCTCTATTTCGCTATGCATAAGCAATTAAAACTACAACAACATGAAAAATAAATAGTAATGAAACTTATCAGAAGCAGATCTAACTTAAATGACAAAGGAAAAACTAGCTAAATGACAGAAGGGAAAAGATAGTAACAATAAAGAAGCTAAGGCACATGGATTGGACCCTAACCCACGAGCCTATCACTCTGAATCTTAAATCAGTCAAATGAAATCAATCTACTCATTTTATAAAATAATAACTGCATACATCTTTGAAATTTTGATCCCTAAATAAAACAAAAAACTCAATAGCTCACAACAATAGTTCTAAATGGAATCGAGACTAGAATAGATTAACTCTTCCTAGCTCTAGCTCTGCTCTATTTATTCTACAGGGAAGCTACCAAAAACTCCCTAGAAAATGGTGATTGAGTCCACTGGACTCCAAGTAAACCAAGATTGACTGCTCTCCTCTTTGAGTTTGTCGACTGCCTCTAGAATTCGAATTGCTGGAGAGAATTTTTGGGATTCTTCAGCTGCCTTTGAGGGTGGAAAATCCTCCTATAATTTCTTCTTCTTGTCTCCTCGAAGTCTTTGTTATAAAATATTTATAAGAATTCTTAATAAATCATGATTTTCTTCACTCAACCTTATATTAGGCACTTAGAGTATGTTAGCCTTAATCACCACCTATACTAGCATCATAAAACCAAATAATAATAAAAATGCAAGAAAAAGAGACCTAAGAATGAAAAAATGTGACCATTAACCCCTCCAAATATTTCTAATGATGGAGCTCATCATCACCCCCCTACTGAATGGTTGCTCATCCTTTGAGAAAATGATCCTCCCCCTCCATTTCCTTCAAAGCTTTGACAACCCCCCCGATTTCCTGAGGAGGAAGTGTGGGAGTTTCCCCAAGGGGGTAAAATCCATCATTCTTTTTTGCATTCTCCCATTATCTATCTTGTGAATCTGTGTCCTCTTCATCAGTCAACCCCAACAGTAAAGGTGGGTTGAGCTTTATTCCCAACCATCAAATATTATTTCTTGCATGGCCCTCTTGTATAATGGTGCCCTTTCCAATGCACCCCTCAGTCTTTCTGGAGTATGATACTCCCTATTCTTGAGGCTATGTGGGAGGTTGTTCCATCTCCTATGGTTGGCCATCATGCACTCCTCTTATATCTGCCTAGAAACATCATCAAAGTGGAATATCACCTATTTTTTATTATGAAGTTAGCTTTCAACCAGTGTAGGGTCCTTTTCAATCTCTCGATGGTTAAGGACGACTTCTCTTGGGCTGAACACTTATGGTCTGAGATACGAGGGTTCTCTATTTCTTCTTCCCATGAACTTCCATATATTTTTGACTGTATTGTCCTCATTCACCATCCAAGATTCTAGATCCATTAACTACATATCCCCCATTGTAGGATTGGGGTCCCAAATCTCTAGATTTGTCAGCAAAAAGTTATGGATATAAAACTTTGCCATATTTTTAGAGTGTTGATTTGAAATAGAAGCCATTTTTCTTTTAGGTACACAACATATGAGTCAGATGGGAATATGTGCTAAAGGGATTCTATGCATAAGTCTGCCATGGTTTCTACTTGCTCCTCTTTTTGTTGAAATTTATCCTTTAGCGCTACATTATCTTCCCGTGCCTTCTGCAGCTACTATTTCAGGGACATTTCTTCGATTCTTTCCTCCCCCCTTGGTGATTATTCAATGTTGATCAGGCTTAGGGGAGAATTTTTTGGCTTTCTCTGATGCTTGTAAGCTCTGGAATACCTAGAGGTCTGCCTTTTTCTTTTTTCCCTTCGAGGAGCCATGGTGGAAGTTATCTTTTTGTAGTGAGGGGATGTGATGTTGGGTTGTGAGTCTGTGTCTTGCCCACTTTCTACTATATCTATGACTTCTATGGAAATCTCTTCTATTTTTCTTTGGCCCTTTGTATCTCTCTCTTCATCTTCTGGTTCTTCTTGTTTCTACTGGTTCTTCTTTTTCTTCTTCAAGTGCTGCGTGCTTCTTTCAGTCCTGTCCCTCTAAAAATTGTCAACTCATTGGTTTGGATGAGACATCATATCCTTTTATTAGATGACACAACTAAATTTGGAGTGCCAATATAACTCCGCTCAGCTCCAGTTCTGTCGTAGACAATTGGTTCCTCCTCCCTGTTAATTCAGGATGGAATGTGTTTTCTTGCCTTCGTTCTCCTATACTCCACTGATTTAAAAATTTTCTTTTGCATGCCTAAGTGGCGTGTACTCCCAGTTTTATTCTAGCCATACCTCATGGTGGTGGCCGAGTTAACTGACCACCTTTCTGCCCCTCAAAATCTAAGTTTGCAAATTAATTATTTTCAGCTATTATGAATGCATGGCAAGGGGTGAGAGTTTATGCCTGAGTTTACCTGTTGTTTCCAAGGCAGTTGCAGGAGCTGGAGGTTTCAGAATTTTTTTTTTAGATGATGTGTTCTTCACCATATTCATGTTCTCTAAGTGAGTAGCTTGCTGAAGGAGAAACTTCCTGAATGAGTTTCTAATCTTTGTTTATTTTTTCTCTCTACCATGGATGTTGCATGGGGTGCTTGAGATTCCATGGGTGGAATTCTCGTTCTCCTGTAGTTTATTATGCAGCTGCCCTTTTTTTCCTTCTTGGCATTCCATGAATAATTTTTTTTTTGAAGGAACTTCCTGATGTTCGTAGCACTCTGTTTGTGTGTTGCTTCTCGTGCTACATTGTGCCCAAGAATGAAGGAGTGTGGTGTATGGAGGTGATGGAGGAAGTTATGAAGATGAATGGAGTGAATGACAGGATTGATGACAAGATAAAAGAAGGGAAAAGAAGATTCCACACTTCCCTGTAGTTTCCCATCACACCTCTTTGCTGATTGAATTGATGAATTCTTCCCTTGACAAAGGCTTACTGTAAATTTTCAGTCTATGACCATTGACAAGCAAGGGGATCCCTTCCTCAGCTATGGTCCTGATTTGAACTATGCCATTATCAAAGAATTTGGACCCAACCATATTTTCATCAAATTTCCTTTGAAGTATTTAAACCTTGAATCATAAAAAAGTGTGCAATCTCCTTCTTGGAAGGTATTTTCTTTGATGTTCTTATCATGCCATACCTTCCTTTGTAGTTGAAGCACCTCTGTGTGAATAAGTTCTTGCTTTTTGAACTCATCTAATCCACTTAGTTGCAAAACCCTCTCTTTTTGGGCATTCGTTAGATCTAAATTTAATTCAACTACCATTATTAAAGTATTGAATTCAAACTCAATTGAAATTAGAGCTTTCTTACCATAGACTAGTTCATAAGGAGTGAATCCTGTTGTTGCCTTCCAAGTGGTGTTGTAGGCCCAAGTAGCTTCTACCAATCTATCTGCCCAATATTTTCTGTTTCTACTCACAACCTTGGTGAGGATGCTCTCTAAAGCTCTGTTATTTAATTCCACTTGGCCATTCGCCTGAGGGTGATAGGCAGTGGAAGTTCTATGCTCAATCTTGTGCTTGCTCAAAACATTCTCAATGAGGTGAGAGGTGAAATGTGATCCCTCATCAGTGACTATTTCTACGGGATATCCAAATTTGTAAAACATATTCTCCCTTAGAAATTCCACTGCTTTTTCTTCATTTGCTACCTTCATTTCTTTTGCTTCAACCCACTTTGTTAGGTAATCGGTGCAGACTATGATATGCTTATTTTTTCTGGATGGTGGATCAATGGGCCCAAATAAGTCCATGCCCCACTTGTCAAATGGATCAAGAGCCACCTGAGGGTGTAAAGGCATTTCATCCATTTGTGTGGGTTTCCCCATCCTTTGGCACTGATCACATCTACTGGTGTATCTTATGGAATCTTGGTGAAGGGTTGGCCAATAGTAACCTGCCTGCAAAACTTTGTAAGTAGTTCTCTTTGCAGCAAAGTGGCCTCCACATGGGCTGTCATGACATTCAAAGAGGATATCAAAAACTTAATCCTCCCTCACACATCTTCTTAGGATTTGATCAGGGCCTAGCTTGAAGAGAATCCCCCCAATCCATGTGAAAGGGGCACTTTTTCTGATGATTCTGCTTCTCTCCCTGAATGAAATATTAGGTGGGAGTCTTCCAGCAACCAAGTAGTTGGCTATATCAGCAAACCATGGTGATAGTTTTGATATGGAAAAGAGGTGTTCATCTAGAAGCTGGTCATCCACCATTCCTTCTTCACCTTCAGGGAGAGCTAACCTGGAAAGAAAATCTACAACAGTATTTTCCTTTCCAGGTTTATCAACAATAGTCAAATAAAATTTCTACAAAAGTAACAACCATCTAATGATTCTAGTATTAAAATCCAGTTTGTTCATTAAATACTTGATGGCTACATGGTCAGTGTGAAAAAAGGTATGATATGTAGTGACATAATGCCCGAATTAGTTCAATGCATGGATAATGTCCAAAATCTCCTTCTCAGTAAGAATATAATTTAGCCCGAATTTGGACAAATTATTGATGATGAAATAAATGGCATAAGGGATTTTTTCCTCTAATTTTCCTAATGCTACCCCTAAAACTTTGTTAGATGCATTATTGTGGATGTGGAAAGGAAGAGTCCAATTTTGACCTCAGAGGATGGGGGCAGTAGTCAAATTCCTCTTAATGAGCTCAAAAGCCTCGTGACAAGGACCAAACCAAATAAAATCAGAATCTTTGACCAATAACCCAAATAATGGCAAAGCCATCTTGCTGAAATCTTTGATGAACCTTCTATAGTAACCAACTAAGCCTAAGAAACTCTTGACATATTTCTGTTTTTAAGGAGAAGGTACCATTTTGATGATAGTGATTTTTTTCGGGTCTACCTATATTCCTGATTGGGATATGGAGTGTCCTAATACAACCCCTTATTTCTTCAGGAATTCACACTTTTCTAGGCTCAAGGAGAGATGCATGTCAATGCACCTTATAAGTAATTTACCCAAATTGGAGAGAGATTCTTAGAAGACATCCCCATATGGTGTGAATTCATCCATGTAAATTTCGACAGAGTCATTAAATAACTCAAAAAAGATGCTCAGGATAGCTCTCTAGAAGGTGGTTGGGGCATTGCATAACCCAAATGGTAGGAATCTATAAGCAAAGGTACCCCAAGGGTAGGTGAAAGTAGTCTTATCCTGGTCTTTAGAGATAATTGGAATCTGATTGTACCCACTGAACCCATCTAAGAATGAAAATCACTTCTTCCCAGCAAGGCCATCCAGGACCTGGTCTATAAAGGGAAAATGGAAATGGTCTTTCTTGGTGGCTTTGTTAAGCTCTCAATAATCAACACAAATTTGCCATTGTTGAGCCACTAATATGACCACTTTTTAACACCTATATCATCAATTTCTACTCTTATTTATCATGTAATTTATCATAATTTATCATATAAATCCATTTTATAATTATTTATGCTCTTATGGATAAATATTATTTGTTCTCCTTTATTTTTAATAAATTGATGATTATTATGCATAATTTTATCAATGATGGTTTATTAATATATTCTGTAATAGCACTCACCATTTTAGCCTCCAAGATATTTGCTAGATTGCAGATTTGATATCCAGCACATCATTCAATATTCCAACTCAGAAATTTGTTGGAATAAGAAGTGACATTTTTGCGGTTGATATTCTGGGAAAATGGAGAAGAATGTGGAAAATCCGGAACATGGGTTTTGTCTAGAATAAACTGAATTAACTTAAATGCAGAACTATTTGCCCAAATTCGGCCTGTATGGAGAGAAACGAAAGGTTATTTGAGCATGATTTTCTCATATTTACTGTTGCGGCCGTCTTCCAAATTATCTCAGCTGCAAATCCAAATTCGACTTGTTCCTGTTGAAAGATTGATGGAAATATCTTTTCTTGCTGATCAAGTTGTTGGGGACAATCCAATATTGTTATGAGGGATCATATTTACTATTTAATATCTCCTCTTTCTGATTATAAAAGGAGAACATGTATTATGTATTGGGAGGAACAATGGATTAAACATTCCTTTGGTAACTCTGTCATTTATTATTGACTCTCGTGATTAGAGAGCGACTGCTATAAACATTATTATGCTTGATTAATACAAGATCTTGTTGCCGTTTAATTTCTTAACTCTGGAGTAAAGCCCAACAGTGTTTCACTGGTGGTTATGGGCCCAACCCTGGTGGATCGATCCGCTATTTGTATCATTACCTTTCAATTATCGTCATGTGATAGTTTTTATTTGTTTTCATTACATTTGCAAGTTAATTGGTTTGCTGTTTCATTGCTTATTTGATATCAGTGTGTTATGTTAACGAATCGTGTTGTTATTCCTGTATGATTTAACAAGAATCTTAATTCTGTATAATTTATCTTGTTATACCTTATTTGAGCTTCAATGTTATATTTCCATTATTCTTTCATTCCATTTGCTGTTCCAATTGATTGCTTTTCTATTTGACTGTTGTCCATTTGCAGATTGTTGTTCAATAGAATTTTCCATTCGATTCCATTAGCTAAGAGTTTGTTGTTCATATTTATTAAATAGGATTTTTTGTTCAATTTCTTTGATTACAGTTTGTTGTTCATTTACTTCTAGAGCTACTGTTCATTTCAGTTGATTAATTGCAAAGAGTTTGGTTTTGAGAGTTTTCCTAGTTTACTTTCAATAGCAGCTTTAGTTAAATTTCTATTTTCCTTTTAATTTCTTTAAAGCAGGACTGTCAACTGTAGAGAACACTGGTTATTGCTTCCACGTTCCCAGATTGATTGTCTTGTTCCAGTTTGATTTCAATTGCATCAATTTCTGGAGGAATGAGTTATTGCTACTGTATCCTTGATTGATGTTTTCTAAGTGAATAGTTGGATTTTGGAGCATTTTAGTTCATGTTATTGTAATTTGATTTCTTTTCCAAGCATCAGTTTACTCTTGTATTTAGAACATTGTGCTACATCTTACAAAGCATTACTCTTAGCTTGAATTGCAGCCTCAGACAGAGTACACTCTTGAAACAAAAAATTGTTCCTGGATTGATAATTAATGTGAGATAAATAGGTGTTAAGA
This sequence comes from Pinus albicaulis, assembly GCA_034641835.2. Taxonomy (NCBI): domain Eukaryota; kingdom Viridiplantae; phylum Streptophyta; class Pinopsida; order Pinales; family Pinaceae; genus Pinus; species Pinus albicaulis. Next base: position 1,510,643,112 of record CM076584.1, on the reverse strand, counting down.
AGATACCTTTTATACCTCAACATTTTGGCGCCATTACCGGGGAGAGTGTATGCCATTTAGAAAGAGTGATGCATATTTGATTTTTTTCTACTTGGGAAGAATTGGGTATTAAAGACGGAAGGTAAGAACCTGTGCACCGAGCAAGGAACATACTTGTTCACTGGCCCGCTTCACAACAAAATTGAGTGAAAGCTTAAGGTAGGAATGAATGCTTGCGTTTTTTGAATTTTAGAGGTAGAATTTTTGAAAAAATCTTGAAATTCCACTCGAGTGGTGATGTAATCACCACCCATTTCACTAACCAATTGACAGGAAAATTTGAAGGAGGATCCTCAAAGAAACACATGAAGAACATCTTCTATTATGGTAAGAAATGGCTCACATTGCAACTTTTGAATTCCCTATCAAGGATCTAGGAGGAGTGACACAAATGCACATAATTCCCCCATTGTCTCTACCAAATTTTCATGGTTTGAAAAATGAAGATCCAGATACATTCTTATTTGAGTTTGAAATACTTTGTAGAGGATATGATTATTGTACTAATGATCAAAGGTTGAAAGTGTTTCCTCTTACTCTAAAAGGAGTAGCTCTCCGATGGTTCATGAGCCTAGGTGGGAACAACATCCAAACATGGGAGGACATGAAGAACATATTCTTGAAGAAGTACCAAGACTACTGCAAATCCAATGAAGATATTTTCGGTATGATACAAGGGGAAGATGAAAGCTTGGAGGACTATGTAGAGCGATTTCAATATAACCTTCAAAAATCAAAGCAGAAACATTTGGAAAAATAGATCTTGAAAACACTCCTTCTTAAAGGAATCAAAGATGAATTTTTAGAACTCTTAAATCTGATAGGAAAAGGTGATGTTTTTCAGTTATCATATGATGATGTTTGTGAATTGTGCATAAGGTATTCAAGAGGAATTTCCAAGGCTGGTAAGAATTCTAAAGAAGTTTCTTCTTTCTTTTCCAAATTTACTACAAGAACAAGAGACATAAGAGCTGAAATCAAGGTTTTATTTGAAAATTTTAAACATGATTTTATTAGCTCTCTAAATTCACAATTGAATGTTTTGCAGGTTCATAAAAATAAAAAATTTGATGAAGTGTTTTGCCCTCATAACCGAAAGGAGCATCCCATAGATAGTTGTTCTTCCTTATCTAGGATGGAAGTAGCATATCAAAGAGATGGGGAAGCTGCAACAAGGTAAAAACCATGGAAATCATGGCCTACAGGTATGGTTCAAAACACTTCCTCTCCATTCTCTTACTTGCATAATTCGTTATGGAATACTCATATGTTAGGGCAGCCATGCCAATCTCAATATAATCACTACTAATCTTGTCTACAAGTTTGGCATGGTTCATCTTATGATTGTATGACTACTCTCCCTCATCTTGTAGCACAAACAAATCTTCCAGCTCTTCCACAACACCTTGCTTGCCTATCAAAATCATCCACTCAACCCAATCAACTACATCATCAAGAAGCTCCATTCCCTACACAAGCTTCTACTCAACTCATTCCACACCCTCACCATAATAAGCTAGTTCAACATGCTTACAGTGTTGAACTGCAAAATTCAGCCACCCTTCCCACCCATTCTATCTCACATGCACCATTGGAGAAAACTTACACTGAGACTTAGAATGTATCAAATCCAAAAATTGTAGAAGTTATGAAAGAAAATGAGGTTTCTTCTAGTTTTCACCAACAAACCATTTTAAAAGCTCAAGAAATTCATGATACGACGACTATGGGAAATCAAGAAATTAAGGGATACATTGAATATTGGTTTCACTCTATTTGTTTGCAACATTACTCCATGCTTCAACATTTTTTGGCACCATCTTTTCAAGAGAAGTTGGCTTCTCATACCCTAATTTTTATTAACATGCATTTTTCAAATTTGGGTTTGTATATACTTGAAGCCTTCTTTCGAAAATGGTTACACTAGAAATACTCTTATATGTAATCATATCCATTTTCCAAATCAGAGTAGGCTAGAGAAAAAATAAAATAAATAAGAAAATAGAATAAACACATTTTTTTTTTTTGTAAAAATAGTTGTTTTTTTTGCAACACGCTGTGGAAATCAACATTGGTGATAAATATTTTAATTTATTTATGTATTTAGATGCATTATATTGAAAATAACAATTCTACAAACACTCATATTCATTTTTATCACCAATATGGAAAAATTTCTTGAATATCATTTCTTGGCTTGCGGGCTTGATCAAATTTCTGAAAATAGAGTTGGGACAGTCATGTTTTAGGGGGACCAAAACTAAATATTTTTAAAACATGCTTCTATAATAATAAGCCCTTTATTTCTGCTTTCCAACCCAATTTTAATCACTCCATTTGGATTTGAAACGAAAAATTTAGAACCAAAACATTGACAAGGATTCTAGTAGGCAGCTCAGGAACAGAGTTGGGACAGTCAGTTTTTGGAGACCTAAATGACTATATTTTTAAAACATGTTTCTATGGTAGATTCCTCTATTAATATAGTTTACAACGAAATTTTAATAGATTTATTTAGATATAGTATGAAGAATTTATTACTAAAATACTGACTGCCTATCATAAATCAACACTCTTGAAACTCTGTTTTCTCGGCTGTTCACTAGCGTATTTGACCCATCAATTCTTGTTGTATTCAAAACTAGTTTCTCTTGGAGATAAGTAAATGAATATACTTTAATCTCCAATTTTAATCGGTTCAATCCGCCATCAAACGAAAAAATTATGCTTGAAATATCAACTGTTGGTCTGACCTGGAAAATCGAAAATGACTCTATTTTGCAGGTTGTTCTAAGAAAATTTGACATATCATACATTGAATTTTTAAAACCTATTTCTATTGGAGATAAAAATTTGAATTATCTCTCATTTGGCTTTGGAATCACTCAAATCAGACGAAAAACAAAGAATTTATAATTGAAACACTGCTAGTTAGCATGATTGGCCACTGCTCTCTTGCAGGTAATAAATTAATTTTACTTTGTCCATGGATTTGTTCTATAGAGTAAATATTTGTTAGTTTTTTTTGAATAATTATTTGATTATGGGAGCTGTGCACCTCTCTTTCTCCATGATTTAATTTTTTATTGCAGGTAGACACTTGTTTTTTGCAGGTCTTAGCAGAACAAAGAAGGTCAATTTATGGACAAGCAATTGTTGAAAGAAATTTTAGTGAAACAAGGGCATTTCATCCAGTTCATTACCTAATAGATTCATAACAAGAAGAAATGAAGAATTGGTTTCCATTTGAAGATTCATGTCACTGCTGCTAAATTTTTTTCAAAAAGATCATTTTTTTCCATTAACAGATTGATATTCCCTTAGAAAATAACATCATAGCTGTTGTAACTTAATAAAGTGTTATTTCTTTTCTGATTTCTTTTATGTTTTTGTGTTTCGGGTGTTGATCCCTTCAAATTTTAGTTTCCGCTCCATTGGAAATTGAACAATAAGGACCCCACCATGCAAGTTTCAGGAGGCAATTCTTCGGCAGCACAAATTCTGTAAAAAATTACTTTTCTTTAGACTTGTGCATAAATTTTCCTTTCTAAGTTGATTGGATTTTCTTGACAATGGATTTGTTCTTTCCTCTATTTTTTTTTCCTTTGTTGTTCCCTACATCAATTTCTGTGTGTATTTTCTTTGTTATAGGGAACAACACTTTTCTTGTGTGCTTATATTTTTCATGTTGTTCCTCTTAGGGAACAACACCCTTGCGTGCTTATATTTGTTTGTTGTTCTTCTTAAGGAATAGCAGCTATTCTTCTGAAGGAACAACACATTTGTGTGTTTATTTTTGTTGTTCCTTTCAAAAGGAATAGCACTTTTTCCGAGTGTTTTTGTTGTTCCTTTCTGAAGGAACAACAATTTTTGCCGCTTGTTTTTTTTTGTTCCTTTCCAAAGGAACTGCAGTTTTTGCCTCTTGTTTTTGTTGTTCCTTTCCAAAGAAACAAAAAAAATTTTCCGCCTGTTTTTGCTATTCCTTTCCAAAGGAACAACATTTTTCCCGCTTGTTTTTTTTTTGCTGTTCCTTTTGAAAGGAACAACATGTTTTTTTGCCGACTGTTTCTGCTGTTCTTTTCAAAAGGAATAGCATTTTCAAAGATTGTTTTTGCTGTTCCTCTTAAGGAATAACAGCTATTCCATCTAAGGAACATCACTTTTTGAGTGCATTTTTCTTGTTTTAGAACAACATTTTTGTGAATTCTTAATTACTCTTTGAAAGAAAAACATACAATTTATGGAAGGATACACAAATTAGAGGTTACTGAAATCAATAAATCAAGAGAAATTGTCATTTTTAAGAAATTGTTTTGTAGTGATAAGAAAAAGGAAAGGACACAACCATCTATATCACTTTCTTGTCTTTATTTTCACTAAAATTAATATGATCGATTATCTTTACCATGTTGGTTCTTCCCTAAATTCTCATAACTCTCTTTGTTTTTTATTTATTAAATAAGAATAAGGGCATATTTTCTCTATTGAGATGTTCAGACTTCTTCCACCATCCCTACTCTTAAGGAGTGTTGAGCCACCCTTTATATATAAATAGGGAAGTGCTATATGTAAAGAAAAAGAAAAAGAAAAATCTCTATATGATTACTAACAATTCTATGATATGGCAGATGGAGGATAGGGGGTCTCATCAAGAGCCAGCCTACCATGATCATAAGGGAGCGGTGAATTGGCATTCCCATTATGGCCACCACACCAGGGATATGTTCCAATGGACAACTCAGAAAAATAAAAATTCCTTGGAATAGGAGGTCTCATCACGAGCCAGCCTGCCCACCTTTCACTCCTTCTTGGTGAATGGCATTGTGATTCATCTAGTTCCCAAGCCAGTATAGTGGCCTCCATCATGACATCACATAGCACTTCCCTAGTCATAAATAAAGGATAATGGTTCCAAGGGTGAGAAAACAACTTTGTCAAATTTATAGACACCTGTGGGCAACAGAGCTCTGTTGATGATATTGGAGTCATATTTTTCACAAATCAATAGTAATGATAAACTCTTTTCTTATAGATTTATCTAATATCAAATGAGAGTATGCTCCTAAACCCTTTGTTTGGAACCTCTTATGCATGAAATTTATTTATAAATCGGTCATAATGGTTTATGTGGATAATGACCGCATAAGTAATATTTTCACATCAGCTGTCCTTTTCCCTTGTTTTCGAATCATCACATAAACATTTCCATATCTACTCACGATTTCAAAATATGCATTGATTTCAGTAATGTGATAATTTGTTGATCATATCATAAGTATGTATGTCTTTCCATGATGTACAATTGCTGTGCAATACGCTGCTCTTCTATTTTCCACTCGAGGGCGACCTATCATCTTTCAGGGGGGGCACGGATGCCTTTTAAATATGCCGGCATTCCAATATTTATACTACATTTCTACAGAAGTTTTTTTGATTGAACTTTTGGCATACATCTTATCTGTTACTCTTCAAAATTAACACTGTGGATTCCAGAAAATTTCATGCAGAATCGCGATTTGTTTACAGGAGCACAACAAGTATCAGGGGAAAATTCTATTCACAACACGACCACACTATTGCAACTAATAGCAAAGGCTCGCACAACTTGCGAACACACACAATTCTTCAAACATGATGTGCTTGCATGGCTTCCACCTTTTGCATCATTTTCAGTATCCGTACAGACTACATCAGCTTCAACAAATGCCAGTTCCTACATGTCATTCCACTTTTTTTTTGGAGGTAACACTTGAGGTAAAATAGCATAATTTTCTGATTTATTACGAATTTAGGAGAATTTCATGAAAATCCATTGAGCATTATTTATCATCATTCATTCCACATCTTTACCACTTCCCATTTTTTAGAGACATATCATCTTTCAGTTTGGGGGAGTGTTTCTTTCCTTCATTTCTTTCTTATGACCATGTCAGTAATATTATTTATCATCCATTGATATTCTTATTCATTCTCAACACCTCCCTTATTCCATGTTGTTTTACACCAAGCATAGATTTCAACAGATTGTAGGAACCACCTCTCTTTTTTTTCTAGCATTGCATGAGGACATGCTAATTCTTTAGTTTGGGGGAGGAATTGCTAAACATGATGGATGTTTTATACTCTCTTTCTCGTTTAAGGCATACAATTTCATTTTTATATAGTGTGGAAATTGATTTGCATATATATTTAAAACTATGAACTGAATTCTTGTGATTTCTGGATAACAAAGAGGTATCATTAAAATACACAAACCCAAATAATTTCACACTAAATTAGTTCATAAAATTTTGAAAATGGTTAATGAAGTTTGTTGTTACTTATGTCACATTTTTCTGCAACTTCATATACATATAGTTTAATGTCAATTGTAAAAATTGTTACGCCTTCATCAAGATTGGTAAAATTGAATATTCATTATTTGAGGAAAAATTCATTTGTTCCATCCATTTCATGAGTTGGGATGAACAATTTTTTTGCTTGGTTAACACATGGGTTTTTTTCTTTGGGTTGCATGAGGACATGCAATATATTCAGTTCTGGGTTGCATGAGGTAATGCAATATATTCAGTTTGGGGGTATGTTTAGCCGCTAATATGACCACTTTTTAAAACCTATTTCATCCATTTCTACTCTTCTTTATCATGTAATATATCATAATTTATCATATAGATCCATTTTATAATTATTTATGCTCTTATGGATAAATATGGTTTCTTCTCCTTTATTTTTAATAAATTGATGATTATTATGCATAATTTTATCAATGATGGTTTATTAATATATTTTGTAACAACACTCACCATTTTAGCCTCCAAGATATTTGCTAGAATGTAGATTTGATCTCCAACACATCATTCAATATTCCAACTTAGAAATTCGCTGGAATAAGAAGTGATAGTTTTGCGGTTGATATTATGGGAAAATGGAGAAGAATATGGAAAATCCAGAACATGAGTTTTGTCCAGAACGGACCAAAATAACTTTATTGAAGAATGGTTTACCCAACTTCGGCTTGTATTGAGAGAAACAGAAGGTTCTTTGAGCACGATTTTCTCAGATTTACTATTGCGGCTGTCTTCCAAATTATCTTAGCTGCAAATCCAAATTCGACTTGTTCCTGTTGAAAGATTGATGGAAATATCTTTTATTGCTGATCAAGTTGTTGGGGACAATCCAATATTGTTATGAGGGATCATATTTACTATTTAATTTCTCCTCTTTCTGATTATAAAAGGAGAGCATGCATTATGTATTGGGAGGATCTATGGATTAAACATTCCTTTGGTAACTTTGTCATTTATTATTGACACTTGTGATCAGAGAGCGACTGCTGTAAACATTATTATGCTTGATTAATATGAAATATTGTTGCCATTTAATTTCTTAACTCTAGGGTAAAGCACAGTGGCGTTTCACTGGTGGTTATGGGCCCAGCCCTGGTGGATCGATCGGCTATTTGTATTATTACCTTTCAATTATCTTCGTGTGATAGTTTGTATTTGTTTTCATTACATTTGTAAGTTAATTGGTTTGCTGTTTCATTGCTTATTTGATATTAGTGTGTTATCTTAACAAATCGCATTGTTGTTCCTGTATGATTTAACAAGAATCTTAATTCTGTATAATTTATCTTGTTATACCTTAATAGAGCTTCAATGTTCTATTTCCATTATTGTTTCATTCCATTTGTTGTTCCAATTGATTGCTATTCCATTGGACTGTTGTCCATTTTCAGATTGTTGTTCAATAGAATTTTCCATTCGATTCCATTATTTAAGAGTTTGTTGTTCAGATTTATTAAATAGGATTTTCTGTTCAATTTCTTTGATTACAATTTGCTGTTTGTTTACTTCTAGAGCTGTTGTTCATTTCCGTTGATTAATTGAAAAGAGTTTGGTTTTGAGAGTTTTCCTAGTTTACTTTCAATAGCAGCTTTAGTTCAATTTCTATTTTCCTTTTAATTGCTTTAAAGCAGGACTGTCAACTGTAGAGAACACTAGTTATTGCTTCCACGTTCCTAGATTAATTGTCTTGTTCCAGTTTGATTTAAATTGCATAAATTTCTACAGGAATGAGTTATTGCTACTGTATCCTTGATTGATGTTTGCTGAGTGAATAGTTGGATTTCAGAGCATTTGAGTTCATGTTATTGTAATTAGATTTCTTTTCCAAGCATCCGTTTACTCTTGTATTTAGAAAATTCTGCTACACCTTACAAAGCCTTACTCTTAGCTTGAATTTCAACCTCAGACAGAGTACACTCTTGAAACAAAAAGTCGCTCTTGGATTGATAATTAATGTGAGATAAATAGGTATTAAAAAGATACCTTTTATACCTCAACAACCACTTCCCATTCTTCTTTGGGACTAGGAAAAGAGGTGATACCCACTCATTATCAGATATAGGATGTATGAACCCCTCATCCAATATTTTGTGTAGCTCTTCCTTGACTATGTCCTTTAGAGTCGGGTTCATTCTTCTTTGAAGGATGCACTCCTTTCATGTCCTTGTAATCCCAAGAAAATTCGTCAGGATTTTCTTTCAAAAGCTGGCATAGCTACTTCTCTTCTTCATTTGAGAGGTTTGGGTTGATTTTTAGAGATATCAATGGGCCAAAATCGACATCCTTGGTGGTTTTAGAGGTTGTATCAACTGATTTCACTGCCATCCAAGGTTGGATTTCATACTCTTTGACCAAGGTTTTGAGAGGAGTGTTAGTAGAGGACTGGTTTTGAATGGCATGGTCGATGAGTTCATCTTCATCAAGTTGCCCCCCTCTAAGGATAACATCTATGGTACACATAGGGGAAATGTTATATAACTCATCTTATTCATCCTCCAACCATATAGGGAGATCATGATCAATGGAAGGTTGGGCTAGAGGATATAACACTAGCTGTTTAGACAAAGGCCCATTTTTGATTGTCATGTTTATGGCCCGACAACTAATATAAGTGTCTGGAGTGGCTAACCAAGGTCTCCCTAAGATGAGAGGATAACCATTAATATTGGTTTTTTGTTGTAGGACTAGGAAATCTATAGGATACTCCCAAGAGTCAATGGTAACCATAACATCCTCAACAATTCCTTCCGGAGTTACTGTGGATCGATCTGCAAGTTGCAGAACTGTTGTGGTTTTCCTCAAAGTCCCTTGGAGATTAATTTTCAACATAGTTTCCTTGGTCATGATATTGATGGTAAACCCTAAATCAATCAGAGTGTTGGGGACTATGATACCATCTATACGTACATCAACAACTGGACTACCAGGGTCTAGATATTTTGGAAATATCACCTTCCCCAGCATCATGTCAGACAGTTGTCCTACCACATTGATGGTGGGGGTATCTCTCTTCCTCCTTTCAGGTTTATTGAATAAATTCTCTTTGATGAGCCTATTGTATATAGGGACATCCTTGTTGGCTTGGAGAAGTGGTATCTTTACACAAAAATTTTCCAATTCTCCCAAGAGTTCAGTCTCCTCTAGGTTGTGATGACTAGGTTGGATCAAGCGCTCGGGATAAGGAGGTTGTTGGATCTGAGTGTTATCTTCTTCCTTTTCCTCCTAAACCTCTATAGGTGGAGATGGGGGATGGTTTTCTAGGAGTACTCTTCCCGACTTGAGATTAACCTCATGTATCTCCACATCATAAGCTAGATGGGATGTTTCTCCACTGGGAGCCTATTGTGCTTGTCTTTTTTTTCAGGTTCAGATTGGGCTGTGTAGGTATAGGTAGCCTAGGTGGAGCATCATGAGTAAGCTGAGGTTGAGGTTGGGGTGGAGTTATTAGAGGACATAGTTTATTTTTTTGAGGCCTCCATCCTTGGGATGGAGTGTTCCACTGAGGTTGTTGTGGAACATATTGCTGAAATGGTTGGGTTACTGGTTGAGGATGATATGAAGGGTTGGAAGGCCAAGTAGGAGGCGTAGACCAGGATGGAGAAGAGGGGGTGTACCAAGGTTGCATGGGTTCACTCTGATTGTTGTAATAGTAAGAGTGAGGTGCACCTTGCATACATTTTTGATATGGCCTTAGGCCCTGAGGCCTTCTCTAGTTGATGAAACAGAGTTCCTCTGGGATTTTTTACCCACCTTGATATGAAACTTTAAGTCCAGGTAAGGAGGGACATTTTTCTGTGGCATGATTCTCTTCACAGACTAGGAAAACCTATATGACATTTAATGGACATTCATTTCTTAGGTGTTTCCTGGTACATCTAGGAAAAAATATGGGCAGGGCTCTCTTTGCTTCCTCTTGATTCCTTTTGACTTGCATTGTGTCCATTTTCAAAGCAAAGGTGTGCAACATGTCACTCTTGAAGTCCTCTAGCATGTGTCCAATCTCATGTTTTATGAAGGCGGAAGAGGAAGGGGTATTGGATTTACTTTGGCTAGCTCTGTCCTTCTTCCTAAATGCCCTAGAATGGTTCCAGAAGACAATTTTGATTATTTCATAGGGTTGTTGGGAGATATCTCCTCTTGATAGCATATTCCAGGTTTCTATACTCTCTTCACTGATCCCTTGAAGAAGTACAAGTTTGAGTGAGTCAAGATGAAGAGTATAGTTGGCTCTCTTATAGTTCAATTGAAACCTGTCTTCATAATCCTCTAGGGATTCATCAGGCCCTAGAGTGATCCTAAATATCTCATCCTTAGTTTCCTTGGACGTAAATTAGTCTTTGTACTTGTTGCTAAAGTTCTCTTCCATCTATGCTTAGGTAGTGATGCTATCCCCAGGCAAAATCATGGGAATAGATTCAAATTTTGATCATCAGAGGTGTAGTCATAAGTCCTATAGACAACAAAAAATTCAAACATGAATGTGTCAGGATCCTTAGAGGTAAGTCCATGGAAGTGTGGAAGAGCTGAGGGGATAATGTTTTTCATCTTAGTGTTCCCATTTGCCTCTCTTATGGGAAAGGCTCTCTAGGTCCCAGCCATGGTTAAGATAGGTGAAGCATGTCCCTCCATTGAAACAAGGTCTTCTTCTTCTTCCCCAATAGGATCCTAAAAATTTTCAGAGGACTCTCCTATAGGGAGTTCAATCTCACTGCCATTGAAGAAGAGCGAAGGGTGGCTAGGAGGTGATGTGGGGGTTTTAGGTAAGGTTTGTCTTTGAGTATTCCTAGTCCTACGAGGCATGAAAATCAGATATTTTTTGTACTTTTTCAATATTTCTGAAGTGACATGAAAATAAAGGAAAGTATAAAATTATGCTAAAACAAAATCAAAATATCTACTAGACACGTCCTCGGCAATAGCGCCAAAAAGTGGTGAGCCCTGGTATTGCACCAAGAATGCTGCAACTCCTAGGGGTTGCCTTACTTTACTTTATCAACCTAGGGTTCGTACAAACTTTAAGGTGATAGTGCTATATACACAACAGATGCATTCTATTCATGTCATCCTCTTATTCTTTACGAAAGGGTGCTATTTCTTAAATTATGAGAACAATTGGAAAGGAAATTACTAGAAGGAAATGACTGAAAGGAAATTAAACTAAAGTGCTGAAAATAAATGACAATAATGAAACTAATTTAATTAGCAGAAAGGGAAATAACTGAAAATAAACTAAGCTAACTTGTTGAAAATAAATAGTAGAAAGAAAACTAATTCTAAACCACACTTAACTTTCCCAAATGGCTAAATTCATTCTACTTATCCTATGATCTATCTACCATGCTCTTATCCATGCAACTAACTATCCATGACTTAATTCTAACTAAAAAGAGTTAATTTATAGCTTAGAGGAAGAAAAAGGGCTAAAAGAGGCTAATGGGAGGTTTAACACATGAAACAAGGTTTGGAAGCAAAAAGAGGGGGTTAAACCCTTAGAAAACTTGATTTTAACATGAGTAATGACTTTGGAGCGAAAATAATTAAAAAAGGCTTAGAAGTGGAAAGAGGGGGTTTAAAACTGTATAAAACCTTATTATAGTGCAAGAAATGTCTTTGGAGTGGAAAGAATCGAAAATACGATGGCAGCGACGCGATGGAGGTAAAAGTTGCGAAGTGTGATGTCGCAATCGCAACTTCACAATTTTAAATGGATAGCAGTAAGGGTTTAACGGGAATAAAATAAAATGTGCGAAGTGTGATGTGTGCTGCAGTAAAGGTTGCAGAAGGTGATTTGCGATGGGGATGACATGGCGGTGAAAAAGAAAAAGAGAAAAGTTGTGGGCTACGATGTGCGATATGGTAAGTTCCACGGGATGCTATGTGCATTGGGGATGACGTGGCAATGAAAGCAAAAAGGGAAATGTTGCGGGCTATGATGTGTGATATGGTAAGTTCCGTGGGATGCGATTTCGCAATACCACAATCGCAAGAACGAGTGGTAAGCGTTAAGGGTAAAATATAAAGGATGTGAAGTGAGATTTGCGATGGTGATGTGGTGGTGGGACCGACAGCGGGGCGAGATTGCACTATCGCAATTGGCCAGAACAATGGTAAGTGTTAAGGGAGAAAGGATAAACGGTCTGAAGTGTGATTTGTGATTTTGAAATATCACAATTGCAAAGAACGAGCGGTAAGTGTTGAAGGTAAAAGCTAAACGTTGCGATTTGGGAAGTGTGACGTACAGTAGTAGGAATTTTGAGGATCAAGGTAGAGGTCAGGTTTCAATGGTTTTTCAAGCATTTAGCATTAAAAAGGTAAATTAGTTGTTACCAGTAAAAAGGAAGGAATAAGGCGGGCTAAATGATTTTGAGTGTTTTTATGAATTAGAAGGTGGGCGCAACATTTAAACAAGAGGAAAAGGAGGGGAATGGAGGCATAAAAAAATGTTTAAGCCATGAATATGGAGAGGGAAAATGAAGCAGGAAGAAACATGAAGCTTCTCTGGGGTGTTGAGATTAATTCTGGTAAAAAAACGTGCAGATTCATGCACGGGAAAACCAGAAAAGAATGCGTGATCAAACAACAAACATAATCATTTTTTGGGTCTGTGGGAAGGTCTGCTCTAATCGAACTCTATTGACAGAGATCAGTAGGGGGAGTATTGACCACAGGTTTTGAGTTTATCCTCTATTTGGCTATGCATAAGAAATTAAAACTACAACAGTAGGAAAAATAAATAGCAATGAAACTTATCAGAATCAGATCTAACTTAAATGACAGAGGCAAAAATAGCTAAATGATAGAAAGGAAAAGATAGTAACAGTAGAGAAGCTGAGGCACATGGGTTGGGCCCTAACCCACGAGCCTAGCTCTCTAAAACTTAAATCAGTCAAATGAAATCAATCTACTCATTTTATAAAAGAATAACTCCATACATCTCTGAAAGTTTGATCCATGAATAAAACAAAAAACTCAATAGCTCACAACAATAGTTTTGAATGGAATCACGACTATAATTTACTAATTCTTCCTAGCTCTAGCTCTGCTCTATTTATTCTACAGGGCAGCTACCAACCACTTCCTAGAAAATGGTGATTGAGTCCACTGGACTCCAAGTAAACTAAGACTGAGTGCTCTCCTCTTTGAGTTGCTCGTCTGCCTCTAGAATTCAAATTTCTGGAGAGAATATTTGGGATCCTTCGGCTGCCTTTGAGGGTGGAAAATCCTCCTATAATTTCTCCTTTCTATATCCTCCAGGTCTTTGTGATAAAATCTCTATAAAAATTCTTAATAAATCATGATTTCTTGCACTCAACCTTATATTAGGCACTTAGAGTATGTTAGCCTTAATCACCACCTATACTAGCATCATAAAACCAAATAATAATAAAAATTCAAGAAAAAGAGATCTAAGAAGGCAAAAAGGTGACCATTGACCCCTCCAAATATGTGTAATGATGGAGCTCATCACATTCACAAAACAAGTAGTTTTTCCTGATGAATGATTGATTGTGGGTGTGTCAAGGTTCTTCTACTATGGAGGGAAACAAATGTGAGCCTCTACGAGAGAGATACTAGTACCACCCTAGAAGAGATGCACACAACATGAAATATCCACCTAACATCCAATGGAATAGTCCATAAAGACACGACAATATTTACAACCATTACAACACATCCTCATTATGATAAACACTAAAATAACAAAAATAGTTCAACTACTTTAGTATAGGGGAGAAAAAACATGAATCATAAATATTTATAAAACAATATTACAAATATTCATAATCCATGCATGAATAATGTGCTGGCCATCAGGCTTAAAATATTAAGTAAAATAACCAAGACACATGAATACAATGAACACCACTAGCTCCAATAATAGAGCATTGGAGCCACTACTTTCTCCCCAAAATTAATAACTATGTCTCTCTCATACCTTATGGGAGAAGACAAGGTGAAAAATTTATTTTCTTTTACAATTCGGATGTGTATATAACAAACGCAGTGATACTTCACATCCATTATGGCTCTTGGGCTACCCTCATAACTGTTTGAATTCCTATGACTTTTCAAACTTCACATGAATATTTACATTCTATACATGTCCTTTCGACTTCCACTTCACAATACATTTTCGAATAAGAATTTATAACAGTACAAAAATGATGTGGTACATGATGAATCATGACATGACATGACTGATGACATGGTAATGTCAATACATTATTTGATGCTGCTTTCTTGTGTCTTCTTGAAGATGAACTCTTCTTCACCTCGGTATGGCTTAGAGATGAGGAGTCTTCAGCGTTATCAAATCTTGAGTTGTTGTCACAAACTGATGTCCCTTTGCTTCCTCCTGATTGATCAACTTGTACGTTCAACTACATAGGTATTTTATAACATAGTATCCTTCTCCACCATCTTCTTCATCATCCTGTCATAGCATGATAGCATACCTTAATATGAAATTCACTCATGACAAGATGAAATTGGTCCGATAATACCCCTAGTCTAAGACTCTGCATGATTATCCATTGACTGAGTTGGAACTGGGTAGCAGGATGAAAGAGAGGCTCAGTTACTAAATAATTTTGCAGCTCGGGTAGTCAAGGGTTAGGACTAAGCCTTGATACTACGCAATGCGGAGTTCAGGCTGGATTGGGCTTGAATATTATGTAGTTTTGGAATGCAAGGAGTCAGGCTAAGGGCTTGGGAATTGAAATTATCCACAACAAAGTGATGGAAGGATAGGGAGGCCACATGATTTCTCAAATTCACAGTTCAGGAGCTCAAGGTTGAGGCTTGAGGACTGAGGCTGCATAATTCACAATTCATAGTTGACAAGAGGAGAAGATTGCGCAGTTCTAGAGCTCAAGGGATGGGATTAAGCATTGATATTGCGTAGTTCATAGTTCTGGGAGGAAGAAACTATGCATTTCATTGTTTGAAGAGACAAGGATACTTCTTGAGCACTGATATTGCACAATGAATAGTAAAATCTGGCTGAAATAGGCTGAGTGGCCCAGTCGAGGAGTTTCTAAATTTTGAGTGTATTAGATTAGTGTAATGAATATGAAAAAAAAAGAATTTGGGTATGATATCACACTTATATTACTTGATGACAAAACAAGGAACACTTAGAACACATGAATAATACACTTTCGTCAATGCGACAACCTTGTGACAAATTACACCATGCACAACACCAAAGATACACATTGCGACGAACATGATGACACTTGTGTGACAATGCTTAAAACATTGGAAATGAGTGCAATCGATGTTTTCATGATAATAAAAACTCATTTTCACATGAATTACTCTCTAAACACACCAAAACTAGCTTGTGTACATTATGCGAGACTTAAAATGATAAAATATGACACTTTTATTTTCTCACAAATGGAACCAAAACACTTAGAGAAAACACATGCAATGATTCTTAATGTTTGCGCCGACCATATGGAAGTCAAAGTAGGCTCCGAAATTTGGATGTAAGCAAAAAATTTGGAGGGTCTTGTAGCAACGAAAACATTCAATTAACATGTGTGACTGCATGGGGTGGGATAACCACGCTATCCCCCCTCTTCAATATGATGGAAGGTGGCAGGGTGATGGGCCCCCATCCTATTTTGGTTCATATATGAAAAAATAGATTAATGTTTTATATAAATTAATTAAATAAATATAAATAAATATGAAAATAAATAATTTAATACCTCAAAATATAAATAATAATAAGAAAACATTTTTTTTTGTATTCCAAAGGAACCCAACAACTCCCCTGACTGTAACTACTAGTAAAACTCTAGGCATCTACAACCCGTTCTCATATTTTTTAACCGGGTCACAATCAGGGGCATTTGAACCTTATAAATCATTTAATATTATTTGAAAACTAAAATATAATAAATTATTTCATCACCTCGGAAAAAATAACCACAATGAGTTCCCACAAGCATCACACCAACATGAAAATGATGCCACCTGTCACCAAATCACATTCCAGTAACCACAATGAGTTACCACAAGCATCACACTACCAAATAAAATCTTCAAATTTAATGACGTGGGTGTTGGATTTGAAACATTTTGAAAGGTTAAATGTAAACGTCTCTACAATAACCTTGCTATACATTTCTATAACACCCTCTTCCCACATCTACTCAAGTAACCGACCAACCGTGGTAAACATACGATGAGAGGCTAATAATATGAGATTCAACACCCTAGATGACCTTAAGAAAGTGGAACCAATGAAAACAAGACAATAACACCTTACACAACAACAATAACATCCCCAGGAGGTAACCTAACCTTCCAGGCCCCTGAAACCTGAGGGAGACTAATGTTTTGACCAATTTGAGCCTTAGACATAGGCATGCCAAGAAAATGTAGAAAAAAAAAGCCTATAGCCGTGGGCATGCCAAGGAAAGGTAGCAAATGAAAGCCTATAGATGCGGGCATGCCAAGGCAAGGTAGCGTCCAGGGCCTAGTTTGGTCATTTCCGTAATTGCAACTCCGAGATTTGTGCCACCTTTTTATCCTAAGAGCCAAGGTCACTGCCCAACTTCATGAAACTGTAGGAAATGGTGAATAACATTAAAACAAAGGTATGGAAGAAATCACATCATCAGGAACTCATCCAGACCCCTCCTAGCCATGACATGAATTTTTTTAAACATGTCACAAACATTGCATCTATAGGTTTAAACAACATATTTAAACATAGGGGTCTCATTCTTATCTGAGAAATGCTAAGAATAATTTCTACCTTACATCATTAGCCGCAATATGATATATTTGGCCATAGATACATTGTGCATTAATTTACAAGTAAAAGCATGGATAGAGGCATACATCATCCCTGATAAAATACATGCTTATAATGAAGATAATAACAACAAAAGTACCATGGATACAACATCAATAGAATCCACATAATAATCAGTGAAATTATACATCAAATACCAAATGAATGAACTTCTTATTAATGGGTAACCAACTGGAGATGGGACATCCACATTCCACCCGACCATAGATTGGCTGAGCCAAATCTCTCTTTAGCCAATCACACCCGTGCCATATTCTAAGCATGAATGTGGGACTCAAATCAAAAGAACCAACCAGGGAATCTCGAGGCTAAACCACCTGACCCTGATCAATCATAAACCAGGATTTACTGTGATCTACACCCAGTCACTACGATAACACAAGCATGGATATCACCAGATTCCCTTTGCCTAAACCATGAGGTTTTTTCCTGTCTCCTAGTCTCTCAAGCTTTACCGCAACCCACAGTGTGAATCAGCGGTAATTAGGCCCTAAACCGAGACATACTCTCCATGATTTACCATATATCCCAAATCTAGGATTCCTATGCCTGAAATGGAGAGAAAACCACCACCTCTAAATATTTACCACAATCCAAACATGTATTACTAGTCCCTAAACCTCACCTCACGCAACTTCGAATCCATTTGGTAATCTAGCTAAACCAAAACATGATAACTCCACAACACCATGGCTATCCAGAAATGTTAAGGATAGTCTGAATACACTGTTACACCTAGAAAAACCCATTTGAAGACAATAAAGAATGACATGCAATACGATGCATACTAGATCTAGCAAGGAAAATACACATGCAAATCAATACCTACCAAGAATCATGTTGTAGTTTCTTGATTCCTGCTCCTCCTTTCTTGCTTCCTCCTTCTTCCTGATTTCTTTCCATTCTTGTTCCAATACCAAAATGCTCCAATAAAACTCTGTGTCCAAGAGTGAGAGAGAGAGAGAGAGAGTAGTGAGAGAGCTCCAAAAAATGCACTGACAAAAGGTGCCAACTAATCCTCAAAATCCTTTTTATAGAAGAGACCTCTATTTTCTTCATTTTCCATTATTTTCCTTGAAGTTCCTCCTCACATGCAAATTGTGGCCTTTCATCTCCCTTTTCTCCTAATTTCCATTATTTTCATAACCAAATGTGCTAAAAAATTTCATTTTTTCTTTCCAAAGCCTTTTCCCATGCCTTTTCCAATTTCCTTAGGATGTTTTTCCCAACATTCAGCTTGAAATAAGTGTCCCATCAACCATGGTTATTATTTTTAACTTTATTACATGGAATTTTCACCAGGGATGTTCAAGAATCCTCCCCCTTGGGGGACACCTTCCTCGGTGTTCAACCACACATATACCTTAGAAAAATTGATGAAAAAAACCATACTGCCTATGGAGCTTTATAGCATAGCTCAATGCAGTATTTACAATGATCACCCTACTAAAAAGAAAACCAACATGAAATCATAACAACATGACGACTATAATGACATGACGCCATATCTCTTATTGGAGCTTTATAACATAGATCATGGAGGTATTTACATCCATATACATACGTACATAAATCCAACCATCACATCAAAACATATACCAAAACATATCTAAAACATATGCTAAACGAAAACCAAAATCACACCAAAACTGCTTTGCCTCAACCGGAAAACAAGGAAGGATACATGGCCCACATCTGATCCTCCATCTCCCATATAGCTTCATTGGGCCCAAAGTGCTTCCATTCAATACAAAAAAAAATGTCATTGGTGAGGGTCATGCCTGTGACAGACCTTT
This sequence comes from Pinus albicaulis, assembly GCA_034641835.2. NCBI lineage: Eukaryota > Viridiplantae > Streptophyta > Pinopsida > Pinales > Pinaceae > Pinus > Pinus albicaulis. The sequence goes on along the minus strand of CM076584.1, from coordinate 1,510,624,096 downwards.
AAGGTTCGCCACCAATGTCACATATGGTGACGGTCCTTAAAAAAATGTTGTTGTAAGTGTGTATAGTGATGATACTTTAAGGTTTGTCACCAAATCCATTTTCAATGAAACTTTTTGTGAGGGTCATTAAAGGCCCCCCACTAATTCTCCTTTTGGTGAAAATTCTAGTGACAATATTTTATTGATCCTCACAAATTCTCTTTTTTGTTACTTTTGGTGACGGTAAAAAACTGTTCATCATAATTGATCATTCCAATGAGTTTTTGATGACATTATGTGCCTGTTACTATAATTTTTGTCAAAAGATAATGATTTAAGACTATTGTTGTGGAGTACTTTTCATTATGTGTCCAAGGCAATAGTGGTTAGAGTTATTCAATTTGTTAAGAACTAATTAGTGTGTATAATTTCCCTCAATTATTGAGAATAAAGTTTTCCTATGAGTTAACACATGATTAATCTCTATTAGGTTTATTATCTAGAAAATTCCCTTTAGATAAAGTTACACTATTGTGTGTAGGAACTATACTATTTAGTACACAATCAAGCTCTATTAATTCTATTAATGAGATATACCTAGCACTCCTCAACACTCCTGGAACAACTTAACATGCTTTGGCACACACTAACATTCCTTGGCATCTCACACGTCTTGGAACATCTTTGTAGCTAGAACATATTCCCATGACTAGGACACCCAAGCACATGTTGGAATGCACTAGCCTATAATAACACTCTCCTAGCATGTGTTGGCATGCCATGTAGTACTTATCATGCCATGGAACACCTTGGCATGCATTGACATACATTATCACTTGTCATGTATTAGAACCTATTATTAGTGTGCCTAGCATGCAACTTTTGAAAAATATAAATTCTTGAATTATTAATCCTCTTATGTGTTTATTTCCTTTCATTTTAGCTTTGTTCTTTCTTTTGTTGCATTAACACTCCTTGACACATATTGGCATACCTTGGCACCCTGCACATCCTAGCATGCCTGAGAACTTGACATGTCTTGGCATTATTTGGCACATGTTAGAACACCTTGGAACTACCTAGCACACTCTAGCACTTCTTTACAGGCACTAGTATTCCCTAGCATGCCTTACTATTTCTTAGCATACCTTCTCACTACCTCGTTGGCATTACAACTAGCACTCATTGACACTCCTTGACACATCCTCATATTCATTCACTTCCATGAATTTTGACCTAGTGCTCCATTGTGTTGTCCTAGCACTCCCTAAAAATCATCAACATGCATTTAAACTCTCTACTTATCACTCTTCATCATGCCCTGCCACTTCATAGCATGCATAATACTCACTGACAAACATTGGCACTTGGAATGTGTTAGCACTTGGTAAGTCTTAGCATGTCTGGCATGCGTTGAGATGAAATGGTATGATTTTGCATGGTTTAATATTAAATTTATATGATATGAATTATTGGAAAGTAGATGAGAAGCAATAGAGGAAGATTTGGCACTTAGAATGCACTAACACTTGGCACTTGGCACCTATTGGCACCTAGTGTTGGTGTGCCTAACATGCCCCTCATGAAAAAGTTAAATTGATGAATTATTAACCCTATTATGTGTTCATTTCCTTGTAGATTAACTATTTCTCCTTTTTTTTTCCTTGACGGTCCCTGACATGATTTGTCACACCCTTGCACTTCTTGGCATGCCTTAGCACTTGGAACATCTTAGCATGTTTGACATGCCTTCGCACTATCTGTCACATGTTATCATTCCCAAGCCTACCTTGGCACTCATGCCCTCACATCTAGCCTTATATTTTTCCAAAACTTGGGAACCTTACATTCCCTAGAACACCTTGGCACTCTATAGCTGCCATGCCCTCATAGATAGCCTTAATTTTTTTGCAACTTTGGGAACCAAACCAAGTCATTAGACAAAAAATGTTGTGCCCAACCCAATGTATCCCTTTATCTAAAATTACTTTGTCCATGCCTTATCACAACCATAGGCTTCCCTCTTGCAAGTTCTATTCTTAACTTCTTCGAAAACACTTCATCCTTGGGACACCTGGAATTCACTGACACTCCTTGGAACAAACTATTATTCATTCATCTCCAATCATTTTGACCTAATTCTCCCTTGTGTTCCCTTGGAAATACCTAAAAATCCTCAGCATGCATTGAAATTGTTTTCCATGTGTTAGCAAGAATTTTCATTCCCTTGCATGTCCTCACACTCCTTATCTATCATTCCCTCACAACTACCCTTACTTTTTTTTAGACTTGGGAACCTAACCAAGTCCTGTCTTGACTATAATAGCTTGAAAAAGTTACAGTTACTACAATTATACTGTGCCTTGTTCATCTAAGAAACTCCTATAACTCATCTTAGGCTACTCATGTTCAATCGCAACTCATCCCACTCAAAAAGTTACCAAGTCAAGGCTCACGTCCAACTGTGGTCATAAAACAACTAAGAAACATAGTTTACATACTGAAATTCCACAACACCTAGCATGTTTAACAATACCTTAGCACTATGTGGCATGTGTTAGAATCCCCTACATTTCTTAGCATTCTTTTCACTCCCTAGAACACCCTATCACTCCCTGACATGCATTGAAACTCTAGAATGACTTGGCACTGCCTAAGATATAACCTTGTCACTCCCTCCTTAGAACACTTGGAACTCACTAACACTCCCTATCAAAAACTCTTATCCATTCATTTCCTTGCATTTTTAACTAGTTCTACCTTGTGTTTCTGTGGAACTCCCTAACACTACCTGGCATGCATTAGCACACCCTAACACCTGGCATATCTTGGCATGTCACCCCGAAACTCTAGCATTCCTTGGCACTACCTAGGATACCTTATCACTCCTTCCTTAGCACACCTGGAACTAAATAAATTTCCCTGTCACACACTATTATTCATTTCCATGCATTTGAAACTAGTGTTCCCTTGAATTTCCTTGGAACTCCATAACACTCCCTAGCGTGCATTGGCACACCCTAGAAATTGGCACATCTTGGCATGTTTCTCTGACCTCTAGCATACCTTGTCACTCCCTCCTTAGCATACTTGGAACTCACTGACACTCCTTGTCACAAACTCTTATTTTTTCACTTGCATGCATTAATTTTACCTAGTGCTCCCTTGTATTTCCATAGCACTCCCTAAAACTTCCTAACACATGTTGGAACACCCTGGCACCTGACACATATTGGCCGCATGTTACCCTGGCACTCTAACATGATTTGATGCTTCTTGAAACACCTTGTCACTCTCTCCTTAACACAACTAGAAATAAATTACACTACCTATCACACACTCTTATTCATTCATTTCCACGCATTTTTAGCTAGTGCTCCTTTTTGTTTCCGTGACACTCCCTAACACTCCTTAACACACATTAGCACACCTTAGCACTTGGCACATCTTGGTATGCTTCCCTATGAATCTAGCATGTCTTTCCACTGCATAACATACCTTGTCACTCCCTCATTAACACACCTCTAACTCGCTGACACTTCATTTCCATGCATTTGAAATAAGTGCTCCCTTGTGGTTCCCTAACACTTGACCCTAATAGTCCCTAGCATGCATTCACACCACACCTTAGCACTTGACACATCTTGAACTGCCTTTGAAGTTAGCTTATCTTGGCATGCCTAACATGCCTTATAAATTTATATCATGTGTTATTAATTCTATGCATTTCCTAGCACACCTTAGCACTCCCTAGTTGTCATGCCCTCATAGATAGCCTTACTTTTTTGTGACTCGGTAACCCAACCAAGTCATTGGCAAAACAATGTTGTGCCCAACCCAAAGTCTCCCTTTATCTGAAACTTCTTTGACCAACCCCTTATTGTAACCATAGGCTTCCCTCCTACAAGTACTATTCTGAGCTTCTCCTAACACACTTTGTCCTCGAGAAACCTGGAATTTGTTGAAACTCCTTGGCACACACTCTTATTTGTTCATTTCCATGCATTTTGACCTAGTTCTCCCTTGTGATTCCCTATAACTCCGTAACAATCTTCAACATGCATTCACAATGTGTAAATTGTGTTAGCATGCCTTTTCATTCCTTGGCATGCACTGTAACTCCTTAGTCATCATGCCCTCACAACTACCCTTACTTATTTTAGGACTTGGGAACCCAACCAAGTCTTGCCTCAACTACAACAGCTTGAAAAAGTTACAGTTACTACAGCTATACTATGCCTTGTTCACCTGAGAATTTAATATATCTCATATTAGGCTACTCATGTACAATTTTAACTTAACCCACTTAACAAGTTACAAGTTACCAAGTCAAGGCTCATGTCCAACTGTGGCCATAAAACAACTGAGCAACATAGTTTACATCTTGACATGCCATAGCACTTGACACATTTAATAATCACTTGGCATTATGTGGCATGTGTTAAGACCCCCTGCATTCCTTGGCATGATTTTTCACTCCCTAGCACACCATATAACTCGCTAACATGTTGTGGCACTCTAGCATGCCTTGACACTTCCTAGCATATAACCTTGTCACTCCCTCCATAACACACCTCAAACTCACTAACACTCCATATCACTCACTTTTATTCGACCCACATTTCTATGAATTTTTAACTACTTCTCCCTTGTGTTTCCACGGAACTCCCTAACACTCCCTAGCACACATTGACACACTATGGAACCTGGAACATCTTGGCATGTCACCCTGGAACTCTAGCATTTCTTGGTGCTACCTAGCATACATTGTCACGCCCTCCTTAACACACCTAGAACTCACTGATACTCCTTGTCACACAATCTCATTCATTCATTTACATGCATTTGAAACTAATGCTCCCTTGTGTTTTTGCAGCACTCCCTAACACTCCCTAGCATGCTTTGGCACACCCTAGCACCTCACACATCTTGGCATGTTTCCCTGGCCTCTAGCACGTCGTAGCACTTCCTAGAATATCTTGTCACTCCATCCTTAACACACATGGAACTCATTGACGTTTCCTGTTACAAAATAATATTCATTCATCTCCATGCATTATTTTGACCTAATGCTCCCTTGTGTTTCCCTAGCACTCTGTAACACTTCCTAGCACATGTTGGCACACCCTGGCACCTAGAACTTCTTGGTTGAATCCTTCCCTGGATCTCTAGCATGCCTTAGCACCACCTAACATACCATGCCGCTCCCTCCTTAACACACATGAAATTAATTGACACTCCCTCTCACGTACTCTTATTCATTCATTTCCATGCATTTTTAGCTAGTTCTCCATTGTGTTTCCCTAGCACTCACTAACACTCATTAACACGCATTTTCACACCTCAGCACTTGGTAGATATTTTCATGCTTCACTAGCACTCTAGCATGCCTTGGCATTTCCTAGCATACCTTATCACTCTCTCCTTAGCACACTTGGAACTCGCTAGCACTCCCTATCAGACACTCTTATTCATTCATTTTCATGAAATTGAAACTAGTGCTCCCTTGTGTTTCCTGACACTCCCTAACACTCCCTAGAATGCATTGGCCCCACCCTAGCGCATAGCGCATCTTGGAATGCCTTAGAAATTAACATATATTGGAATGCCGAACATACCCCAGAAATGTATAGCATGTGTTAGCACTTCTTTTCATTCTCTGACACACGTTGGCACTCCCTAGTTGTTATGCCCTTATAGATAGCGTTACTTTTTTATGACTTGGGAAACCAATAAATTCATTGAAAAAATAATGGTGTGCCTAGGCCAAAGTATTTCTTTGTCCGAAATTTATTTTTTCAATCCCTTATCAAAATCGTAGGATTTCCTCCTACAAGTCCTATTCTAAAATTCTCCTAACACACTTTGTCCTTGGGGCACTTGAAATTCACTGACACTTCCTGGCACACACTCTAATTCGTTCATTTCCATGAATTTTGACCTATATCTCCCTTGTGATTCCCTGACTCTCACCAACACTCCTCAACATGAATTCACACTGTATAGCATGTGTTAGCACACCTTTTCATTCCTTAGTACACCTTGGCACCCATTATCTATCATGCCCTCACAAATACCCCTACTTTTTTTCCACATGGGAACTAAACCAAATCTTTCCTCGACTACAACAGCTTGAACAAACTACATTTACTACAACTAAGCTATGCCTTTTTCACCTAATAACTTCCTATAACTCAGTTTAGGCTACTCATGTTTAATTTCAACTCCTACAACTTAACAAATTATGAATACCAAGCTCACATCCAACTATAGTTGTAAAACAACTAAGAAACATGGTTTACATATTAACATTTCCTAACACCTAACACATCTAACAATCCCTTGGCACTATGTGGCATGTGTTATCATCCCCTACATTCATTGGCATGCTTTGGAATTCCCTAGCATGCAATTGAGTCGTGGTATATTGCTTTCCACCCAAAATTAGAGAGGGAAGCACTGCGGTCTTTATTGCTGGCCAATTACCCCCACACCAAATTATAGAGCATGACTGAGGGGACCTGCTATTGGGGTTGAACCAAATCTCCAGTTAAAATAGGTGCTCCAAAATCATGGACAATTCCACCGAACAATCAAATTAAGGTACTATTGAGTAATATCTATATGAGACTACTAATAAAATGGTAATAAATCTAAATCCTAATATAAATGGTGGGAAATATAAATCCTTTTGACTCTTATGAAATTCCTTTCTCACTAATCCCTCTTATTGTGCTACCTTCCAACACCAATATCTTTCCTTTAACCACGAGTTTCCCAAGTCTCCCTATCTCTTATTTTTTTGTAAATATTTTATTATTTATTCAATGTTTCCTTCCATCATTGATCTTTAGTAATTTTTTGTTCCACTTCCTTATTGTGTTTATTTATTTTAAACAACATAAATTTGAAATAGGTTTTTTCTCAAAATCACCCATTCCCTTCCTTTTTATCTAATGCTTCCATTACCATAGAGATCTTAACCACAAAAACTCACCATTATTATTATAGATAGACAATCCTCTCAACAAGGGTAAATATAAATATCCCTTCTACCAATAAAATTTTGATTTAAAGATGGATTTTTTATACTAATTTAGCACAATATCCCTTCTTGAACTTTTTTTATTCCTTCAAATAGGATTGACAAAGTTTTACAACAAACTCCAAAAAATAGTGTAGTATTCCTTTTTTGGGAATTTATGCTATATGGTCCTCAAGGATGCTGTATAAGAAAGCTGATGCAAAAATAATCAAGAAGGGGGCTTGGATCCCCTTGTTAACTCACTAAACACTTCTCTTCCAGAAGTTGAGCCCAAAGAAATGGCTCTAGATGGGTTATTCAGATCTCCCCAAACTAGATCCCTTAAAGAATACTCAAAGAGAGAACTTACAACAATATATGAACATAACCATTAAACTCTGAAAATATGAATGCAACATAAGATGAGATATAATACATCCATAATTTTCATTAAAATGTTAGCAAAAATTTATAGAAATATCACGAGGAATAGACCTCTCATGCAATGGGAATCAATCTCCAAAGATTAACACATGAAATACAAGAGATGCAGCAACTTCACAAAATGCCGGAAATAAGTGATTGCATTGTCTCTAGGAGAGTAGCTGCTGCTATAGATGTCAATACATGAAATATGGCTGATAAATATAAATAAATTCCCAAGAATAGAAGAATGGGCTCCAATACAAGATTTCTAGCTAATCTAGGAGAGATTGCTAGAAATGCTGGAAAATGTACAATGTGACAAATGAATTCTCACTAAAAATAAAAATAAATAAGAATGAGGCTATGGAATATCTGAAATAATCATGCCCTCCTCTGATAATTTTCTCAAGCAAAGGGCTGATCCCTTTCACTAAAAAACACTCCTCCTAACAAGCTCCAATGGCTCTCCCAGCTACTAACTATATAGATAATACAGTTTCTGCCCAAGACTATGTTGTGAGAGATGGTGAGTGATTGGCCTAGTGCCAAAGATTTGAAATGAAGCTTGGGAGTCTCCTCTGTTGCTTCTCCAAAAAATATACAATAACTCCATCGAAGAACAAGCCAAGAATGACTTTGAGAGTTCCTCTATTGCTGCTCCCAGCAACACAACATTTTCTGCCCAACAAAATAACGTTGTTGCTGAAGATCCTGACCGGGAACACCCTTGGGTTCAAGAACACTACAACCCTACTAAACAGCTCAGGAATGCAAGTCTTTGCAGACCCTACGAAAATAATAAGTCAATGCATAATGAAAATGGGATGCCATCTCCTCCTTATAAATCAAATGAAATCCTCTCACCATGGGTCCCATTCACACTTGCCACCTAGCTCAAGCAAGTGGAACCTCCACTAAAACTGCACTGTCCAAGAAGGTGCACTGTATCTAGACAGTTTTAGTTGACTTGGTCAAAATGACTAGATCAAGCATGATCCAATCCTGTTCACACCATGTGGTGCTCAATTCAGCTGCATTATTATTCCTCCTTTCACACAAGGAGTGTTATTTCTCCATAAAAAGGGGTTAAGGTGTCTCCTTACCCATTTTATTCAACAAAATAAAAATATGCAAACTATAATGTTCCTTTTAGCTTGAGGCTAAAAATTGGGAACATTATAATCCTCCCCTCCCACATGTTTCTTGTCCTCAAGCAACTGCATAGAGAGAAAAAAATTTCTCCCCCTTCTTCTCTTGTGGCCTCCTCATCAACAATCTCCACCACTGCTCAAGATATTCTATAACAAATTTTTCCTCCAATTCTCCCTCCCAAGTATGAAAACTGGAATGATGCACATCATGGAAAGATAGAAGGTGTAGGTGGAAACCTCCTTGCAGTTCAATGGCCTCCTCAAGGTAGGAGTGATGAAAAACATGGGAAATTTTATTCCCAATGAGTGACTCCTTCACCCATGCAATCATCCAAATGAAATGAGCTATCCTAAGTAGCTCAACAAAGCAGTCCTCAACCCCGGATCTATGCAACATGTTGGGGCTGAATGGAGAGTTTAGATTTTCCGATCCAAGTAGTTTCTCTCTCCATGTATGATAAGTATGAGGGGGTTTCTGATATTGGGCTGAAATTTCATGGCCTCTAAAACTAGCCCCAGCCACCCCACAAAATGAATCAACCATGAAGTGCCTCCTCCAATAACGCATTCTTTCCCAATAGCTCCTCCTACATGGAGAGAAAAGTAGTGACATGGCAATCATGGTGTGCCCATTATTTCTCCTGAAACATACAACATGAAAAAAAGGGGAGAATCATACTCCTAATGGCATCTTCATCTCCAATCCCACTCTCCAAAAAAATCCTCCCATGAGTGTACACACATCAACAACATATGGAAGAAAAATATAATGAAAACAAGCTGTCACATGGCAAGAGAGTGAATCATAGTTCCACATGAGGAACCAGTGCAGTGCACCTTTGGCCTACATCAAATCAGAAATCAACAAGTGCCTTTCCAGCCACTTTTTTTCTGCCACAAACATCTCATAAGATGAAAATATGAATGTACAAATTGGTGCCAAAGGTACACACCAAGAATCATGTGGCTTCCCCCACAAATCATCATGAAAATAGCCACTCCCATTGCTGTAATGGGCCACAAGTACATCATAATAAGGAGGTGCGATCATCCTTAGCTCATCAAGCTGCTCATATAAATTAAATAAAGGTAAATCAAAATGAGAGTATATACCTCCTTTACCATGTACTCTGGTCCTTGAGCTGAAATGGCTCATCTAAATGCTCTCCCTCACCTCCAATGAGTAGGGAAATGGTTGTACCAACCTCTCCAAAATAATCCAGGCTATGCATCTATCCATATACTGATATAGATCATGCTGAATGCCCTCCCAAATGAACTCCTCTAGCAAAGAAAAATTTGCATCAAAGTGCATAGCTAGAAAGTCCTCATGTGCTACATGTAATAGTTTCTTCTTGAGACTAGAAGCCCTAGTCAAGAAGACTCTGTCATAATAATAGATGACCATATCATTCACCATGTACCTGTCATCTCTATCTGGGTCATCCAAAATCATGCATGCACCTAGATCTTGGGAGTACTCTACCAAAAGTTGAGACCTCCAACATGGATCAATCCTCCTCATAGACAACGCTATTAATCTGCAATGTGGTGCTCTCCTCATGCAGCTGCCTGCTACTTTGACATCCCCTATGCCAAATTAATCCTCCAAAATGCTTCCATGCCCATCATGCAGCTGCTCATGCTCAAATAGTGATGGTGTCCTTTGGAAGTTGGTCTCCCATGAGAAGCTCTCATCCACAAGGAATCTCCCAAGATGGGTCAAGTTAAGCATGAGTGGCCTCCATCCAATCCCATGTGTGAAAGAGCCCTTCCTAAAAGGAAGTAACCTCTCCCTCTCTAAGTCTGTGGAGCAGTCATCCTTCATCATGAAGATGCCATCCTCTATCCCTGCAACAAACTCTGTCAGCGCAGTATAACTGATGAGCGGGGGTGATACTAAAAATGAGAGAGTATCTCCCTCCTCCTTGAGTCTATCCTAAACTCTCTGCGCTGTGCTGGACTACTCTAATGTATTCACCTTTCTAGAATCCAAGAGTGGTGAACCAAATGACAAGATGTCCTTCATCAACTCTAGATCGGGTGGCCTTCCAGGTGGAATGCCTCCATATAGTGAGACATCAAGTTTAGAAGTGGACTGTGTGTATAATAGGACTTATTTGTCCCTCTCTTCACTGCGTTGTATAGTCTTGTTCTCTTGCGCAAAGACCTCCCGGAATAGATAAGGGTGTATCAACCCTTGATGCTGATCCTTCTCTTCTTCCTCCATCTCACAATCCTCAAAAGTTTCTACAAATGGCTCTAGAATTGTGCTTTGGTTCCCACATGTTGAATCTCTTGGAATCCCTTGCTTAGAAACAAGGACTCCTCCCACGGAATCAATGGCTCCCCTCTCATCTCCATGTGGTGATGCATCTTCCTCCAATGATACAACGCTGTGGGTTCTTCCATGCACATTCTCTTCACCAATCAATGGGAATACCTCATCATCAAGGAGAGACCCTAGATCTTGGTCATATATTGAAGGAATTACCTCCATGTCTTCACCAATGGAAGAGAGCCCTTCATATAATAGGGATCTTGCCCTTGGCAAGCCATCATACATGTTTTCATCCCTTTCAGAAGTAAGGAATGGAGTTGGTTTTATGGTTCCACCCAATGAATGAAAAGTGTTTGAAGTTATGATACATGATGATTCACATTGATTTCCATCAAATTTCTCCACCAAAACCTTAGTGAATTCATCATATACATTTGCATGACAATATGAAACAGAATTTCCAAAACAACAATCATGAGCCATACCTTTGAGTTGCAACGCTGCTACTCCAATGGCCTCATCTCCTTCCTCCATCCTCCTGGAAGTGCAAGTGGGAAATGGACTATGCTGTGGATCTGCATGTGTGGCTGAATGCTCACACCCATCATAAAAATATCTAGGGCTTGCTCCATCTTCAAACCCTCTTAGAAAATCTTTCCAATTTTCCCTTTCTTTCTCCTCAAGGTCTTCAATAATACCCTCAAGGGTCTAGAAAATAAGAAGGGAAACCTCCTCTTCCGTCATTCCTCTTTTTTTGTTTTATTTGTACATATTCTATTATAAATGAGAATATTCTCCTTTTATTGGCATATTATCTTGAGCTGCATAGGCTGAGCCAAGATTGATGGTCTGATACCACTGTAGTATTCCTTTTTCGAGAATTTCTGCTATATGGTCCTCAAGGACACTGTATAAGGAAGATGATGAAAAAATAAGAAAGAAAGGGGCTTGGATCCCCTTGTTAACTCACTAAAAAATTCTCTTCCAGAATTTGGGCCCAAAAAAATGGCTCTAGATGGGTTATTCAGATCTCCCCAAACTAGTTCCCTTAAAGAATACTCAAAGAGAGAACTTACAACAATATATGAACATAACCATTAAAATCTGAAAATATGAATGCAACATAATATGAGATATAATACAACCATAATTGTCATTAAAATATCAGCAACAATGTACAAAAATATCATGAGGAATAAACCTCTCATGCAATGGGAATCAATCTCCAAAGATTAACACATGAAATACAAGAGATGCAACAACTGCACAAAATGTTGGATAGCAGTGACTGCGCTGTATCTAGGAGAGTAGCTGCTGATGTAGATTTCAATACATGAAATATGACTGATACATATAAATAAATTCCCAAGAATAGAAGAATGGGCTCCAATACAAGATTTCTAGCCAATCTAGGAGAGATTGCTAGAAATGCTGGAAAATGTACAATGTGACAAATGACTTGTCACTGCAACTAAACCAAAATAAGAATGAGGCTATGGAAGATCTGAAATACTCATGCCCTCCTCTGATAATGTTCTCAAGAAAAGGGCTGATCCCTTTCACTAAAAAACACTCCTCTTGGCAAGCTCCAATGGCTCTCCCAGCAACTGATTATATAGATAACACAGTTTCTGCCCAAGACTGCACTATGAGAGATGGTGAGTGATTGGCCTGGTGAAAAATATCTGAAATGAAGCCCAAAAGTATCCTCTGCTGCTCGTCCAAAGAATATGCAAGAAATCCACTGAAGAACAAGCCAGGAATGACTCTGAGAGTTCCTCTGTTGCTGTTCCCAGCAACACAACATTTTCTGCCCAAAAAAATAATGCTATAGCTGAAGGGATAACCTTGGCCAAATTCCAGAATGAGGAAATGAAGCTCAAACCCTCTCCTTCCTTGAGGATGAGGAAGGGATTCCTGACCAGGAACACCCTTGGGTTCAAGAACACTACAACTTTGCTAAACATCTCGGGGATGCAAGTCTTTGCAGACCCCATGAAAATAATAATCCAATGCATAATGAAAATGGGTTGTCGTCTCCTCCTTATAAAGTAACTGAACTCCTCTCACCATGGGTCCCATTCACACTTGCCACCTAGGTCAAGCAAGTGGAGCCTCCACTAAAACTGCACCGTCTAAGAAGGTGCAATGTATATAGATAGTTTTAGTTGTCTTGGTCAAAATGAATAGATCAAGCATGATCCAATCTTGTTCACACCATGTGATGCTCAATTCAGCTACATTATTATTCCTCCTTTCACACACGGAGTGTTATTTCTTTATCAAAAGGGGTTAAGGTGTCTCCTTACCCATTTTATTCAACAAAATGAAAATATGCAAACTATAATGTTCCTTTTAGCTTGAGGCTAAAAATTGGGAACATTACAAATAGCCTTGTATGATAATGTCCACTTAATAATTAGCAATATGGGTCATATAATGGTCCAAGTAATAAGGAGAAATCAAAGTCCATATGATCCAATACATGGTCCTATTTTTTCAACAATTTGGGACCTTTGTCTCAAGATATCTTCTCTTCTTTGGAAAAAGGACATAAACAAGTTATTCCAGATATTTTAAAATTGATCACTCTTCACCTATGTTCCTCTCCTTTATGCCATGTGATAAAAATTCCAATTGTCATATTCTTGACTTGGGCATTCTTATTTTGTAAATGTGACCCTTGAATATCCCATGAAATCCCTCCAAAATATTCTTAAATGATGGAAACTCCTCTTCATGTGTGAAGCTAGTGAAATGTGACAAGTCATCCAAGATACCTCCAAATATTTGGTTTTTTCCTTACGGAATGTGAAAGATACCCTTAATAGAACACATGCATAAAAAATTGTAATCAGGTGCCCCAAATGTGAGATCTTTCCACTTGTAAAATTGTGCTTCCAAATATGTTATCTCAATAACAAAACACACCTTAAAATACATGAATGTCTCTCAACATGTGAAAGAAAAAGTAATCCTTACCCTTGTATTTCTGCATTGCAAATTTGGGCCTATTGTCACAATGTATCTTCTCTTCTTTGGAAAGAGAACATAAACACACTTTTAGATGTTTCTAAATAGATTAGTCTTCACCTATGTCCTTCTCCTTTATGCCACATGATACAAATGCCAATTTTCATATTCTTGACTATGGGATTCTTCTTTTATACACGTGGTCCTTGACTATGCCATGAAATCCTCCAAAATCATCTTAAATGATGGGGGCACCTCTTCATGCATCAAGATAGTGGAATGTGACAAGTTATCCAAAATTCCTCATGTTAAAGGTACCCTCAATGGAAAAACACATAAATATTTGTGGCCAAATGCCCTAAATGTGAGATGTTACCTCTTGTGCAATTATGCGTCCTTTTGATGCTCAAACTGGGACCCTAGTTGTGCAAGACTGACAAGGTGTCACTTTGGGTCAACTAAGGGTTGTTGGCACTATCACCTTCTCAATGAATACTCTCACTTTGAATTACTTATTGAAAATTGGGGGTATCTCAAAGAAAAAAATTATGGTGTATTTTATGTGACTATATCACTAACACTGAAAAATATTTTTGCATTGGATGGTTCAACATATAAATGATCCCTGTCTTATTGACCAAAACTTTTGTATTCATTATTAATTTAATTGCAACACCTCCAGTAGATATTGATGGTGTTCATGATCCTATTTCTGGTTCTCTTCTTTATTGAAACAATATTATCTCCAACATCATTATTCCTACCTTTGCAACTATTAGTTTTCACTTCTATCCCATTAGGGAAGTAGCTTTCGTCGATGAATGGATACACAACAAGCACCCTATGAGCCAATCATTCATGTTGTCAATGTAGTTCCCATAGGACACAGACATTCGACGGTCTATAATATCCAAACACACTATGATGGGTTTCATAGATACCCAACCTATGAAAGTGAGCTGCATTCTATTGCCGAAGCTTGAAAGAAGTGGAAGAATTATATTCTACCAAAGGAAATGGCCATCCACACCAGTTGTAGGAATTTTCCTACTATATAAAATCCTTGGGAGTTAGTTCTCCTAGATTTTATGTCATGTTTTCCCTCAACCAAGCATGGTAACATATGTGTTTTTGTTGTTGTTGATTTCCTCCTTAGGATGGGAATTTTGGCACCTTGTAAGAATATTTTCGCAAAAAAATCCACTCATAAGTTCTTCTTTGAGCATATTTTGATTCATTTTGGGTTTCCAAAGACCATTTTTCTTGATAGGGCCGATAGTAGGTTCCTTAGTATTTTTTGGTTTACCCTTTGGTCCATGATGGAGATCAAGATTGATTAAATCCACTACCTTCCATCCCTAGATTGATAAATAAAAAGAAGTATTCAATAGGATTGTTATAGATGTCTTTAGAGTATACAATTGAGAGCATCCACATACATGTGTTGAAAGCCTTCCATACTTTAAACATAAGTTCAACATAGCTCTTCATATTTCTAGTGGCCACAAGCCTTTTCAGGTGTGCTTGGGGTCCCAAAAATTGGCACAAATTAATGTAGCTATATTCATGGTATAACACATGAAGATACCTCCTATACTTGGAACGAGGTAATTAAAGAAACCAATTTTGAGGAATGTATCAAAAAAAATCAACAATGAGTTCATGATATTTTGTAGAAAGTTGCTAACTCCAAGTACAAGTGGTTACACAATCCATTGGGTTCCACATAAGTTTAAGGTTGGTGACATGTTATGGTTGGACTTGCATAAAGGGAAATTTACAAACTCCCATACGAAGCTCGTAGCACTTTGACATGAGCCTTACACCATCACTAAGGCTACGGGTGATAATTATTTTGAGGATATCCATAAGATGATTTATATTACTTCAAAGGTATATGTTAAGATGATTTATGGTTGATGGGGTTCATGTCTAGAAAAAGTTCCTTAAAAAATAAAAAATAAATATGATGGCACCATTACTAACATTGTGATATTCTACTTGAATGAAATTAAATAACTAAACAAGAGATTTTAAAAATTAATATTTTTAAAGTTTATTTTATATCAAAGTATGTGGATCATTGTGAGTAAATTTTTTGAATATTACACCGTCTAAAATTATTTCTCTTATGACTAATTTTTTTAAATATTATCACTCTAATATTATTTGTCTTACATGCTCCAAGTTCGAGAGATTCTGTGGATGAGAATACCATTGCAGGTTGGCCATATCTCTGCCTTGCTTGTTTTACAGTCCTCTCTACCTTGGAATTCCATAACCCAAAAAAAATTTCTCACTAAAACAAAAAAGGTCAATGGTGAGGGTCATCCCTATCATGGACCTTTAAGTTTCATCACCAATGTGTCATATGGTGACAATCCTAAATTTTTTTTTTTGTAAGTGCATATAGTGAAGAAACTTTAAATTTTGTCACCAAATCCATTTTCGATGAAAATTTTGGTGAGGGTTGTTAAAGGCCCAACATTGATTCTCTCTTTGGTGACACTTTTAGTGACAATATTTTATTCACCCTCACTAATGCTATTTTTGGTTACTTTTGGTGATGGTTAAAACATTTTCGTCATCATTGATCATTCCAATGAGTTTCTGATAACATTATGTGACTTTTGTTATATTTTTTCTCAAAATATAACACTTTAAGACCATTGCTATGGATTATTTATCATTATGTGTCCAATCCAGTAATTCTTGGAGTTAATCAAATTGTTAAGAAGTAATTAGTGTGTATCATTTCCCTCAAGTAATGACAATATAATTTTATTTTGAGTAAACACATGATTCATCTTTGTTAGGTTTATTATCTAGAAAATTCCCTTTATATTAAGTTCCACTAGTGTGTGTAGGAACCATGCCATTTGATATATAGTAAAGATAAATCAATTAAATTAATTAGAGATACCTAACACTCCTCAACACTCCTGGAACACCTTGGCATGCTTTGGCACACACTAGCATTCTTTAGCACCTCACATGTCTTGGAATATCTTTGTACCTAGAACATCCTGCCATGACTAGGACACCCAAGCACATGTTGGCATGCCCTAGCACAACATATCACTCACCTAACATGTGTTGGAATGCCTTGTAGTCCCTATCATGCCATAGAAAACCTTGGTATGCATTGAAATACATTAGAAATTGGCACACACTGGTACTTGGCATATTGTATTGGAACCTATTATTAGTGTGCTGAGCATGCCCCTCTTGAAAAAGATAAAGGCTTGACTTGTTAACCCTATGATGTGTTAATTTACTTGAATTTAGCTTGGTTCTCCCTTTTGTTTCATTGAAACTCCTTGAAACATGTTGGAAGATCCTCCCACCCTGCACATCTTGGCATGTCTTGGTATTCCTTGCCACTATTCAACACATGTACTTAGCACACCTTGGAACTTCCTAGTGCACTTTGGCACTTCCTAAAATGCATCAGTATTACCTAGCATTCCTTACCACTACCTATAATAATTTGTCACTCCCTCCTTGGAATGCCTAACACTCATTGACACTTCCTGGCAAACCGTCATATTCATTCATTTCCATGAATTTTGACCTAGTGATTCCTTGTGTTTACCGAGTACTCCCTAATTCTCCTTGGTATGCATTGGCACTCTTTAGCACACCTTATCTCTCTTCAACATTCATTGCGTCTCCATAACACGCGTAACACTCCCTGACACACATTTTCACTTGGCACGTGTTGGCACTTGGCAAGTCTTAGCATGTCTAGCATATGTTGAGACGCCTTGCTATGTTTTGAAATGTGTTGAAATGGTTTGACATGGTTTAAGATTAAATTTATTTGAGATCAATTATTGGAAAGTAGGAGAGAAGTAACAGAGGAAGATTTAGCACTTAGAATGCACTAGCACTTGGCACGGAATGTATTGGAATTGTTACCTACCATTTTGTGGGTGATATCCCTAGGAAAACAATTTTCTCCATGATGGTCCTTAGTCGACAGAAAACAACCCCTTGCAGCCACCATTTAGCTCATTGTGCCATTTATCCGCCACATAATCCAACCATGTAGTCCCTCACCCATCTGTCATGATCGTATGTTTGAAGGCGGGTCTCCCAAACCTAAAGGTATGCCTTGTCATTTGTTCATTGAGTATTTTGGTTTACTTATCCTAGAAAATATTGGGCATGGATTAATGGGGGATTTGGTAGAAAGAGTGGACTAGGTTTGTGCTCTTGTCCCCTAGGTCTCTTTTGGATGTTAACCTTGGACCCTAATCCTGTGGGATCTCTTTTACTGAACTTTAGGAGTTAGGTATGGTACTACCTGGGAAACCTCGATTTTGGTTGCGTGGTCCTGCTCCCCGATCCACATATATTTCCCCCCTTCTGCTAATTCTAATCACATTCATCACTCCTCCCACCTGGGTCCATATTCCTCCACTAGGCCCACAAAGGTTCAGTCACTCCCTCCCATTTTCCCACACCTTGGGTTAGGCCCGAAACAATGCCCGAAGGTTGATGAAAAGTAAGAGAAAGGAAAAAGCATAATTGGCTACATTCAACAAGAAATTGTACCACAAAATGAAAAATATGGTTGGGACGAACACATTTAGCATGTGGGAAAAAGCCAATACATGAGGTATACCCCCTTCCATAGCCATCACCCTGGTTCCTATAGGCCCTAGATGAGCCACCTATGTATATATATATATATATATATATATATATATATATATATATATATATATATATATATATATCATTTAGGAACCCGTGATTGTCCCAACCCTTGGTGGGCGATGAACTTCCTCATATTAAAAGGGGTATCCATGACTATACTTTACACATCATGTTATGATCCCCTTAAGCCCTAAGAAGTTAACCAAAGAAAAATCATAAAAGAGAAAAGGAATATGAAGAAGGGTGGAAAAATCAAGGTCGGGGTAGCTCTTGTACCATGATTACTACCCCCTACACATCATTTACCCAAATGTGGGATTTCCTTTAATTAGATACCCTTGTTCCATGACATGTGACCCAAGTTTCCCCCTTCAATCCCCTACTCCATTCCATCACTTTATCACATGACACCATCATTTGAAGGATTTACCAGGGACATACCACCCCCTTTAGAAGCTGAAACCACCTAATAGGGTGCTTGGTTAACCCCCCTTTGAGATGGGAGACATTTGCACATGTGAACGCCCACTATGGAAGGGCATGCCATTATGAAGTGGCCACCTATTTTCCATGATTTTTAAACTATTTTACTTGATTTCTTTGATGACTTGGTGTACTATGGGGAAGGGGGATGCATTGGATCTTATTCGGGATTAAATATGGTCTCCATTTTTGGTTTGGTCGCCCTATATGGGGTCCTAATGCTCGAGAGGGCTACATTGGCACATGAAGGATATGTGTAGAGAGCCATGGGCCTCCACAACAACAAAAAAATATTCTATGGATCCCCATAGTCATTCAAAGGATGTTTATGGTTCACCTATTGGACGAATAATATGCACATAGTTCACCATGACCATCCGGCTCCACAGTTGAACCATACACTTGGAAAATTATCTAGGATCTATATAATTATGTGGCATCACTTATATCATCATCGTAACCCTTGCGGATGTATACATGCATCTTTGATCTATTTGGAGACCCATGAGGACATTTGTGTGCCCCCACACCCATTTGAGAGCACTACATGTTTATTAATTGGAGGGCAAGGGGCCAACCCCTTCTCCACTACTTTTAGAGTTGTATTTCAAATTATGGAACCTATGGACATCATTAGGCCTCCTATAAGGCCGAACAACACATGTTATTAATCATTCGCCCTCTTGAGAGGCTTACACCTTTGTTATTGAGCTAGTATTGTGGGCTTGTCACCAAAATTACTTGTTATTTTTCACATTATTTTATTCTAGGGGCTAAATTAGGCCAAAATAAGATAATTAAAATTCATTCCACATTGTATAAATAAATGATGAGTTGATTCATTCTCTCATCATCACTTGGAATGGATCATTATCTCTTGTGAGATTTTCACTATTCTTTTTGGAGGACAAAGTTGGATGGATGGATGAGTTTTTATGTTTGCATCTCTTCATTTTTTTCTTGGAGCTTCTATATTGGGATATGATGATGATTGGATATAATTATTCTCACATGTAAGTGCTCTTTTAATGTTGTTTTGTGTTTTTATTATGTCACATGCATATTGTTGGGGAATTTCGCTATACTAGGCTAAAATTTGTTTCTATTCTTGCGTGAAATGGTGGAAATATTTTATTTTGTTAGCGTTGCGTCATGTCATGGGCCATGTTGGAATAAGTGAATGTTCTTGAGATATTTTGTTAAACTTTTATCTCGATAAGTCATCACATATCATATATTGAAGTATAAAGACCTTGAAGAAATTGTACCATGCCATAATTTCCATGTGAAATTTTTCTAGAGGCCTGGTTGACTAGGTGAAATCACTCCAAGCATTGGAATCATCTTGACTCCATTTCTCCCAAAGGACTAGGCATTGGTCCGCCACAGGTGAATACAAAAAAGAAATATTTATCACCTATCCCTCTTAATTATAGGCTTAGCCTCTATATGGGACCTACAGCATCACATTTCTCACAAGTTACCCATAAAAAAAATCAATCTCCTAGCCTCTACTGCGTTTTTGTGTCTCCTAGGAGCCCTCCAAATTTGAAGCCATTCCGATGGTGGGATCTTGAGATACTTCAATACCTAGATCCAAGATTATTTCTTTCCCTTTGATTCACTTGACTAGTGACCTCATTGGGATCATTGTATTAATATTGTTGAATATTATTCCTTTGACCCCCTTCTTCCCCTCCATTAGGTCAAGCATATCCTTGATTGATCAACTCCAATCCCTTTACCTAATTTTTGGTCCACTTGGTCCTGTGTGGTTCCACAACATTTTGAATATAATTTTGTAAAGACCACTTGGAATCCAAGTTTTCACAAGGATATATTGGATTATGCCCCTCCTTCACAAGTCCTATTTTCAAAACCCTAGTCCTTGTGATCCTCGTGGCCCTTCTTAGATAGCTTTACACCTTGCTTCTCAAGTACACAAACAAAAATATTGAGTCTCTCTTGCGAATATGCCCTTAGGAATCACTCTTTAGTCCTTCATTGAATTATTCATATATTTATTCTTTTCATACCAGGTATCCTCCAATCAGTGAAAGTATGTAAAGAGTAGGGAGCTTTAGCTGAGGTGATAGTGGGCTATTGCTCCATGGTTTCCATTGACCTAGTAGTTGTCCCTTTCGGATACCCTCCTAGGACCCTTGCTAGTTTGAGTAGTAATAGGCACCTACAATAATATAAATATGGTCTTTAAGGGAAGTTTGGCTTGTGGCGGTCTAGCCAAAATCACGTCTAAAAGTGTTTTTAGGGATTTAGGGGTAGTTTTTGAAAACCCCCTGAAATTCATGAAATTATGAACTTTTTTTAGGGTTTTGTAAAAACACTTCTAAAAGTTTTTTCTCATGAATTTTGGAGGGTGTTTTTAAATTATTTCCCCTAACTCTATTATTCATGGTCAATTTTTAAAACCCCCCTAGAAAGTGATGAAAATTGAACTTGGGTGGGAGGGGGGGGGGGTGCGGCGGGGGTTCTAACAACCGCCTCTAAAAGTGTTTTCTTATGAAATTATTTATTTATTTATTTATTTTTATTATTTTTGGGACTTGGGGATTAAATGACTTCCCATAAATATATTTTTCATGGAAGGTTTTAAACCCCCCTCGCAAGTCATGAAAATTGAAATTTTTGTGGCAAGGGGTTTCTATAAAACCCACCTCTAAAAGTTTTTTCTCATGACTTTTGTTTTGGAGGGGGGGGCGGGGGTGGTGCGGTGGGTTTAAATGACTGCCCCAAAATACATTTTTCATGGAGGTTTTTTTGACAAAACTCATAAAATTCATGAGAATTTCACTTTTGGAAGAGGTTTTGGAACCCCCCCCCCCTCCCCCCCCAAAAAAATAAAAAATAAAAAAGATAATTCATGAGAATTGAACATTTGGTGGTAGTCATTTAACAACTGCCTCTAAAAGTTCAATTCTCATGACTTTTGTGGTGGTGTCCAAAATCACCTCCAAAAGTTTAATTCTTGTGACTCTTAAGGGTGGTTGTCTGTTGTTTGACAACCGCCCTTAAAAGTCCAGACAATGTAACTTTTGGAGGTACTTTTGGACAACCCCATAGAAAAAAAATGTCATTTGAATTAAACTTTTAGAGGTGGTTGTTAAATGATCACTTCCAAATGTTCAACTCTCATGAAATTTGGGGGAGGGGGATATTTTGGTGTATTAAGGGTATCATGGATGGGTAGAAGTGAGAGTTTCAAGCATGGTTTAGTGAGGTCCATAACCCTAGCATTAGAGAATGAGAAGGGGCCTTAGGACCTCACGACATAGGGACTAGGGGGCCTAGAGGGAAGGCAAACATAGAAATTGATAGGGGAACCCAAAATAGTTGTGATAAAGGGATTAGGGGACCCATTATCACAACCCATAATAAATTAACCCATAACTAATAAATTCTCGATCCCCTTAACCCCCAATCCATAATCCCCTAACCCCTATAATAAAAACTCATAACACATTAACCCCTTGATCCCTTAAACCCTAAGCGACTAACCGCTTAAATCCTAAATTAAAATCCCTGAACCACCCTTAAAAGTCATGAAAATGTAACTTTTGGAGGTCGTTTTGGGAACCCCCCCCCCCAAAAAAAAAGAAAGTCATTGTAACTAAATTTTTAGATGTAGGGCGGTTGTTAATTATCACCTGCAAATGTTTAATTCTCATGAATTTTGGGGAAGGGGGATATTTTTATGTATCTAACAGGGAAATGGGACATAAGGGTAGCATGGATGGGTAGAAATGATAGGTTCTAGCATGGTTTACTAAGATATATAATCATAACATTAGAGAATGAGAAGGGGCCTTAGGACCTCATGAAATACGGGCTAGGGGGGCCTAGAGTAAGGAAATGAGATCAATTGATAAGGGAACCCCCAATAATTGTGATAAGGGGATTAGGGGACCCATTATCACACCCAATAATCCCTTAACCCATAACCACTAAATTCCATATTCGCTTAACCCCAAAGCCATAATCCCTTAACCCCTACACTCATAACACATTAACCCTTTAATCCCTTTTAACCTTAAGCCAATAACCTCATAACCCATAAACCATAACTTAAAATCCCTAAAACCCATAATACCTAACCCCTTATCCTCTTAACCCTTAACCCTTAACTGCTAAACCCCTTAACCCACTGACACCTAAATCCCATAACCCTTAAGCACTTAACCCTAAGCACTTGGCACTTAAACCTTAACCCATGAAGCTCTTAACCACTAGGCCATTAATGTATAACCCCTATATCCTCTAGACCTAAACCCCCTATCCCCTAAACTCCATAAGCCCTAACACTTTACCCTTAACTCTTGATTCCTAAACTCTTAAACCCTTTAACTCACAAAACCCCTAAGCCTTTCTCCCAATCCATAAGTACTACAACACCAATATTCTTGATCATATTGGGTTTGTTTCCACTATCCCTTCCAAATAAAACCTTCAAGCACTACTAGGGTCCAAGGAAAAGAGCCACAAGGTCCCCAAATTTATGGACAGTCACATTTCCGCCAAATATCCTCTATGTATTTTCTTTCAAAGAGAAACAATATGGTCATATAATATCCAAAAATGCATCTAATTTCATAGGAATAAAATAACCTTGACCCTCAACGCTTAACCTATAACCCCTAAACACTTTAATGCCTAACCCCTAACTGATTAACCCATTGACACCTAAATCCCATGAACCTTAAGCTCATAACCCCTAAGCCCTTAGTGCTTAACCCTTAACCCCTGAAGCCCTTAACTATTAATCCATTATGAACTAACCCCTAAACCCCCTAGATCACAACCCCATAAACCCTAAACCCCATAAGCCCTAACCCTTAACCCTTGACTCCTAAACCCATAAACCCCTAGAACCCCTAGGACCTTGACCCCCCTAACACCTAAATATGCTAACCCATAATCCTTAAGTGCATAAATAAATCATAATCCTAACCCATAGTCCTTAAGCCCCTAATTTGGTTAGATTATTCGATGAAATTACACCAACAAGCCACATAATACCTAACAAAGGGAATACACATATGCTAAAATGGAAAAACATATAATAGAGAAAAGTTAAACACCTTTTTTAACTTAAACAAACAACAAAAGGAAATGATAATAACCACACATAACCTCATACCTAATATTCAAAATAACGTAAGAGAAGGCTTATTAAATAGCCACCAACAACATACTTAATGTCTCGATTGCAAGGGCCCATGCAACACTGAACCAATGGGAAAACATCAAAGAACATAGACACCAATAACAAGAAAATGAACAACACACATTAGGGGAATTTTTAGGTCTAAAATGAGCCACCTAAGAAAAATGTACAACAAAAATAAACTTTATTAGAATCAATAGGATTCAAGATGATGATTTCAACCATGGGGGATGACTCACCATTTTTTAAGTAAAAGGGTAAAAATATTAGAAAATAATAAAATAATAAAACTAAATTTTCAACTCGTATTTTCAACTTATCTCCCAAATTGTTTACTCAAATTTCGAGCAGGAGTACTCATTGGATACAAAATTTAATTCCTCATCCAAGGAGTATGCATGTTGCATACTTTTGATGGACACTTCTACACGAAAAATGAGAAATACATAAGAAAATGTGTTTATAATCACGTTGTTTGATGTATTTATCATTTTTTGTGTAGCAGGACCCATCGAAAGTATGCAACATGGGTACTCCTTGGATGAGGAATTAAATTTTGCATCCAAAATGTACTCCCGCTCGAAATTTGAGTAAAACTTTGGGAGATAAGATGAAAAAGTAGTTTTTTATTTTTTCCCTCTAAAATTTGATGATGTAATCAAATATTATTTTATTATTTCCACTATTAATTTATAATTACATTAGGAGGCCCATTTTAGACCTCAAATTCCCCTAATTGAAAGCCCACAATCCCTCTGAACCATCCAACAACGACCTCACTTTCCCACACAATTTCAAAAATAATAATAACACCAATGATGAGGACAAGAGCCACACAAAAGCATTTGTCAAGTGTGCATGCTTAGAACATCCTTGTGAACCCTCAACTATAACAACAATCTCGCACTTCCACATATCGTCTAGAAATACTGATGCAGAAGTACAACAATGCCAACATCCAACAAATCCCATGTATAAAGATGAAACACTAATGAACACAGATGGAATCCTCAATCCTTAGTTCTAAGGATTAAGCAGCTCATGCAAATGCTCAAATAAACCAAGAAGAATCTAGGCTATGAATTTTTAATGTGGTAATATGAATGAAAAGGGATAAAAAATTAGAAAATCATCAACTCAAAATATACTAACGAGCAAGAGAATTTAAGAAATGCAAATAATAATAGTTACAAAGACCAAGTAATATCCATCCAGTTGTCAACCAAAATGGTGATGATTGCAACATCAACAACAAAAATTCACAAAATAAGCAAGAGCCATCCAATTATATATTGCAATTAGGAGCCTCATAACAACAACAACAACAATCACAAACCAAGTAAGAGTCATATAGTTTCTAAACTTAAAAGTAAATTCCAAAATGTGCATCGTTTTTAAGAGAGGAGGGAACATGTGTGAGGTGCATTCCATGGAGTTTCCTTGAGCAAGGTTGACAATGAAACTCCCACCACCTTTGATCTAAATGGTGATATTTGTAATGCTATGCAAAGTATCCAAACTGATATAATAAAGCGTTCTCCATGAATTACAAGTTAAACAAAGTAGTTTTGGTTATGTATTTGAGTTTTCAGTGTGAGAATTAGTTAAGTAATTTTACTGTTTAACATAATACAACAGAAATACACAACAAGTAAAATTCACCAGCACAATACATATCAAATTGTTGAGGCAGTTCACCCTTCCTGGGCTACATGTGCTAGTCCAAGGCTCCCCAATGGCATGTACTTGCTCTATTAATTTTCTCAAAATGGTTGTACAGGTAAAAATATGCCTCAATAGGCAAAACCAACTATAAATTTAGCTTCAGAAGATATAAAATAGCTAGAAATGGCTTTTCATTCACACTAAATAGTGAAATAGAGCCCAATATACTACCTTCTCCATGATGGCCCTGATGGCTCCTTCATCTTCCTCGAAGAAAACGATGCTGTAGATCACCTATTTTTGACCTAAAACCTATTCCAAACTTCTCAAAATGCTTAAGAAATCTAAAATTGACTATTTTTGCACCTTGTTTGGTCAAATTATGAGGGAGTTATGACTTCTACAAGAAAAATGCCCAATGTCCCCCAAAAACCCCACTAAAAGTGGAGGAACTGGAGTTAAACTCAAAAAATTTGGCATAATTCAAAAAATGGCGGAAACGCATCGAATTTTGGTGGAATCGTTAGGTTGGCAATAAATGTTTAGTTGGGTGGGGTCACTTGTGACCATCACCCTAGCTGTCGGGGAAACTGCGGCCTTAACAGTTTTAAAAACCGTAGCATTAAACCTTTGCAGTCATGGCCACATGGAGCCTGCAATAACCGTCAGTCCCGCCGTTATGGTAACCACAGTGGTTAAGGCTCTGGTCACGAGCGCCTAAACATATGGAGGGTTGGGCTAGCCCTTATATTTTTCCTCCAGTTTTAAGGTTTTAAACCCACGGTCTCAAGCACCTGGTCACGTCACGACGGGGCTGGCCCCAAACCTTTCTCCACCCATCAACGATGAGTCAACTACCAGTTTAGTCATTTAGAATTCTTGTAGCGTGCCGTTCGGGTCCCTCTACCTAAGTTGTCGGGTCAGGGGTTCAAACCCCATGGACCACACCATATTTGCCAAGTTTTCAAACTTTAGTCCTGGGGCCACGTGGTAGGCTCTGGGCAGGCCACATGGCACCCTCTGATAGGCCCTAAAAAAATTAAAAAAATTAACTTGCCCTCTTATTTTTTTAATAAAAATTGGCATAGTCAACTTAAGTCAAAAAGTCATGTTTTGTAGTTCACTAGACGATTTCAAACCTCAGTAACTTTCACATACGACCTTGGTTTTGAGAACCGTTCACGGTACTAGAATTGCAGCGATGAGAAATTTTTGGTTCTTTAGATTGCATCCACTTCTAAGCACTTTCATTTTTGAGCAATTTTCTTAACTTGGACATGATCTCCTGATCACACCTCCCCATTGGGAAGCTTTTGGACCCCAAAAGCCTTCAGTTACCTATTTAGAAGATGAGGGTATAAACCCCTCACATTTTCCACCTTCATCCATTTTGTGTTACTCAGTTTTTTGCCTTTAAGACCAATCCAAAGATAATCGACACTTCCCCTCTTAGAAGTGCATGTCCTCCTGTCAAGGATAGTAACCTCTTTAAGCTCATCCAAATATTCTGGTGAGAAATATTCTATGGATGGTAGCTGAATGTCACTCCCTTGATCAACAATCAAAGGAGGCTCATACAAACGTAAATTTTCCACATTCACAATGGAATACATTTGCATATATGAAGGAAAATCTAGTTGAAAAGCATTATTTCCAACTTTTTTAATAATATTGAATGGACCATAACAAATAGGCTTCAACTTTTTACCTTCTCCTTGCATTCTTTCTTTGCTAATTTGCATCCATACCTCATCTCCTTCTTGAAACTTATGATCAACTCTGTGTTTTTCATGGCTCTCCTTGTACTTGCCTTGACTCTTTTCAAGCTATCCTTGAACTTGTTGATGTATGAGCTGAATTCTTTCAATGAACATGCGAGCTTTGTCAATGTCACTATGCCCATCAATGGCAACATCCTTCTCAAGAATGAAATCTAAAGGTGACGTAGGCAAATACCTAAAACAAGCTTTAAAAGGTGAAGTATTTGTAGAAGGGTGCTTGGCCCAGTTGTAGGCATGTTGAATGTAATGCAAGTGCTCATCCCAAAGCTTAGGATGCTTGCTGCAATAACCTCTCAAAATGTGTACAATGGTTATGTTCACTACCTCTGTTTGGCCATTTGTTTGTGGATGAAAAGAAATACTCTTTTTCAACTTGGTGTCCATCATCTTCCATAAATTGGACCAAAAATTCCCAACAAATCTGGAATCCCTGTCACTAACAATAGAAGTAGGCAAGCCGTAATGAACCCATACATGATGAAAATATAAATCAGAAGTTTTTTCAGCAGTTATAGATTTCTTACATGGAATAAGAATACACATATTGCTGAATCTATCAACTACTGCATAAAGATAATCATGTTGCTTTCTAGACAATGGTAGACCTCCAAAAAAATCCATAGAAACACTTTCCCATGGTCTATAAGGTATCGGTAATGGCGTATATAAAACAAGCTTCCTATTGATAGGATTTCTTGTAGCACATAATAAACAACCTATAATGAAATGTGAAACACTATCTACCATGTGAGGCCAATAACAATACCTCTGTAAATGTGCCACCGTTTTGCTTACCCCGAAATGTCCAGCAATAAGAGAAGAATGAGTTTCTCTCATGACACCTAGTCTCTCTCCCTATGGTATGCATAGCTTTCCCATATGAAACAAAAAATTATCATGCAAGTGATAATCATTCTCCATGATAGACATGTGGTACATGCCTATGTTAGGAAGAGGACAATCTTGTTTCCACTATATTCCATGTTGAATCTCCCTTTTAGGAGGAAAACGTGTCAGATCTTGAAACATCTTACGATGTGCATCAACTACATCATATAAATCTGATTTTAACTTGGGATCAAAATTTTCAAATGACTCATAATTCACATCAACCTTAGGCTTAACCATAAGAAGTACAAAACTCTTTCTAGAATTCACTAGCCTTTTTACCTATCTAGCATTTACCATCGCTATATTTGTATTCTTGCGATGTGCTCTAAAAATAAAATCCTTGCCATATTTGAATAGATGATACTTGTTCTCATGGCGATGGAAGATCACTTTCCTGTCATATAAGTAAGGAATTCCCAAAAAAAATCCTGATATATCAAGTGGAACTACAGCAAGCTCAACTGTTTCAATGAAATGTGCAGTAATTGCAAAGCACAATATACACTTCTTTGAAACTTGTAAGTTTGCATCCTTGCAAATCCAACCAAGTGGATATAGTATTGGATGTGGAATGGTCTCAAATTTTATCTGTTTGACTAATTCTTCTGAGGTGAGGTTCTCTTGTGACCCACTGTCAAACAATGTGTCAATTTTTGTATGTTTTGAGATAACTCTCACATGAATCAGTTCAATTATTTCTTCTTCATTTGGAGCTTGTACATGACAGTTTGGAGTACTAGTACTTGGTTTAGTTCTAGTTTCTTTACCCTTATATTCTTCAAACCCATGGCTGTAATTTTAGTTTCGTCACCTAAATCATCACCTAAGTCTTGTTGTGTAGTTGTAGTAGCTGCAGTTTTCTTCTCTCTTTTTTTTGTTAAATTGAGTTCTTTTTTGAGGATGAAATTTCCAACATTTTTTTTCTTCATGGCCTTCTCTTGAACCGTGTTTAAAAATCACTTTATCTCCCTCCTTTTTGATAGCTGCATTCTTTTTTCCTTTTCCTTTTGAGGTTTTACCTTTGTTTCCCCCCTTAAAAGGCTTGTTTCTACCCTCATCAAAAGTATGTTTCCCTCTAGCCTCTAAATGCGTGGCTTGGACACAAAACTCATCTAGATTAGTAGGATTGAACATAAGGATAGTATGTCTAAGGTAGCTGTGTAAACCACCTATATATTTCAGCAAAGTGTCTTGACTTTGTAAGTCTACCCCTAATAAGAGTGCTCTTCTCCTAAACTCTTGGGTGTAGTCTTGTACATTTGGTCCCTTAAGTTGTCTGAAATTTTCCAATTCATGATAGCCTTTTGTAAATGAGCTAATGGATAAAATTGTTGTTTAATTGCAGTAATGAAATCAGCGCATGATAAATTGATATTACCATGCTTTCTAATCTCCTCCTTGGTTTTGGCTTCCCACCAAACCAGTTCTGCACCTTCCATTCTCAAAGAAGCTAGTTGAATCTTGGTGTCATCATCATGAAGGTTCTGTATCCTCAAGTAAACCTCCAAGTACCTTATCCAATTGTCAAGTTTTTCTACATTGACTTCACCATTAAATATAGGCAACTCAAACTTAACATCAAGTTTTAAAAATGGACTTTTACCAGTGTTCTTTGACTTGTGAGATTGATTCACCGAAGTAGAGGATGACGATGATGAGGAAGAGGATGAATATGGGGATGGTGGATCACCATTTCCTCCATGTCCTTTCTTTGAATTTTCTTCACTTTTCTTTCCTCCTGAAGATCCCTCTCATTCCTTCTAATGTTTAGACCCTTCTCCTTCAAGCCTTTTATTCCTTTCTTGGTAGAGTATCATCACCATTTCAGTCATGTCTAGGAATGCCTTTCTGAACACCCTTTCTTCCTCTTTGGGATCAATGTCTTTAGGAATTTCTCCTTCTCTTGAAGACATGCTTATGGCTTCTTCTGCTTCTCTTGGAGGTGAAATAGAAGGTAGATATAATGGCACTTTGGCCCTCCTTGGTTGAGGATTACTTTGAGCTCTAACCAATTGTACTTATCCTCTCTTGAGCTTAAGCTTAGTTGTTAGATGGATGAATCCCTCTTGTGGACAAGAGAAATCTCCCTAATATCCTAAAGATATATAGAGACAAAAAGATAGATGTAGACCATTTTCTCTAGACTACTTTTCTTACGAATTATTAATTAACTATGGAGAGATGCTCCTACCTGAATTCTAACGCTTATTCGATATTCAATCCAGTCGCTCCAGAAGATATCAAACCATCATGTAAGATCTTCAATCAAAGACAAGTGAAAGGGATCAAAAACATCTGCGAGATATGATAATTCAAAAGCATAAATATATATTAGTGATCAAGGAATCCAAGAATTAAATTATCCAAAAGATATATGAACAACTTAATGAGAAAATAGAATCCATTTGTATTAACTTTGAATAAAATAAGAAACCTTACAATCGTGATGCCTTGATTTTCATACAGGGTCTTCCGGGGTCCCGAACAGTCATTTTCCTCAGTTTGACAAGAATCCAACTCTCTTTATCAGCATAAAGCTATGGTCATAAGTTTGTAATCTCTCTCATGCCAATGATGCAGAATATGGAGAGTATGTTCACTCATCAATTCCTCTCAAAACTATTGAGTTCTAATTACTCTCTCCAAAGAAAGAAGCAAGCACTCTGAACTCTCTATGTGCTAAGTACTAAGTACAATCCACCCTTGAGAATCAAGCTTGGCCTCAATTTATAGCAGAAGGGAGGTAGTTTCAGCTCCAAAAACCAAGGGATTACTCCATTCATGAAGGGATAATGGTTCAGGAATGGAAGGGGCAAAGCTCGACCAGATAATGCTTCTACAAGGCCCCAACTAGGATAATATTCGACCAGATGGGCTTCTAGAACTTATTTTTCTCTTTATTTTACCTTTTACGGGGGTCTGCACTTTTAATGAGCTTTATGTGTGGGATGTACCACAGTTTTTATAGCAATTAAATGCAGTACCGTAGGGAATGACTAGGAAAAGTGTGGGAGTAGGCCTTTTGGGATTTTTAAGAGCTTCTTCCAGTTCCAAGACTTGATTTTGGGAACTTTATGTTTTTATATTTTTAAGGGAGAAATAAATAGGTAATGATGAATTCATATAGACACTCGATTTCATGGTGACAAATTTTAGCGTAATAGATTTCCCCCTAAAGTGCGAAGTTTGAGGAGTTTTTTGAAGAATTCTGAAGAGTGAAGTGCTTTATCATCCTGAGGATTGGGCTGTCGGTACATCGGTTGGAACCTAGAAAAAACATTCAATGCAAGCATATATATATATATATATATATATATATATATATATATCATCGCTGAGGTGGGCATTCCCATACTCAGATCAAAACTAACTACATGTTCTGATACATAAATGATATTAGAATTACATGAAGTAGTAGACACAGCATGGACGCAACCATCTGTTATGATTAGTATACTATATGATGAATAATAAAACTCCTCATAGCCTGGATGGTGGAAACTAGATCCAGGGTCTTGGTTTCTGCTTCTCGAACTAGTATAATTCTATCCATACGATTGATTGTGTCGAAGTTGAACATGGTAGAAACCACTTGATTACCAATCAATGATGTGAATTGTTAACAAGTGTGAGAGAAGCCACCAATAATGAAAATGGTTCTCAAAGAACTCAGTACAATCTATGAAATGTGAATTTGTGATTTGAAGTCGTGCATTTCACAGAATCATTCAATTGAAGGTCAATGATGCAACCTGTCGTCGCAGGCAAGAAACCTACCATTAGGGCATGCAGATCCCAAGGTACTGATAGGATTCTAGATCAACTTTCTAAATGATGAACTGTTGTCGATAGAAAGTGACCTGTCATAGGAAAACCCACGACATGAAACCATTAGATAAAGTTTTGAAGAAATATATAGCAAGGACTGACTCAAGGATGGTCAACGTGAGTGGAGACAAATGTTTGCAATGAATGGTTTGTTGAAACTGACCTCTTGAACACATAAAAACACTGCAGACATTTTGGTGACGATTGACCCAGAGCTAATACCCAAAAACCGCCTGAAGACTTTCAATCTGGTTTGATTAACTTTTTGGCCAAAGGATTTTCCCAACCCAGACGTGAATGTGACAAAAGTGTCATGTTCAAGAGTGGTATACAACTTTTTAAAACAAAGTGTGACAAGTGGATTCATTTTCTCTCTTTTCCCCCACCATTTTTGGCAAGTACCTCTTTATTTTTGACAAGCTTGAGGAGGATAAAATTTGCCTGTAATATAAGCTCATCCTTCGGATGAGTCCAACTTAGTATTAAAATCGAACCCTAAGAAGGAGTGGTTCATTCCTGTTTATAATTGATAGGTCCTTTACTGTTAAGTTTTAACGAGTCCAGTATAGGAAAAACTCGGTGTTTTTCAGTTTTATGGAGTCAGAAGAAAAACTTAACAAAACTCCATGGGTGTGCTTTTTCGTAAATTTAGTCTCTCAAGCCTGAAAAAGGATAAAATAATGTAGGAGAGAACTCTATTGACCATTATTAGTAAACTTATACATTTTTCGTAAATAGTCCATTTCAGTCTGGAAAAGGGGTAAACTTATACTGAAGGGACAATTGTTAATTTCCTTTAACGAGCTTGAATAGTCAAGTACTCGGTGATCTTTTCATGTTTAGAGAGTTTGAAAAGGGACTAGAAGAGAACACCATAGTTTCTCTTTTTCTGTAAGTTTTAATGAGTTCAAAAAAATGATAAAAATGTACTCATATGATGTTGCTTTTTCTGTTAGTTGGGATCCTATGATTTGGATGATTGGTAAACCAAATGACAAGGCAACATGTGAACCAGTCTTTAGAGTTCTAGGATCTAGCCCTCCTAGTCTCAGAGAGGGATCTCTCAATGTGTTTGCAAAAATATGACTTGTTTGCTTATAAAGGGTTGATTTTAGGCTAGTTATTAAGCTTGAGTTTGTTTGACTGTTTTCTGGGACATGATGACCTAGGCAGCATAGATAGAAAAGGGAAATTTCTAAGTCATTGGGCAATGGAGTCTAATGGAATTTTGTAACAAGTTTGTAGGTGAATTAGGGGTATCAAAGGGAAAATCTAACTTGGCTGTTTGATCTACAAAGTTTTTAGGTGAAATGAAATGAACATCAAGATTTTAGAATGAAAAGTAGAACTAAGGGAAATTAAGAATCCTTAATTATATGTACTCTTCAACAAAGGGACTTAAAGCATCATTTTAACATGAATAAGTAATTTATAGACAGGGCTAACCATGAATTCTAGAAACTATAGTTCAACAAATAATAATTTCAAAACAAACTTTCAAAATGAAATCCAAGAGTCGAGGAACGCTCTATTTCATCAAATATTTCAATCTCAAGGATAAGAAAACATTCGTGATAAACAGATAATTGCATTCGTATAAGAGGGAACACCTAAACATCTAGGAAGGAAATTATAAAGATTTTCAAAACAATTATTTGAGCAAGTAAAAAGGGCATGATCAAAACAGACCTCTTTGGCAAACTTTGGACAATGGTACTCTGAAAGCAGACTTCAGAAATAGTTTTTTAAAGTGTCAACAAGAAGTAGGGAAAGTATAAATCATCTTGAGGTCAAATGTATTGAATTACTTCTGAAATAAACAAGCTTTAAGGTTGAAAAAGCAGTTTAAACTACTCAAGCAAACATTCAAAAGATGAAAAACATAAAGATAGTGAAGAGTAAACAGGTCTAAGGTGCTTCCAAGAGACATTTCTTAGCCTAAAACTTTTACTCTACTACAAGCAAGAGATAATGAAAATAGGATGAAAACAGGAAAAACATTAAACATTTTTAGAATACTTCACCAACAACCAAATTGAGGGATCCAATGACAGAGCTTTATTCATCCACAAACAGGTCAAAACATCCACAGGTTCTAGTACATCAATTTCTCTTTAATCTAAGCAGAACTATATATTACTTCAAAGAGTTATCAAATGCCCCCTTACAATGAGTTCAAATGCAGTATTTATGTTGCAAATGAGGAGGTGGAAACATCTAGGGTTCAGAATGTCATTAATGACACAGTAAATGCACTCCTATCCTTAAAAACCATGCAAGGCATAAGGTAGGATTGTTTAACAACTACTCCTCTATGTATTAAACATGGTCTTTACTTCCTGAAGATAAAATAGATGAAATGATTGACTTTGAGGCTCTTTTTTGTCTTTTACAATAATTGTTTGACAGTTTATAAAATATCCTTTTGTGGAATAACCGCCAACTTTCCCTTTGAGGTATAAAGTAAGTGAAAGGTGTCCATTGTGAGTTATTAGGTGAATAACTAGTCTTTTGATGTATTCGACGCTATCTTTAATCCTAAGTCTTCTTGATTTATCATAAAACTGTGTTTTAAGGCTTTTTAAATTAACCTTCTTTGTTGTCCTTTAACACTTCATCTGATTTCTTTTTACCTTTTAATCTCCTATTTCTTGGGCCTGTACTTGTCCCTTTGCTGACTGTATTCACCTTTAAACTGCATTTAACCTTGAGACTACGGGTTTCAACTTTCCAATATTTGGTCTTTGTGCACAATCCTTCATCTTCAATCTTCTCTGTCTTTGTTTCTTTATACTTTTCCTACTGACTTGGACTAGTTTTTAATCCTTTGCTTCCTCCACTGTGCTTTTCCTTTCGTTGTTGTGGACAAAGGACCTTAGTGCATGGGGTTTTGAATTGAATAACAAATATTCATGTAATGTTTGATTAAAAGACCCAGATTTACACCTTGGAAATCTCTTTTCTTCATTTAACAGTCTTCCTCGGATGATGATTTTTGACCTTGTCCCCTCACAGACAGTGGGAAGAGTTTTTACCCTTAAACTGCCATTAAACCTGCACAGGAGAAAAATATTTAATAAAACCTACAACTGTTGGATAAACTACTTTATAGAGGTCGGGCAGAAGCGGAAGGAGCAGTGAGGAGAAAATGAATGTGCAGAAGGGTTTTATGGAGAAAACCATGAAGAATGGGTTTTTAAAATAGTCTTGGCACGAAATTTGAGCAAAAGTGGTTTTGGAAAACCACTGGCAGTTTCCATGTCACCCTCGGTCGGTAAGTGGTTTTTCCCGGAGGGAACGTGATCCAATTATAATGCGCTGCGTGGCCTTTGCAATACCGCCTATTTCTCGCAACTTTGGAATGTTAAACCACGGATGCAAAAATCATGCGATACACCACCAAAGCTGTTGGATGAAAGGGATGAGATCGGACA
The DNA here is from genome assembly GCA_034641835.2 of Pinus albicaulis. Taxonomy (NCBI): domain Eukaryota; kingdom Viridiplantae; phylum Streptophyta; class Pinopsida; order Pinales; family Pinaceae; genus Pinus; species Pinus albicaulis. Next base: position 1,510,588,333 of record CM076584.1, on the reverse strand, counting down.
GTGCAGACCGAACGCGACGAAAAAGTTGCTCGAGCGGAGACCATAGTGGGGGACAGGTGTCAGAATGTGATAGGATGGGTCCTTCGCACAGTGGATGGTAGGCCCAATAGAGTTGGGTTATCGGGGCGAATGAGATCTGTTAGATCTTATGGATCTACGGTGTAGATCTCATCGGGGTATTGTCATTGGAGCCGGAAAAATACAAAGAAAAAGGCATGTTTTAAATGAAAAAGCTGATGCGATGGGAGGCCTGGGGCAGGGGCTGGGGAACGGTCTGGTGGAGAGATAAAGTGACCATGGGCTAAGGAGGGGGGAGCTTATCGCATTGCCATATCACCGCGGAAGGAGAAAAGAAAAGGGGAAGGGATAAACCAATGGAGCGATGCGATGAGGGCTAAGGTTAGGAAAACCTTAGTTTTCTATTAAAAAAATGAAAAAGCTCTGTTTATGAAAAATAAAAAGGAGAGGGGCCTTTTTGTTTTATAAGGGGTGAGGGGAATAACACAAAGAAAAGGAGCTAAGAAATGGCGGGAGGAAAGGGGCCAGTAGTGGAGAGGAAAATCTAATCGCATCGGCAGATTAATAAAAAAAAAGACAAGGGGAAAGGAGGAAAGAAAGGGAATGACGATGCGATGAGAGGGCTAAGGGCTTGGGCCGAGTTATGGTCATGTGGAGGGGAGAACGACCGGGGGTCGGGGACAGAAGAGCCAATTGCATTGGCGGAAGGGGAAGCGATGCGATGAACCATGCGATATTGCTGATGCGATATATAAGGAGCCGCTGCGATGGAAATGTCCGATGTGATGGGGCTAGTGCTTGGTTGTGGGCGCTCGGACATATGGAGAAAAATGGGTGAAAATATCTAAGCCCTTGGGGCCTTAAACTTTTATTTATAAAAATATTGTTTTTTAGGCCCAAAGAATGGGTTTTTAGGCCAAATTGGAAGTTCCAATAGGTGAAAAGGGGTGTTTTAAACCAAAACCAAGTGAGTTTAATGGTTTTAAAAGGGTTTTTCAAACCATTTAAAGGAGTTATGATGGTTTGGAAGGTTTTTTCAGAGGAAATGATGAATTGATAAAGGGAAAATAGGCTATTTTTCAGATGGAAATGGACTGATAAAAATAGGGATAAATAGCCTGAAATGAGCTTTCTTCTTTGAAACAACAGGATAAATTTTTGAGAGACATGGATGAAGATTTTGGTAAATGGACAGACTCAGAATGATGAAGGCAGTGAGATTTCTAGAACTCATAATGTTCTTGCAATTTTGTTCTAGAAATCTGGGTTTTTTATATTTAGTCATCTTTGGATAAAGTCAAAATTATGGATGACTAACAGTGGCTCCATTTGGGGAGGACAACTATCTTTCTAGGTGTCCAGAACCTAAGAAATATTTGAGTTTCAGTAGACCAATGCCTCATCCATTGGGCAAATTTCTTCTTTTCTTGCTGATTTTTCTCCAAGAGGGACAATTTTTATCAATCTGAAACATCTAATTCCTTCAAAACAACATCCCTACCTACCCAAACTTACTTTGTTATAGAATTTTTCTTCTTCCTTTTGAGTTCCTTTGAACTAGCAAACTCTTTGAAATTTTATTTTTGAAAATAGAAATAAACTATCTAATCCTATCCTTATCTCTTCCAAGAGTTCAGATTAAACTGTTGCACTCTTTATTTTCTACCTAGCTACTACCTGTCAAGATTAAGTTGTTTGACAGATTTCATTTCTAGTTCTAAAACAGGAAATTTAAACACAATCAAATTAGGATTATACTGTTTGATTTTCTATGATGTCTATGGCTGTATATACAAGTTGCACATAGACTTTATTTGCAGAAAAATAAAACAAAATGATGAAGGCTTAAGATCTGAAAATTTATAAATATCCTTCAAGTCTTTTTTCCAGCTCTGATTTTGATCTATTTAGAGCTGCCCTTTTCCTTTTCTTGGTTCAGATTTTGAGCTTGTTAGAACCATTTCCTTCCTATCCTAATCTATTCTACTGATAAGCGAAGTCTGAAAAAATCTTATCAATCTGTGCTTCTACTAACTTATCAACATAAATTTAAAGAATTTTCAACCATGATTAGGCTAGATGACTGAACAATATATCATTTTTAATCAGCAGTGGCACTTAGATTTTCTCACTTTCATAAAATTCTCTTTTTTGGTTATGGGGCTATACCCTTTTTTGAATCTGCCCTCTTTTCTTTTTCTGTTGTTTTTGTGTTTTTCTTTTTTCAAATTTAAAAACAATGTTATATACAGTGGAAAAAGAAAGCTTTGAAATTTAGGACTCTTGGCAGAAATAGTGCTTGAGAAACCTGCCATTGACAGGACCTCCAAACAAATCTTCTCCATTCAGCTCTTGCAGAAAGAATGCATTATGACCCTTGATAGAATGAATAATGTAGGGCCCTTTCCATAAATTTTCAAATTTTCCATGTTTTCCCTTTTCTTCTCTTCTAGAATCCCACTTTAGAACTACATTTCCAACTTGGAAATCACTTTCTTTAGTCCTCTTGTCAAATAATTTCTTGATGCTTCCTTGGACTGTTTGTGTTTTGATGTACACTTCCTCTCTAGTCTGCTATAAATGAATGGTCTGATTTATCCTCCTCTGCATATCATTTTCCTCAGATTGTACTTCTTGGATGAGCTTCATGACTGGAACTCCTAGTGAAGTTGGGAATATTGCATCCATGCCATAAACCAGCTGATAGGGGGACATGTTTATTGATTTTTTGGTGGTTAATCTATCAACCCACAAAGCATGCACAAGATTACTATGCCATGATTTCTAATTCTGCTCCAACATTTTTTGATAATATTGACAAGGCTTTTGTTAGAGGATTCAGCTAATCCATTTCCTTGGGGATAGTAGGCAGTGTAATGACCCAACGTGATATGATATTTATAGCAAAAGTCAACCATTTTCTTGGATTTGAAGGCAACAACATTGTCTATGATAATTTTTCTTGGACAACCAAATATGGATAGTATGTTGGTTTCAAGGAACTTGATAATGACAGAGTCAGTAGAATTCCCAGAGGGTATGGCTTCTATCCATTTGGTAAAATAATCCGTGGCAGTGAGGATCCAATTATGCTGGGCTAAAGAGGATGGGTGAATTTCCCCAATGAAGTCCAAGCCCCATTGTTGAAAGGGAGCCTCAACACTGATGGGATGTAAAGGTAAGGGTAGGAGTTTTCTTTTGCCATAAAAAAATTGACACTTATGGCAAGACATGACAAGTTTTTGAGTATCTGGAAAAAGGGTGGGCCAATAGTAACCAGATCTGAGTATTTTATTTGCTGTGGTCTTCCAGTACAGATGTCCTCCACATTCTCCCTCATGCAGTTCATGCATGTTTTTTCCTGCATCAACCTTAATCAGACACTTAAGAAATATTACAATAGCATTTTTCCAATATAAAACCCCATCTAATATGCAATAATTTAAAGCCTTCCGTTTCAAAAATATAGCTTTAGTTTTGGACAGAGAAGGAGGGGCATTTGGATAAAACAACACATATATGATGTCAGCATACCAAGGTGAATTCGCAATTGCTTCTTCAATGAATGGAGTTGTGCATTCCTCTATTTCTTCTAATACATCAACCATATTCATATCAAGTGCCTGGAAGTTAGACTCAGCCATGAGTTTAGCTAATCCCTTCCCTTTGATCAGTTTGGTAGGCCTAATTTCTAAGTCATAATATAGAATAATAGCAATCCATTTTCCCATTTTACCATTAGGGTCTTGGCTTACAATATCCTTGACAACTGTGTGTGGAACAAAAGAAATTATTTGAGAATGCAAAATGTAGACTCTAAAGTATTTCAATGCTTTTACCAAGGCTAAGGCTTGTTTCTCCATGATGTTATACTTGAGTGGAGCATCTCTTAAAGCCCTACTAAAAAAGGATATTGGTTGTTCATGCCCCATGTCATTCTTTTGTAGTAATACTGCAGCTATTGTATGTTCAGATGCAAAAGAAAAAATATAAATATCCTTGGTGAAATCAGGACTAATAAGAATTAGTGTTTGAGTTAAAGCTTGTTTCACTAGCTCAAATGATTGTTTAGCCTGTATTGTCCATTTAACACCTACCTCTTTCTTAAGCATGTTTGTGATATTTCTCAATAGCTCGGCAAGATTGGGGATGAATCTCCTTAAAAAATTTATCTTCCCAATGAAAGATTGTAATTCCTTAAGGTTTCTAGGATGGATGATCTTCAATATGCCATCAATCCTTTTAGGGTCTACTTTGATTCCCTTTTCAGAAATAATGTGGCCAAGAAGCTTACCTTCTTGGAGACCAAAGAGTGTCTTTTTGGGATTCAAAGATAAGCCATATTTCCTACATTTCTCAAAAAAATTTCTCAAATGAATCAAGTGTTCTTCATCAGTTTTGGAGAAAATAGTAATGTCATCAAGATAAATGATTATGAAATAACCTATGTATTCTGAGAAGGCTATGTCCATGGCCCTTTGGAAGGTGGCCCCTGCATTCATTAAGCCAAATGGCATTTTGATGTACATGAATGTACCCCAAGGTGTAGTAAAAGCAGTTTATGTTGGTCACTTGGGAGTACTAAAGCCTGATTATAACCTGAGAACCCATCTAGCAGTGAAATTCTTTTAGACCCAACTACCCTTTGAAGTATATGATCCATTTTTGGCAAGGGATAGTTATGTTTAAGGAAGGCTCTATTTAGATTTATGAAATCAATGTAGAGTCTAATTTCCCTAGTCTTTTTCTTGATAGATACTAAGTTGGAAACCCATTCCGAATACCAAATAGGAACTATGATCCCAGCCTCATATAGTTTCTTAATCTCTTTCTCAACTAAAGGCAATAAAACAGGGTTTATCCTTCTGAGTTTTTGTTTTAAAGGTTTCTGATTTTCCTTAAGAGGAATTTTGTGTTGAATGATGTTGGTATCATATGATTTTAAATCCTTATATCCCCATGCAAATACATCTTTAAATTATTTGAACAGGTCTATGTATTGCTGTTTAATATGGGCTGGGAGAGTGCTAGACAGTTTGATCATTTTGGGTTCTACTGGGCTGCCTATGTTATGTTCTTCTATGTCTGTTTCTATAGGCTCCATCCTAGGTTCTTTGGCTACATCATTGAAATTGAAAAGTTGTTCTAATGGCGTAAGACCTCTTGGAATTGTATCATTTTTACAATGTAAAACCTCTAGGTCTTTCTGGTTCATACTATCAACTATTTCTATTCTAAATGGATGTTCCAAATGGTTTATATCAGCAGAAAAGGACAACGTTGTTTCAGGGTTTTGTTCTTCATTAAAAAGGTCTCCCTCATGGATTAAAACAGGCGTTGGCATGGAAAAGTCATTCTTTGATTACAGAAAGTCATCTATATGTTTTTCTCCTTCAAATACTTGCCAATAATCTTCATTATTTGGTATTGCAGGTTTATTTTTTACCTTTACATCAAACTGTTCATTGGTCTCTGGGATTTGGAAATTACTAGCAGCAAATGCAAGTTCATTTGCTAGATGATTTTGAGCTCTTGGGATGAAAACGAGTTCATATTTTTCAAAGGTTTTTAGGAGGTCAAGGGCAGCATTCCTATATTCTCTAAGTTTTGGGTTTTTGGTTGAATACTCTCCTTTAATCTGCCTGATAATTAGCTCAGAATCCCCTTGGACTGATATTCTTTTGGCTCCTAAATCTTTGAGTAAGTGTAGGCCAATAAGGAGGGCTTCATATTCAAAAATGTTATTTGTGCATAGAAAGTCTATTTTATAGGAAAATCCTTTGTTCATGTTGTGTATCCATACACCAGCCCCTACACTTAGTTTACTACAAGAGCCATCAAAGCTTTTTTCCAATGTATTTCAACTTCCCTTTCATTTTCTTTCTGCTGTTCACGGCTGCTAAAATCTGGACTGTTCTTTTCTTGAATTGATGGCAGATTTGATTTTTCTGGTAGACTATATTCTCCTTTGTTTTGTTTTCCTTGTTGACTGAATTCATCTTCATTATATAAGATAAAGGAATCTAAATCTGAATGGATGGAGTAGATAGGAGAATTTTTTGGTCTATCTATGTTGCTCACCATGTATTTCATGTGGGATTCCCTGTATAGTCTTCTAGTTTGGTTAAACACTGAGATGGTGGCATAAGACATGTCCATTTGGAGGCTTCCTTGAATTTTGGCTCCCCATGATCTAGATAAAAGCATGCCATACTTAGGGGGGATGTCAGCTACCACTATGTCCATTACTAGACTCTTAGCAGGAGTTTAATATGAGTTAACACACAAATATTTAATTAAGCCTAAGCATTTGACCCTGCTGGAATCAAAAGAATACATGTCTTTGTATGGTTTAGTAATTTCTCAGCTAAGGCTTTCCATTACTGCTTTAGGCATAAGATTGTGAGAAGCACCTGAGTCTAGCATGGCATTGTGTAATATTTTCTCATGTATATTCAAGATGACATAGAAGGGAGGGATAGTGCCTTCTTGGTATCTCCCTTCAACTTCAGGACCAAACAATAATTCTGGTTTGTTATCTGCCAAGTTTAAAGTATCAGTGTCACTGCCCATTATCAAAGCTTTCAAAACTTGTTTTTTATATACATCTTGAGTTACTAGTTCAGCTAAGGGTATGGTGAATTTAATCTTGGAAATTTCACCTTCAAGGATGAAAGGAACTATTGTTTTTGACATATGTACATCTGTTTTTCCATTTACAAATCTTTCAGCAATTCTGATTTGCTGATTTTTATTTGAACTGTTATTTGGGATAGATTTGTTAGGGCCACTAGAAGAAGTACTAGGGCAGCTTTGTTCAACACTTTGCTGAATGTTTTTGTCTTTATTTTGGTCAGTTTTCTTGGTTAAAGCGTTGGTGTTACTTGCTGTTTTCTTAGGCTGATTTTCTAATGTTTTCTTAACAGCAGTACTAATGTTTTTTCCATTGCAATTCTCTGGGCTACCTTTGCTTCTAAGATTGTATTGTTTGTGTACCTCCATGATATCATTTTCAAACCAAAATCTGTAATCTTCATAATCCTCATTATTGTATTCATTTTGTTCTGAAGAGAAGAATCCTTGTTCTTCTTCAGTGAGAAAAACATCTGTCTCACTATCAGATCCTATCAAGTTTACATGATTTTCTTCCAACCTTTCAACTTCCCTTTCTTCTTCTTGATCAACATAGTTCTTTTGAAAGGGAGGCCTAATCTGTTGGTAATTATCTCTTTGCCTATCTTGATTAGGGTCTCTTCTAAGATTTTGGTTTCTATTTCTATTTTGGTTTTCTCTAGGAGGAACTCTATCATTCAGATTTATCTTTTCAAGCATCCTCTCCATTACCTTCACTAAGTTATCAATTTTAGTATCTGATGCTGAGGTTGATGGCATTGTATCATCCTTGTATGTATCTCTTTTTTCTACTCTCAACCTAGCTCTTTTCTCAATCAGATTTTCCTCCACACTCATGGCTCCCCTCTGCATATCTTCTAAGGTTGAGGGGTCTCTTTCTATTAGCTGGTAGGCCATTTTAGGGTCAAAGCCTTCTGGGAATTTAGCTAAGGCTAAGCCTAGTGGAGGTTTCATGTCTGGAGGAAGTGCATTATACACATTATTGAATCTAGTGCAGTAATCATGGACACTTTCCCCAGTATTCCTTTTAAGATTAGTATAGTTTGAAACGATTTGGAGAGGGTTTTTCTGATTTCCCATTTGTTTATGAAATCTTGATATAAAGAAGGGAGATCATTTATGCTGTGAGGAGCTAAGATTTTAAACCATTTCTTGACTTCTCCTCCTAAACTTTGAGCAAAAATTCTCATCTTAATGGTCTCCTCTTCTATTTCCATATAATCAAAAGCATCATTCATTTTGTCTACATGCTTCTGGGCAGTATTAGGTTCATTTGCAGTGAAATGGGGAATTTTGGACCGGTAATCATTTGGTAAGGGAGCCATAGGCTGTGGTAACACAAGTGGGGCATACCATGCTGCCATGATTGGAAATAATGGGGGATTTACAAGAGGGAAAGTGGGCTGAAATGAAGTGCTTTGAATAGTGGATGTGTCGATAGAAGTGGAAGAAACAATTGGGCCAAAAAACTGATGATGAGAAGATTTTTTATGGAAGAAGCTAAAATGATGGAGAAGCTGAGAATCAGGTGGAGTATAAAGTGAGGTCTCTCTACTAAAGTGCTCTTCCAAATCTATGGTTTCAAAATTAGCTTCGTTTAAATCACTCTGAGACTTATTTATAAAGAGGTTCTTTGTGTGAGGTAAGTCAAAGTGAGGATCTTTCAAGACTGTGAGGTTTTCAGGGACAAATCTTGTTCTTGGAATGGCCCTATCAGTAGTTGATTTTCCAGGTCTAGAAGTTTGCGACAAAATCCTCTCTGGATTTTCAACTATGGTAGGGGGATTAGAATCTGGATGGGATCTAGTGTTGATCTTATGTGAAGCCAGATTTCAGTTTCTCAAAATTTAGAGAGGAAGAGGTTTTTAGGACTGTTTTTCAAAAGTTTTCATCTCGCAGTGATTTCTATAACAGAGGACTAGGTTTCTAAACTTTCTCAATGCTGGTTAACACAATATTAAGGAAATCTAGAGATCTGGTGAGGTAATAGGCCTACTAAGGCTAGTGGAGTCTCCAGGTGGAAATTTTTAGCTTTTTTGAAGGTAAAATGTTTTATGGTCCACCACCAGTGGTTTATTTAAAACCAATCCAAAATGTTTTTAGGTTTTTTCTGAATTTCTATGGTTGTTTGAAATACTAATGAGTCTATAAGAGCTTGCTAGGCAACTATGAACTCAGTGGTCCCACCGTGATCACCAGGATGTTGGGATCCTGTGATTTGGCTGATTGGTAAACCAAATGACAAGGCAACATGTAAACCAGTCTTTAGAGTTCTAGGATCTAGCCCTCCTAGTCTCAAAGAGGGATCTCTCAATGTGTTTGCAAAAATATGACGTGTTTGCTTGTAAAGGGTTGATTTTAGGCTAGCTATTAAGCTTGAGTTTGTTTGATTGTTTTGTGGGACATGATGACCTAGGCAACATAGATAGAAGAGGGAAATTTCTAAGTCATTGGGAAATGGAGTCTAATGGAAGTTTGTAACAATTTTTTAGGTGAATTAGGGTTATCAAAGGGAAAAATTAAAGCTAACTTGGCTGTTGTAGATCTAACTTGGCTGTTGGATCTACAAAGTTTTCAGGTGAAATGAAATGAAAATCAAGATTTTAGAATGAAAAGTAGAACTAAGGGCAATTAAAAATCCTTAATTATATGTACTCTTCAACAAAGGGACTTAAAGCATCATTTGCACATGAAGAATTAATTTATAGATAGGGCTAACCATGAATTCTAGAAACTATACTTCAGCAAATAATAATTTCAAGACAAACTTTGAAAATGAAATCCAAGAGTTGAGGAATGCTCTATTTCATCAAATATTTCACTTTCAAGGATAAGAAAACACTTGAGATAAATAGATAACTGCATTCCTAGAAGAGGGAACTCCTGAACATCTAGGAAGGAAATTATAAAGACTTTAAAAACAATTATTTGAGCAAGTACAAAGGGCATGATCAAAACAAACCTCTTTGGCAAACTTTGGACAATGGTACTTTGAAAGGAGACTTCAGAAATATTTTTTTAAAGTTTCAACAAGAAGCAGGGAAAACCATAAATCATCTTGAGGCCAACTGTATTGAATTCCTTCTGAAATAAACAAGATTTAAGGTTGAAAAAGAAGTTTAAACTACTTAAGCAAACATTCAACAGATGAAAAACATAAAGACAGTGAATAGTAAACAGGTCTAAGGTGCTTCCAAGAGACATTTCTTAGCCTAAAAACTTTACTCTACTGTAAGCAAGAGATAATGAAAACAAGATGAAAACAGGAAAACCATTAAATGGTTTTAGAATACTTCACCAACAACCAAGTTCAGGGATCCAATGATAGAACTTTCTTCATCCACGAACAGGTAAAAAAATCCATAGGATCCAGTACATCAATTTCTCTTTAATCTCAACAGAACTATGTATTACTTCAAAGAGTTATCAAATGCCCCCTTACAATGAGTTCAAATGCAGTATTTATGATGCAAATGAGGAGATGGAAACATCTAGGGTTCAGAATGTCATTAATGACACAGTAAATGTACTCCTATCCTTAAAAACCATGCAAGGCATAAGGTAAGATTGTTTAACAACTACTCCTCTGTGTATTAAATCTGGTCTTTACTTCCTGAAGATAAAATAGCTGAAATGACTGACTTTGAGGCTCTTTTATGTCTGTTACAATAACTGTCTGACAGTTTATAAAATATCTTTTTGTGTAATAACCGCCAACTTGTCCTTTGAGGTATAAAGTAAGTGAAAGGTGTCCATTGTGATTTATTAGGTGAATAACTTCTCTTCTGAAGTATTCGAGGCTATCTTTAAGCCTAAGTATTCTTGATTTATCATAAAAATGCTTTTTAAGGCTTTTTAAATTAACCTTCTTCGTTGTCCTTTAACACTTCATCTGATTTCTTTTTACCTTTTAATCTTCTGTTGCTTGGGCCTGTAATTTTCCTTTTGCTGACTGTATTCACTTATAAACTGCATTTAACCTTGAGACTGCGAGTTTAAACTTTCCAATATTTGGTCTTTGTGTGCAATCCTTCATCTTCAATTTTCTCTGTCTTTGTTTCTTTATACTTTTCCTGCTGACTTGGACTAGTTTTTAATCCTTTGTTTCCTCCATTATGCTTTTCCTTTCATTGTTGTGGACATAGGACCTTAGTGCACGGGGGTTTGATTTGAATTACAAATATTCATGAAATATTTGATTAAAAGACCTGGATTTATTCCTTGGAAATCTCTTTTATTCATTTAACAGTCTTCCCCGGATGATGGTCTTCGACCTTGTCCCCTCACAGAGAGTGGGAAGATTTTTTACCCTTAAACTGCCATTAAACCTGCACAAGACAAAAATATTTAATAAAACCTGCGAGTGTTGGATAAACTGCTTTACAAAGGTCGAGCATAAGCGGAAGGAGCAGTGAGGAGAAAATGAATGCGCAGAAGGGTTTTATGGAGAAAACCATGAATAATGGGTTTTTAAAATAGTCTTGGAGTGAAATTTGAGAAAAAGTGGTTTTGGAAAACCACTGGCAGTTTTTGCGTGACCCTTGGGCGGTAAGTGGTTTTGCCAGGAGGGAACGCGATCCAATTATAATGCACCGCGTGGCCTTTGCAATACTTCCTATTTCACATGACTTTAGAACGTTAAACCACAGATGCAAAAATCACGCGATACGCCAACACAGCCGTTGGATGAAAGGGATGAGATCGGACGGTGCGGATCGAACGCGATGAAAAAGCTACTCGGGCGGAGACCATAGTGGGGGACAGGTGTCAGAATGTGATAGGATGGGTCCTTCGCATAATGTACGGTAGGCCCAATAGAGTCGGGTTATCAAGGTGAACGAGAGCTGTTAGATCTTATGGATATACGATGTAGATCTCATCAGGATATTGTTATCGGAGTAGGAAAAATACAAAGGAAAGGGCATGTTTTAAATGAAAACACTGATGCGATGGGAGGCTTGGTGCAGGGGCTGGGGAACGGTGTCGTGGAGGGATAAGGTGACTAGGGGCTGAGGATGGGGGACTTTATCGCATCGGCATATCGCCGCGGAAGGAGAAAAGAAAAGGGGAAGGGATAAACCGATGGAGCGATGCGATGAGGGCTAAGGTTAGGAAAACCTTAGTTTTCCGTTTAAAAAATGAAAAATATCTATTTATGAAAAATAAAAAGGAGAGGGGCCTTTTTTTTTTATAAGGGGCGCGAGGAATAATAAAAAGAAAAGGAGCTAAGAAGTGGCGGGAGGAAAGGGTTTTATGGAGGAAAGGGGCCAAGAGCAGAGGGGAAAAGCTAATCGCATTGGCGGATTAATAAAAAACAAGACAAGAGTAAAGGAGGAAAGAAAGGGAATATCGATGCAATGAGGGGGCTAAGGGATTGGGCCGAGGTATGGTCATGTGGAGGGGATAATGACCAGGGGCCAGGGATAGAAGAGCCAATCACATCGACAGAAGGGGAAGCGATGTGATGAACCATGCGGTATTTCCAATGCGATATAAAAGGAGCCGCTACGATGGAAATGTCCGATGCGATGGGGCTAGTGCCTGGTCGCGGGCGCTCGGACATATGGAGAAAAATAGGCGAAAATATCTAAGCCCTTGGGGGCTTAAACTTTTATTTATAAAAAGACTCTTTTTTAGGCCCAAACAATGGGTTTTTAGGCCAAATTGGAAGTTCTGATAGGTGAAAAGAAATGTTTTAAACCAAAACCAAGTGAGTTTAATGGTTTTAAAAGGGTTTTTCGAACCATATAAAGGAGTTATGATGGTTTGGAGGGTTTTTCAGAGGAAATGATGAATTGATAAAGGGAAAATAGGCTATTTTTCAGAGGGAAATGGACTGATAAAAACAGGGATAAATAGCCTGAAATGAGCTTTCTTCTTTGAAACAACAAGATAACTTTTTGAGAGACATGGATGAAGATTTTGGTAAATGGACAGACTCAGAATGATGAAGGCAGTGAGATTTCTAGAACTCATAATGTTCTTACAATTTTTTTCTAGAAATTTGGGTTTGTTATATTTAGTCATCTTTGGATAAAGTCAAAATTATGGATGACTAACACTATAAGTTTTAACGAGTTCGAAAAAGTGACAAAAAACATACTCATTGTCAAAATGATTATTTCACCTGAAAATCATGTATTCTGCACAAAAACTCAAAACATTAAACATACATGTATTAGATGATTAAAAATTATTTGAAAAACCACTTTTCAAAGTGAAAAATAAATAAAATATTATTTTATTTATTCAAAAAATCTTATAAAAAGGAGTTAAACCAAGTCATTTTTACCATTTTCATCTAGAGTGAAAGTTGAGAGCTTTTGGTAGAAAACGTTTTAAAGGAGATATCAGAAAAACCGACCGTCTGAATCCAAAACCTTCAAATCCAGGTAATCCACAACTCATTTCTCTTCATTTTTGTCCATTTACATTCTCTTTTTAGGATTTAAAATCATTTTTTAAGAGAAAAATAGGTTCAAAAAATCACCCTCGGGGTACTGCAGGTAATACATATGGTACTAGTAGAGCCCAATAATTCTCCAAAGGAAAATTATCAGACTTCCACACTTTTCGTGTATAACGCGTGTGGTAGCCCTCACTGTTTTAGTGAAAAAAGTGGAGAGGCGTCGTGAAAAAAATTAAAAAGTTAATTTCTCTTAAATTAAGCCAAATTTTTCCATTTTGATTATGTCTAATATTTTAATGCGTCTATTGCAGAGTATCCACAATGCTTGAATGGAGAGAACGTGAGTATGAAGCAATAGATGAGGAAGCCATTGGAAGTTTACCCACACAAAGTGTATTAAGAAATTGTGGATTATACAAATATTGGGCAATGCAGGGCATGAGAGCTCAACTAGAGTTACTGACATGGCTAGTAAATAGGTGGGATGTTCAAGAAAAATGTTTCATTATCGGTGATCACCAGCTCAAAATGGAGCTAGAGGATATTTACTTCCTTACAGGTTTGTCCAAAAGAGGAGAACCTATTTCCTTATTTGGGTCTAGGCAAGGTGGCCAGCCTATAGTGAGATATCAACAAGAATTTTTTAATGAAGAGGCTGATCCAAAAGACAAATGAATTGATATAAAAACCATTATTAGTCTTGAACTCAAAGTGGTTGCGTTCATAATGACCAAATTGTGTGGGAGTGCAGCTCCACACGTGGCTACTAAAGCCCCGATGTAGACAACGTTTGATTGCTACAGAGGCACCATATTCAACTGGTGTGAAGGAGTATTGGCTAATGTAAAAGGCTAATTGACCAGAGCTAAGAACGCAAAGTTGAAAAACTTTGGATATGGAGCTATCATAGTTTATTTTGCTCTGGAGAGGATTCCATCTCTTTCCCCCCAGCTTATCTCAATTGATGCTAGTGGGGTTAGACAACTTCGGATGGTTCGCTGGGTGCAAGTGATAGCCCATCATAGTGAGGGTGTTGAGATAGTTTGATTTACACCTGCATACTTTCATTGGCTACAGAACTAGATCTTCACCATTGAATATTTTTCGTATGCAGGGATATATTTTCGTGGTGATCCTGATATGCCTCTTCTTCTTGGATCCCAATGGGACAAGTCAGGTAAATAAATAATTTGGAAGTGTTTCTAATTCTAATTTTTTTTTTGTTTTTTAATTTTCTAGTACTGATGACAAAAATTTAAAATGTAGATGTTGGTCCATGGAGACCAGCCGCATCTCTGTCGCTTCGAGAGGAAGCAAACAGATCCTATTACATCACCAGAGAACTAGGCAGCAAAGATCCTTACTGATTTAGAGCAGAACCTGGAGAGGTTGGCCAAAGACATACCAGAGAATAGTATGGACGATATTCCTCTATGCCTCTAGAGGCATGTTGCTGGCGTTCTTGGCCAGTTTCAGAGATATCTGCGTAGAGTGGCACGAGAGATAGTGTATTATCATGTTCATCACCATGGATAGTGGATGATTATCACAGACCATTGTATTTTTTTTTATTTTTTATCACTACCTTTCGAATCGTAAGGTGTTTTAAACCTATGATCCTAGACGATGTAATATTTTTTGAACACAAACTCTATCTATGATATGACTACTTTCGATGGTTTATCTTGTTCAACACTTATCAAATGCTATTTCAATTTACTGTTTTAATGTCGCAAATGTCTATTTATAACATTATTAGCTAATGCATCATCCAATGTATTTAAATTTCTCAGAATGTGTTGATATTCAATGTAATCAAACTGCCTTTCCAAGAGACGAACCTTCAAGAATAATCTTAGTAACACTTTATTTTTAATTGCGTATACTCTGTTTAAGTGAAATAAAATGAGTTCTGAATCTAACCTTATGATCAAACACCAAATGCCAATTGAAATGGCATCAGATAATAACTCAATCACTGCGCTATATTCTGCAACATTATTCATTGTTTGACCAAGGCTTACCCCATGCATAGAAACTAACTCATCGGTGGGTTAATAGATAACCCAGGCTGCGGAAGAGATGTTTCGGGTATTACGATAGGCACCATCAGCAAAACCAATGTAGGCTTGAAGGGACGTTGAAATCTTCAATATCAAGAGTAATCAAGATAAGCAAGGATATTAGTCAACACAAACTTAAACTAAACACACTCATCTAATCTAAAGCAACTAAGCTAGAAAAAAGATCTCCACACAAAATCAAGAATAATATCTGTTTAGATAAAGTCCATTTTTGGGTTTATCTAAAGATACCCTGTCATAATCAATCAATTCCTAAGCCCCTTCTATAAGCACTCGCTTGAAAATATAAGGACTGTGCCACATGGGTTCGAATTTCCCAGCTCCTATTTTAACATTATCTTGGTCGTATACCAATACTATGTCACCCTCTAAATAAACATGAGGTGTAACACTTCAATCGTACTAAGCTTTAACGTCCTTTTTTATGAGCTTCGGCTTCCAATGCAGCAGTGCGCCGAGTCTCATATAATTGTACCAGATACAAAAAGTGTTTTTCTTCCTCAGAGGTAGCTGGTAGTAACTCTATGGCTAATTGGAGTGACGAAATTTCACATTCAATCGGTAACACATCTTCTAAACTGCAGACCAGTTGAAAAGGAGTGAAACCTGTTGCGGTTTTTTTTGAGGTTCGGTATTCCCAAAGTGCAGAGAAAAGCATAGTATGCCAATTTGATTTATGAATTCTCATTATCATTTTAATCATAGTGGTTAAAAATTTATTGACAGCTTCAACCTGACCATTAGTCTGAGGATGTTATGGTGTAGAACTATCATGGCGCAGGCCAAGTTGGTCGGAAATTTTAGTCATCATAATGTTTCAAAAATGGCTCCCATGATCAGTAACGATAGCTTGGGGTACACCAAATCGAGAAATCACGTGATTGAATACAAAAGCATCTGCGGTTTTGCTATCTACCACAAATGTAGGCATCGCCTCAGCCCATTTGGTAAAATAATATACTGCGAGAATAATATACCCATGTCCCCCAGTCGAGTGAGGGTTACATGTAATGAAATCAATGCCCCATTTTGCAAAAGGACCAACAAAAATTATGAGGTGAAGAGGAGCTAGTGGTGCACGCATTTTTCGATAAAAAATATGACAGTTGCGGCATTTTCGGATCACAAGAATCAAATATTTAAATAACGAAGGCCAAAAATAACCAGTGCGCAATATATTTTGGGCTGTGGCATACCTAGACATATGACCGCCACACGCTACAAAATAACATTCATTTAAAACTCGTTCAGCCTCTTCATGGGTTAAACATCGTCAAAGCACAAAATCTGCACCGCGACGGTAAATCGTGTCTCCAACAATATTGCACTGTTGAGACTGGTAACGGATCTTTCTTCAATGTGAACGTGAAAGTTCGGGCCGAAAATTTTGGGTTTGGAGATAAATGATTATATCCCCATACCAAGGATCTAATGTACTGATAAGAAACAAAGATTCATCAGCGATTGGATGTTCTATCACAGTTTCTGTTTCAGTATTCGGGAAGTCACACATTAGTTTGATGAACACTAGTGATTTCTTTGATTTGGATTTTTCAAATTCTAAGTCAAACTCCTGAAGGATAACTATCCATTTAGAGTATTTTCCCTTGAGCAATTGCTTAGTCAAAATATACATCATCGGTTTGCAATTATAAATCATAGTTTCTTTTCGTAACAAAATGTAATAATGAAATCGTTGGATATCTTGAGCTGCTGCCAAGGCCAATTTCTCCACATGCGAATATTTGATCTCTATTGGATGGAGATTTCGACTGAGGTAGTATTTCACATGATCGTTGTGGAATTCATATTCCTGAACTAATACCATTCCAATAGTGGAATCGAAGGCTGCTAAGTATAAAAAATAATCCTAGTTGTAATTTGGGGGATGTAGTAACGGTGCATGGGTCAACACATGTTTTAGAGCATCAAAAGACTGATAAGTGATCTTATCCCAAATGAAAGGAAAATTTTGTTTTAGGAGTCGGTTAAAACCTTTGGTTAACTCAACATAGTTCTGGATGAATCTACGCATAAAGTTTGCTTTCCTTTGCAAAATTTGGAGTTGGCGAAGTGTGGAAGCAGAAGGTAAATTGATAATAGCCTCAACCTTTGAAGGTCAATACGAATGCCTTGTTTCGAGATGAAAAATCACAGTAACCTACCAGATTGTACATAGAAAAAACACTTGTGTAGATTCAAGCGAGTCTTATAATACCTATAATTCATAAAAATCGCTCGTAAGTGAGTTGGATGATCTTCTCTGTGTAATGAATGAGCAGGTAAATCATCAAGATAAGGTTGCACAATGTGTTTATTTTCATGAAAATCATAGGACATATCCCTTTGAAAAGTTTCCCTAGCATTCTTTAATCCAAAAGGTAGTTTACAATAAGCAAACATTCCCCAAGGACAAATGAACGATGTTTTTGGTTCATCGGCAGGGAGTATGTATCCGGAAAAGCCATCTATAAATGAATACATTTCATTTCTATCACAATCGTTAATGATTTGGTCGATATAAGGGGTCAGATAATTGTCTTTAGGAGAAGCTTTGTTAATATCCCTATAGTCGACACATACTCGTATTGTTCCTTGTTTTTTAGTAATAGGAATGATATTAGATACCTAATCCGTTAACGGGATAGGATAAATAAAATATGCGTTCAATAATTTCCAACTTCAGCTTTGATAGCGGTAGCCTTTCATGGATGTATTGGACGTAATTTTTGTCTGATCGGTTTAGCATTCAGGTAAGTTTTGATTTCATGAATGAAAATTTTGGGATCGATTCCTAGCATTTCCTCATAAGACTAGGAAAATATGTCGTGGAATTCTTGAAATAGAGCCTTATATGTAGTAATTTCATGTAACATACAAGAGGCACCTATATGAATGTTTTCAATAATTCTCGGTTTTACTGATATGTCAATAGGAATCGTATAAGAAATATTCCCCAAATTCACTTCAGAATCTGAATTTGTGATCGATATCGGATTCTGGGGTTCATTGACATAGTCAATTGTAAAAATAGATGAAAAAAGATTTTTGAATCTATTAAGCTCAGGTAAAAATGATGACCTGTGATGAATATCATCCCATGGTAAATCATCTACCGATAGTAATTCACGAATGCTTTCCTCAATAGAAAACACTTCTTGAAAAGCATACGGAATTTATTTTATATCTGAGTTTGAAGGTGAAAATGATTCTTCATTGACCACATTCATGGGGTCAAAATTAGTTTATGGTGAATTGGAAAATGACTGTACTGCTTGATATGCTAATTCAAATAGACTCAAAGGCATCACACCATCAAACGAATCCAGTTCTGATTCTAAAGGCACTATCCAAGGATCATCAAATGGAATAGTGCTTGATGTAATCATATTGATATTAGCAATAGTACGCGGTATGTTAGGTGGAGGCATCCTCATAAGGGATATTCATTTTTGCAACGTGCTAAATACTATCCGTAGAAGCTGGGTCAGACGAAAAATATGAGAGCTGATCGAATTTCACAATCTTTCATTGATGAGGAAACATGATTAATTGAAAGACATAAGACACAATAGTAGTCATAGAATAAGACCAACTTCGACCCAGAAGAAGGTTGTAATCTAGAGGGGCATCAACTACTTCCACATCTAAATCAACGGTTTTACCTTCGACCTCTATAGGTATATTCTGCAAAATTCCGAATGGATGGAATCCTCTTCCGTCAAAAGCTTTGAGGATGGTCGGTGATTGGTTAAGTGTCAGAGAAACAAGTTATTTTCAACATTTTAATGACATAATACATGTAGAAGCTCCTTGATCAATAACAGTACGAAAGCAACGTTTTTTTTTTACTAGTACTGGAATCTGAAAAGCTATTTGATGAGGGAGTCAAGGTGTAAAATTTTCTAAATATAAGACTATAAGGTTCGAATCCTGAAGATATACTACTCCAATTGCTGATAATAGTAATTTTCTTTGTGCCGGAAATGATTGCAACACTTACAAAGCTGACATTGTTGAAGGACAAATTGCTAAATCCTCGGCAATGTTGTAATTCTGAGCAGCTCTCGCATGTGGATTGAAAGCTAATTTATGAAGTACACCTTTAGGAGGTGGTTTGATTACTAAATCAGGATTCAGTTTCTCAATATGAAGCAGATCGGAAACTGAAGGAGATGTAGTTGGTGCAGAATTAGAATTTTCTACATCTTTACTAGTAATGGGATTTTTGTTACCATAATCCTGCGATCGAGTCGCAACCATCAAAATATTTGTTGATGTATTAGAAGAAGATCCAATAATTTTACTGTCTTGAACCGGGAAGGGATCCTTCAAGACAGTGGGAGTGGGTGAACCTTTGACGAACTTGGATACCTCAGTCCTATGTGGACATTCCTTGGTGAAATGATCCTCATCATAGATAAGACAAGGATAGCGAGGTTTGCATTTATCGTCAATTGATTCAGTTTTATCAGTTTTTTCTTTAGGAGATTAAGTCTATTTATTCCTTTTCTTCCCTTTCTTCTTTTTTTTGAATTTTGACTTTGTATTAGATGAATCTACAATGTGAATATCAGAAGTAGTTTCCAAGGAAGATTCTCCTTTTGGTGAATTAGGTAAAGTTATTATAGGATAAGTAACCTTCGAAGATTTCTTATTACTCTTAGTTGTACTAACTAAACCGATTACACCATCAGCGACATGAGACCTTGAAGGAGTTGTTGTTATCTGACCAGGACATGGTAAATCAAGAATTTTCTCGTACAAAGTACTAGACTGGGTATATACCAAGTCTAGGTATTGAGCTTGAGAAATAACTTGTTCTTTAGTGGCAACTCCTTCTTTGGCTACATCTTCAATGATTTTTGGTAGTAATGATTTGAAAAACCATTCTGCCAATATTTGATCTAGGATAAAAACTTTTACCAAACGTATTCTACGTCTCCATTCATGAATATGACCTGATATGTACGTAGATGTATATTTTTTTAGTGAAGTTAATAATTTCGTGCCATTGTCGTATCTGACTGGCAACTGAAAATGAGTTAAGAAGGCATTTGCAAGGGTGTTGAAATTGTTAAACGAGCCTCATGGCAGTTCAATGTACCATGTAGCAACTAATCCTATTAACGTTATATGAAAAATTCTAGGCTGAATGGAATCGTCAATTAATGAGTTGGATGTACACCAAAGGTGGTAAGTCATAACATAGTTAGAAGGTTCCTCTCCTGACTTTCCTTCAAAATTTGGGATATCACTGGGCAACTTATGAGGCATTAGTGGCTAATACAGACGATAGTAGATGGGATAATTCATAAGGAAGGATAAATCCAGTAAATCCAAAGCTGCTATGAACGACAATCGACGGGTAGGGTCTTTTGAATACCCTTGTTAAACTAAACCACTCCCAGGAGGAGGATATCCAGGATAACCTGGAATAGGTTGTGAATTTGGAATCAGATTGCCCCCTAGATAACCAGGAATAACCGGACCATACTGAGGTTGAATAGCTGTCTAATATGTGTATCCAGGGTACGATTGTTGTAGGTAGACTGGAGTTTGTGGAATAGGTCCATATTGGTACAACCCTTGATACGGTTGATAAGTAAACTAAGGTTGAATTGTTATAACTATACTTGTACCAGGTTGTCCTGTGGGCATCTAAAAAATAGTCTGAATTGTAGGTCCAGATTGTGGAATAGAAACCTGAGGAATCTGTATCGATGTTTCAGGGGCAGATGTAATAAGAGCTATAGACACTGCAGAAATAGGTGTGATAGGTTGAACAGAAGTCTAAGCAGTTGTTTGTGGTGGAGTGCTAGGTGTACTCGAACCAGGTTGCTGAACGGAACTAGATGCAGGTGTTGAAATTGAAGGCTGGATTGGTTATTGGGGTTGATTATAACCAACAGGTTGTCCAGCTTGATAATAAGGTACTTGCATATTTGGTTGTAAATTCTGTTGGACTTGGGATGGATCCCACACCATTCCGGGATATGAGGGTCCCATCGAAGGTTGTACATAAGATGACCCATAACTGGGTTGAACATATGGCTAATAATTAGCCAGATAATTTCCACCTCCTTGTAACATTTGTTGTTCTGAATAGAACTGCTATGCGAAAGGAGGTTGCAATCCTTGAGCTGGATACTTCCCTTGAGGTTAATATTCACCTTGAGGTAAGTACTGTCCCTGAGGTTGATATTGACCTTGAGGCAAGTATTGTCTCTGGGGTTGATATTGACCTTGAGGTATGTACTGTCCTTGGGGTTGATATTGACCTTGAGTTATGTACTGCCCCTGGGGTTGAGATTGAACCTGAGGTATGTACTATCCCTGGGGTTGAGATTGACCCTAAGGTATGTATTGTCCTTGGGGTTTCCCTCTAGGCTGTATTTGGCTATTTTGAGGTTGTCCCCCAAGCTGTAAATTACTACCTTGAGATTTGGGATTCAAAATATTTCCAGACATCATATAAACTTGCTCATTGTTCAAAGTTCCAGTATTTGATTCGTTTAGGCTAGATGATGACATTGGTTTGTTGGGGAATGGAGATGCTCCTGAGAATGTATTAGAGATAAATTGATAGCTTGCAGGAACAACCGGACCACCATAGAGAAATGTTTATGGCGATTCAGTAAACATAGATGACTCACTTGACATGTTTATCTGAGGTCTATAACCTATTGGTGTAGAGTAGAAAGGAATTCGGGGTGGTGAATACTGAAGACCTACGTTTTGTAGAAAAATTGTCAATGAAGAATACCAAGCGTCTTGTCTAAGAGGACTATAAAAATTGATTCACGTTCTCTAAGTTCTAAATTTTCCTGAGTTGAAGGAAGAATAACTTCTTCCTCTATATCAATGATTTCATCAATACTAATGAGACCAGGGGGAAGATATTTTGTAATATGATTCCTCACTCTGGGTGAATCAGGATAATTAGGAGTTGGAGAAGTGAATTCTAAAGTAGGTTCTGATGTAGCAGGTTCAATTTCCAAATTATAAATTTCAGGTTCTTCAGCTGATAATTCAATTGTTATAGAACAAACTTCGGTTACTTCAGAAATTGAAACTGCCTGTGGAGTTTGTTCTGCTATTTGCAGTTGACCTAATTCAAAATCAGGATGAATAACTATATATGATTCTCCTTGTTCTGTTAATCCATTTCTGCCTATAATATTTGGTATCAGAGATTTAAGTCTTTCTAGTTGGTTTTGTGTGTACTCAGGGGGTTTCCCCTGAGTTATACGTGATCATCTCGGTAATTTAGCCATGATTAAAACTTTTAACACATGCAAAAAAAAAAAAAAAAAAAAAACCCTAAAGTCGCTAAGGAATAAAACAAATGAATCACACGCCTATAAAATATTAGAGATCAATCCACACACAAACAGTAGATCCCTACACAAAAAACACATGTTGGTGATGAAATCCAACATCGTAGAATTTTAATGCAGAGATGGCAGTTGGAACAGTTACCCCGAAAACCTGCTTAATGAAACAGACCAGTGCAAGTTTCTCCACTTAAACCATCTCGAGTGAAGAGAACCCTCCAGAGAGTCCAAGTGAGTCTAGCCAATGTCTGCTCTAGGTACAATGGGACCTCCCCTCCACCGTCACCTCGGGATAGAATCCTAAATTTTATGGTCACTAAGCTCACCAACGGGAACACATATACCTGGGGGAACAGTCTACGATCCGATATACACGTAAGGGTAGAGTAACAAATCTCAATCCCCTTGAAGGCTCCTTGATAATGATCTATCTAAGGTTTACCAACAAGTGACCCCAGGCTCCTCGACAATGGTATATCCGAGGTTTACCGTTTTTAATACGTGCACATCTTCTATCGTTCCCAATGAGATAGGGATGATTACCTCATTGGTTTGGATATGATATCGTGCTTGACTCCTTTAGGTGGAGCTTCCCAGAGTATACATGCTACAATTGGATTTTCCTACTGCAAGATCGACTACTTGTTTTTTTTAACTGTCTTGGAGAGTTAACTAAAACCTATTCCAAGACACTAGCCTGAGCTATATTGGTGAAAGGAGCCCTAGAAAACATAAAATTTCTAGATTGATTTTAATTAAGCGTTACTTTTAATTGACAGTTTCTTAGGACAATGGGTATGGAAATGAAGCTTGATGATGTTTTAATGAATCGACTCAAAACACTCTACAATGCATCTATATGATAATCATTCATTTCTTTTCAATGAAATCTAACTATAGGAAAGAGTTGAGAGATTTCAGTAACTTTCAAAACATCATTTTTCTTTCCTACATGAGAAACTTTGAAAAGAAGACAATTTAGAGAACTCAATTTCAAAAAGATCTTTTGTTGAAAATGAAATTCCTTATATCATTTAGATCAGAAACGAAAAAAAACTTCTTCCAAAAGAAAACTAAAAGTCCTAAAATTATAAAATTCAAAACTAGAAGAAAACTCTAATCTCGAATTCTATCTAAAAGTTAGAGGATGTTTAAGCTTGGTTTGTAATCTAACCAAGATTTTTCTGCTTATTCGAGCAAGATATCAAAGCATCCAAAAATAGTTTTTAAATGAAATTCAGACCTTATCAATCCAAAAGGTTTTAAAAGTTTTCAAATGAAAATAAAACCAAATTTTCATAAGAGTAACAATTGCATAAAGTTCAATGGCTCAACAAAAAAACAAAGAGATACCAAGTAGTTGAGGTATACAAAAGTTTCTGATTCAGAGAAATGGGAGGACTAGGCAAATTGTTTACTTATAACATGCAAACTAACTAAATAAATAACTTCAACACGAAAATTTCTGAAAGAAATCTAAACGGAGATTTTTGACAGTCAAAACAGATTGGGATAATAACAAAAAATCATGAAATTGGATTCCAAAAAGCAAAATTTCTACCTTTTAGAAAATTTTCCAGAATACCACAGATTCTAATGGAACAATGTGAGGTACCACACTTTATCCTACTAAAAACAGTGGAGCCTACCGCTCTGTTTTAAAAAAAAAAGTGTGGAAGGTAGGAAAGTAGAGAAAAAATAAAAATACAGATTTATAGTCAGGGATCCTATTTAGTCTTGTACTCAACCCAATTTTAAGCTAAACAAAGTCAAAGAAATTTCAAAATTCAAACTAAAAATAAACAAGAAAATTAAGTTTAGTTTTATTTCCCAAGCGGAGGGAAAAAATTTGTTAGATGGACGAATCCCTCTTGCGGACAAGAGCGATCTCCCTAGTATCCTAAGGATATCTAGAAACAAACACACATATGTAGACCATTTTCTCTAGACTAATTTTCTTACGAATTATTAATTAACTATGGAGAGATGCTCCTACCTGAAGTCCAATGCTTATTCGATCTTCAATCTAGTCACTCCAGAAGATATCAAACCAACATGTAAGATCTGCAATCAAAGACAAGCGAAAGGGATCAAAAGCATCTGCGAGATATAATAATTCAAAAGCATAAATCTATCTTAGTGATCAAGGAATCCAAGAATTAAATTATCCAAAAGATACATGAACAACTTAATGAGAAAATATAATCCATTTGTATTAACTTTGAATAAAAGAAGAAACCTTACAATCGTGACGCCTTGATGTTCATACAAGTTCTTCTGGGGTCCCGAACAACCATTTTCCTCAGTTTGACAAGACTGCGACTCTCTCTATCAACATAAAGCTATGGCCAATGATGCAGAATATGGAGAGTATGTTCACTCAAAAATTCCTCTCAAAACTATTGAGTTCTAAGTACTCTCTCCAAATCAAGAAGCAAGCACTCTGAACTCTCTATGTACTAAGTACTAAGTACAATCCACCCTTGAGACTAAAACTTGGCCTCAATTTATTGTATAAGGGAGGTAGTTTCAGCTCCAAAAAGGAAGGGATAAAGCCCTCACATCATGGGATTTCAGCTCCAAAAACCAATGGATTACTCCATTCATGAAGGGATAATGGTTCATAAATGGAAGGGGCGAAGCGACCAGATAATGCTTCTAGAAGGCCCCAGCTTGGAGAATATTCAAACAGCTGGGCTTCTAGAACTTACTTTTCTCTTTATTTTACCTTTTATGGGGGTCTGCACTTTTAATGAGATGTACATGCGGGATGTACCGCAGTTTTTATAGCAATTAACCGCGGTACCACAGGGAATGATTGGGAAATGTGCGGGAGTAGGCTTTTTAGGATTTTTAAGAGCTTCTTCCAGTTCCAAGACTAGATTTGGGGAACTTTATGTTTTTAGACTTCTAAGGAAGCAATAAATATGTAATTATTAACTCATATAGACACTCGATGTCATTGTGAAAAATGTCGATGTAACATTAGTAAGCATCAAACCCTTGCAAATAGTCAAATAATCCTTTGCACAAGAACAATGCAAAGTAAAAATCTAGCTCTGATACCAACTTGATCTAAATGGATGATATTTTTAATGCTATGCAAAGTATCGAAACTGATATAATAAAGTGCGCAAAGTGTTCTCCATGAATTGCAGGTTAAACAAAGTAGTTTTGGTTATGTATTTGAGTTTTCAGTGTGAGGATTAGTTAAGTAATTTTACTATTTAACATAGTACAACAAAAATACACAACAAGTAAAATTCACCAGCACAATACACAACAAATTGTTGAGGCAGTTCACCCCTCTTGGGATACTTATGTCAGTCCAAGGCTCCCCAATGGCATGAGCTTGCTCTATTAATTTTCTCAAAATGGTTGTACAGGTAAAAATATGCCTCAATAGGGAAAAAATACTATAAATTTAGCTTCTTAAGATAGAAAATATCTAGAAATGGCTTTTCATTCACACTAAATAGTGAAATAGAGTCTAATACACTGCCTTCTCCATGATGGCCCTGATGGCTCCTTCATCTTTCTTGAACAAAAAGATGTTGTATATCACCTATGTTCGACCTAAAATGCATTCCAAACAGCTCAGAATGCTCAAGAAACCCAAAATTGACTATTTTTACACATTGTTTGGTTGAATTATGAGGGAGTTATGACTTCTGCAAGAAAAATGCCTAATGTCCCCCAAAAAACCCCACTAAAAGTGGAGGAACTGTAGTTAAAATCGAAAAATTTGGCATGATTCCAAAAATGGTGGAAACACACCCAAGTTTGGTGGAACTGTTAGGTTGGAAATAAATGTTTAGTTGGGTGGGGTCACATGTGACCACCACCCTAGTCGTCGGGGAAATTGCGGCCTTAACTGTTTTAAAAACCATAGCATTAAACATTTGTAGTCGTGGCCACATGGAGCTCGCAATAATCGTCAGACCCGCCATTATCGTAACCGCTGAGGTTAAGGCTCTGGTCACGAGTGCCTAAACATATGGAGGGTCAGGATAGCCCTTATATTTTTCTGCCAATTTTAGGGTTTTAAGCCCACGGTCTCAAGCACCTGGTCACGTCATGACAAGGCTAGCCCTGAGGGGCTGTGTTAGGTCCCTATATTACTAGTATAGTCCCTTATTGTTGTTATTGTAACCCCCTTATTGTTATTATTGTACCCTTGTAACCCCCATATTTTTATTATTGTGCCCTTAAATTATTATTGTTAGGTTGGCTAGGATTACATTGTGGCCCCACTAGGATTACATTGTGGCCCTATCGACTCCTATATATAGAAAGGAGGTTTTGTAATTTGTATCATCCAATAATTGTTCATTAATGTAATGTATTGGAGGTTGGCCCCTCAAAGTGGCTTATTTCTAAGGCATTTAAATCTCTTTTCTTCTATTTCTGGAGCTGGTTTCACAACATTTGGTATCAGAGCTTTGGATTCTAGGGTTTCACTGCTCCAAACAGGTCATTGTGGCATTTGCGCTATAAATTTTTTTCTACGAAGGTTTAGACACTAAAATTTTTAGGGTGCGAAGCCAAGATCTTGAGGAACATCGTCGTAAAATTTCAGAGCTTCGTTCGCAATATTTTTGGAGATATGATCTGTGGAAGGTAGGGATTTTTGCAGGCTCCTGAATTTCACTTAAATAGGTCATCGCGAAATTTTTGCTATAACTTTTTTTGTACAAAGGTTAAGAAGCTGAAATTTTTATAGAGAAAAGCCAAATTCCTGTGGAAAATTTTGACAAAATTTCAGATCTTGGTTCACAATAGTTTCAGAGATATGATTTGTGGAAGTTAGGTCCTTTTCAGGCTCCCGAATTTCACCTCAAAGCGGTTATCGTGGGAAAACCTTCATAACTCTCTCTCTAAGCTTCGGATTGGAATGATGTAAAAGGTGGCCATAAGTACACAGACTGTAGTCTCTTTTTAATCAATTTCAGAGCCAAAGGAGGAAACAATGACACGTGGCAAGTCGTACAAGTGCACTATATTGAACTAGTCCATAATTTGGTCATTGTGGGAGATTGGACATAACTTTGCCTTGAAGAATCCAAATCAGGTCAGACATGTGGAATTCGAAAGAAGATTCAGAGGGTGACTTTAGGGCCAAATTTCAGATATTGAAGATCTAAAATCACAGAGATAATTCAGTTTTAATATCGAGTTCCTCAAAATCAAGAAAAAAGTGTGTATTTTTTTTCAAATTGCATAAGTCTTGTTTAAAAAATCAGTTCTAGTTGATTCCAAAGGCCTATTGAGCATAGCTATTAGTATTGGGTTCTAAAATTCCTCCTAAAAATAATTCAACACCCGTTTAGCATTCATAAGGCTCTACTATGACTCATGAAGATGAAGAAATGCAACATGAGATATCAAAAATCCGTGAGCAAGTGCACCAAATTTCGCTATCGCAAAGAGCAACAAAAAATGAAATGGAAGTTGTGAAGAAAGGCATGTAAACTAAGATAGATGCTTTGAAGAAAGGTGTGGAAGCTAAGATGAATGGTTTGGAAGCTAAGATGGATGGCATGGAAGTTCGCATTGAAGCTAAGATGGATGACATGGAAGCTAAAATGGAAAACATAAAGAATGATCTAAAAGAAGACATGGAAGGTTTGACAAAATTGATACAACAAATGTTTCCTAATGGTGAAAAGATAGTAGAGGAAACTAATGATGAGAACAAAATAAATGATGATCGTGATTTCATAAACTCTAATATTGGTAGGAGGAACCACCATATTCCAAAGATGGATATGAGGAAGTTTGATGGCAAGGATCCCATAACATGGATACTACAGATGGAGCAATATTTTGATCTCAATAATGTGAAAAACACACAAAATGTACACATTTCAACTTTACATCTAGAACAAAATACATTTGTATGGTATCGATGGCTTTGCTCCCATAAAAAAATTGTCACTTGGTCAATTTTTATGGAGGAAATGATAGCACATTATGAGGATACAAAGAGCAACACCTTCTTTAGCCAATTGATAAATCTCAAACAAAAGGGTTTAGTGGGGGAGCACGTTGAGGACTTCCAAAAATTGAATATAAGGGTAACTGATATTCCAGAGGAACATAGGATTGATCTCTTCATAGGTACTTTAAAGGATAACATCCAACATGAAGTTCGCGTTTTGGAACCCGATTCATTGGAGAAGGCATTCAGGTTGGCAAGAAAAATTGAATGTAAAATTATGGCGACAAGGAAGCCTACCACTCACTTCTATAAAGAGGGAAGTTTTGCTACTCCTAGATTTCAACAACCTACAAGGTTGACACCACAAAAATTGGAAGAAAAAAGAGCAAAAGGGCTTTGCTACAGTTGTGATAGAAAATACACTAAAGGTCATAAGTGTGCCGAGAAGAAATTATTTTACATAGATTGTGAAGAGGAAGAAGAAAATGAACAAGAAGAGGATATACACCAGGAACCAACCCTAGAAGAGGAAGAAATGAGTCCGACCATATCGTGTAATGCATTGGCAGGAATTACCACTCCTCAAACTCTCAAGATAGAAGGACATATCAAGAAGAAAAAGGTAATAGTGTTGATTGATTCAGGTAGTACCCATAATTTTATTCATTGTAGGGTAGCCAAGGAATTGAATTGTTTCCTATACCCAACACCAGAATGTCAAGTGATGGTTGCAAATGGAGGAACTATAAATTGCTCTGGAAAATTCCATAATATCAAGCTAACCATGGGGGAATATGTATTGAATAGTACAATGCTTTCCATTCCTATGGGAGGTGCTGATGTTGTACTAGGAGTACAATGGTTACAATCTTTGGGGATGGTAGCTTTTAATTTTCAAGAACTTTTCTTGAAATTTTTTTCAGAAGGAAAGGAAGTCGAATTACGGGGTATTGAAGGGAAGCCAGGAACGATAATAAGCTCTAATGTCATGACAAAGCTTCTAAAGAAAGAACAACGAGGCGTAATTGCACAATTATGCTCACTAGACGTTCCGACATCAAAATCATCTATTTCGACAGATCTCCAACAAGTCTTGGACAATCATTCCAAGGTGTTTGAAACTCCCAAATGACTCCCACCTATTCGTGATCATGATCATGCTATTCATTTGATTCCAGGAAGTGTTCCTCCAAACATCAGGCCTTATAGATATCCTTACGTCCAAAAGAGCGAAATTGAACGTATGATTGCGGAAATGTTAGAGGCGGGTATAATTCAACCTAGTCAAAGTTCTTTCTCTGCTCCTGTAGTATTGGTACACAAGAAGGATGGATCATGGCGAATGTGTCCGGATTATAGGGAGCTCAGTAAGCTCACCATTAAAGATAAATTTCCCATTCCTGTGATTGATGAATTATTGGATGAATTACATGGAGCAATTTATTTTACCAAGTTGGATCTTCGTTCAGGATATCATCGAATTAGAATGAAGACTGAAGATATTCCAAAAACAGCATTTCGAACTCATGAGGGTCATTATGAATTTTTGGTCATGCCTTTTGGCCTTACCAATGCACCTTATACATTTCAAGGGTTGATGAATTCCATTTTCAAACCCTTCCTTAGAAAATTTGTGCTAGTATTTTGTGATGATATACTAATCTATAGCAGGTCTTGAAAGGATCATGTTCAACATGTTGACAGGGTGCTCAAACTATTGCAGGAGAAACAATTATATGCAAAAAAATCCAAATGTTTCTTTGGTGTACAAGAGGTGGAATATTTGGGTCATATTGTATCTCACGAGGGTGTTAAAGTAGACCCTAACAAAATTAAAGCCATTAAGGAATGGAAAGTCCCCACAACCATAAAGAAGTTGCGAGGATTTCTCGGGTTAACAGGGTATTATCGCAAATTTGTTAAGAATTATGGGAGAATAGCAGCACCTCTAACAACATTATTGAAGAAAGATGCATTTTCATGGACTCCTGAAGCAACTAAGGCCTTTGAACGTCTTAAAGAGGCAATGTGCCTAGCACCGGTCTTAGCTACACCAGACTTCACAAAAACCTTTAATGTGGAATGTGATGCCTCAGGAAATGGAATTGGTGCAGTTTTAATGCAGGAAGGAAGACCCATTGCTTTTGAAAGTCGTCCAATCAAAGAAAAGTATTTACAGAAACCTATTTATGAGAAGGAAATGTTAGCAATACTGCATGCACTAAAGAAATGGAGAACTTACCTAATGGGAAGACACTTCAAGGTAAAAATTGATCATGATAGTCTTAAACACTTTTTGGAACAAAGACTATCTTTAGAAGAGCAAAAAAAATGGGCTACAAAGATGTTGGGTTATGACTTTGAAATAATCTACAAAAAGGGGAAGCTAAATGTTGTTGCAGATTTACTCTCAAGAAAGAATGAAGAGGTGGAAGCATTTCTTTGTGCCATTTCTATTATCCAACCAGAATGGATAACCGGAGCAAGAGATGAGTGGAAGAAGGATGAAGAAGTGTGGACACTTAGTCAAAAGTTGCAGCAAGATCCTAATACATCTTATACATTTAGTTGGAAAAATGATTCTTTATGGTACAAAGATCACTTATATCTTTGTAAGAATTCCCAACTAAAACAAAAGATTCTTTTGGAATTGCATACTTCTCCTTTAGGAGGACGCAGGATTTTTAAAAACTTACCACAGGGTGAAGAAAGATTTTTTTGGGGATGGCCTTAAATCTGATATTCAAAATCTTGTGGCCAAATGTTTGGTTTTCTAGTAGAATAAAGTTGAGACAATTAAGATCCTGGGTCTTCTACAACCTTTATCCATTCCAAGTCAACGTTGGGAGGCGATTTCAATGGATTTTATCACAAGTTTACCTAAGTCCGAAGGAAAGAGTGTCATCATGGTGGTAGTTGATAGACTTACCAAGTATGCACACTTTTGTGCATTATCTCATCCATTTAAAGCAAGTACAGTTGCTACTACATTTATGGACACAATTCAAAAGCTACATGGAAACCCGAGGGTTATTGTGAGCGACAGAGATCCCATTTTTACTGGAAATTTTTGGACGGAGTTATTTTCTTGTTTGGGTACTCAATTAGCTCATAGCTCATCTTATCATCCTCAATCCGATGGTCAAACTGAGATAGTAAATAATTTTTTGGAAGGATATCTTCGTTGTTTTGTATCTGATAAACAAACACAATGGGTCAAGTGGTTACCTCTAGCTGAATGGTGGTATAACACTTCCTTCCATACTATAGAAAAAATGACCCCATTTATGGCACTTTATGGATATCATCCACCATCCATCACATCATCTTTAAGAGAAAATTTGAAGGTTCAAGCAGTGGAAGATCACATCGAGCATCAACAAGAAGTTCTCCAACTCTTAAAGGATAACCTGAATTTGGCACAAAATTGAATGAAACAACAGGCAGATCAACATCGTAGCAAGAGAAGTTTTGATGTAGGAGACTGGGTATTTTTACGGCTACAACCATACAAACAAATGTCCCTCAAGAAGGCTAAGAAGGATAATAAATTATCGCCAAAGTACTATGGTCCTTACAAGGTGTTGCAAAAGATTGGTACTATGGCATACAAATTGGAGCTTCCTGCTTCTTCGCGAGTGCATCCAATTTTTCATGTTTCATGCTTAAAGAAGGTTATAGGTGAAAATATTCCAGTTCAAACAATATTGCCAGAACTTGATGAGGAAGGAAAAATCATATTGGAACCTGAAGCGGTCATGGAAACAAGAACTCGGCAGCTACGGAATCGATCAATTTTAGATTATCTCATCAAGTGGAAAAACTTACCCACTGAAGATTCTACATGGGAGGATGAGAATTTTATACAGAAGCACCCAGAGCTACTCAAGCATTGAGGACAACACTTTTTTGAAGGAGAGGGGCATGTTAGGTCCCTATATTACTAGTATAGTCCCTTATTGTTGTTAGTATAACCCCCTTATTGTTATTATTGTACCCTTGTAACCCCCATATTGTTATTATTGTGCCCTTAAATTATTATTGTTAGGTCGGCTAGGATTACATTGTGGCCCCACTAGGATTACATTGTGGCCCTATAGACTCCTATATATAGAAAGGAGGTTTTGTAATTTTTATCATCCAAGAATTGTTCATTCATGTAATGTATTGTAGGTTGCCCCCTCGAAGTGGCTTATTTCTAAGGTGTTTATATCTCTTTTCTTATATTTCTGAAACTAGTT
Organism: Pinus albicaulis; assembly: GCA_034641835.2. NCBI lineage: Eukaryota > Viridiplantae > Streptophyta > Pinopsida > Pinales > Pinaceae > Pinus > Pinus albicaulis. Next base: position 1,510,555,670 of record CM076584.1, on the reverse strand, counting down.
TCACAACAGGCTGGCCCAAAACCTTTCTCCACCCACCAACGACGAGCCAACTACTCGTTTAGTCATGTAGAATTCTTGTAGTGTGTCGGTCGGGTCCCTCTGCCTGAGTTGTTGGGTCGGGGGTTCAAACCCCATGAAATACACCATATTTTCCAAGTTTTCAAACCTTAGGCCTGGGGCCACGTGGCAGCCTCTAGGCAGGCCACGTGGAACCCTCTGATAGGCCCTAAAACATTAAAAAAATTAACTTTCCCTCTTATTTTTTTTTATAAAAATTGGCATAGTCAACTTAAGTCAAAAAGTCATGTTTTGGAGTTCACTAGACGATTTCAAACCTCAGTAAATTTCACATACAACCTTGGTTTTGAGAACCATTCATGGCACTAGAATCATAGCGACGAGACCTTTTCGGTCGTTTAGATTTCATCCACTTCCGAGCACTTTCATTTTTGAGAAATTTTCTTAACTTGGACATGATCTCCTGATCAACCTTCCACCACCTTTTCATCATATTCCCCTTTTTAATTTAAAAAAAAAATATAAAATAACCCAAGTTTAGATTGTCTCATCAAGACCATTGGCCAATGATACTTATGATAATTATTATTTTCATTTTTCTTTGATTATTTTGTATTTAAAATATATATATATAATAATTCACATTCCAAAGCGAAATTAGTGTTATTGCAACAAATAATTAGTAATTGTACAACATTGTAAATTGATCAATATTCCTTGCTTGCGCAAGGACTAATAACCAAATATTTCATGCAATTAAATAATTGTTAAGTGATTTGGTATTCATTACCACTTCAATTGTATGTATTGAAACAAACATGCCATAAGTAATATATGATATAATGTGATTATAGTTGATGAGAAGCACTTGCAAGTAAAAACACATTAACAATTGGTTGCATCAATGATCATACCGTGTTCCTTGTTATGTTGATTATAACAACATTTCATCTTGGATATTTAATGTGTTAGTGAATCTTCATTGAAAAACTTTTAACATGGCACCTTCAAGTCACAATACTCTTTTCATCAGAAATTATTAGTTCTTAAATATAAGTTTAAAGGCCCATGTCATTAGTTATGATCCCTTTGAATGCTATTTAGAACATCATTAAGAATTATGAGAATAAATATTTTGAGCTATCACCCAACCTTGGAAGCATGAACTTTACTAGCCTTCTAATAATTAATTATTTAAACCTAGCACAACACAACCATATTATTTATTGAACATATATCCCATGTTCAACACATCAACTTTAATTAACCAAGTCATTGATAGGACAAGTTGACATACTCGCAAAAGATCTAGAAAACTATATTGCATTGTTGATGTATGTCGATTTCCTACAAAGACCAAGCACTTCACTCTCAAGCAAGTGCAACAAAGGTTTCCTCAATTGGTAAGAAATTCCTTGAGTTTGTTACATTGACACCATATTTATTAGTTTTGGGATCTACACCTCTACCTCTAATGCGATGAGGACTATTTTTTACTTGTGGAGGGGATTTTCATATGCACCTTATCATGATTATAATGTGAATAAAGAACTTCTCAACATATATTGTACTGATATAATAGGTGAGAAGTATCCATCCATCAACGCATTTAATACAATACCAAAATAAATTAAATCTTAACCACATTAATGAATCTTAATGAGTAGATATTCCATGTGGCACCTTTGACAAGTGGACATTTTTTTTCAATTTTCCCCCCTCAACACCAAAGTTTCCATACCGTTAGGGTCCTATAATAATAGGGTTCATAATTTTTGAATTTACTTTGATAGTCTTGTAAATATGTACATCCTTGCTTTTTGCAATTTGTTTTCCCATATTTGAAAATAATAAAAAAAATGAAAAGAGGGTAAAAGTCCTAAAACAAAGATCAAAGGACTTTGAAAAGAAAAGATCAAAAAAGAATAAAAAATAGACCCCCAAAAGAAAAAGAGATAAAAATAAGACATGAAAGTAAGAAAGTCAAAATGCCACTACTATTTACTTTTACTGCAAGAATAATGATTATGTGTAGATTGTCTAAAATGCCATAATCCATGATCAGTTAAATAGTTTAATATTAAATTTTCACACTTTGAATTTCATGTTTTATATAGAGAATAAATATATGTCAAACAATTTAAACTTAACAAATAAGTAGATAGTTAGAGAATAAATGAGGAACGCAATAGTTTAATCTGAGCCCTTAGATGAAATAAGGTTAGACTTAGATAGTTTTTATAATTTAAAATACAAATGGATTTAGGGTTTCAAGCTTAAATGCACCCATGCAAATGAAGTAAAAAATGTTAAAATAATGAAGGGTAGGTAGAAAGCAGTTGTGCAAGGCAAGTAATAAAGCATCATCGGGAAAAATTACTAATTTCCCCTTCCCCACAATGATTCAATATTCAAAACCTTCAGTTAAAGAGACTCAGAGAATTTCTCTGACTTCTGTTGGGACTGGACCGAAGCTTTAATAACTGATTGGTTAAAAATATTGGATTCCCTTCATAAAAATCCATTCTCCTCAACATATTCACCCTTTTCCAAAACTATAATCCCTTTTCCTAAGTAAAACACCTTTTTTTCTTAGTGAAAGTAAAATCCACTCTTAATTAATTTCATTTCATCCAAAAACACTCAAAAACCCACAAAATACATCTTATCCTAAGTTTAAGTGTAAATATCAAAATGGGATAATTTCTATGCTAAAATACCTATTTTACACTTTACTTAGTTTAATTCTATGTATTTTCATTCATTACATTTCATTTCATATTAATCATTAACACAATTTATTAAATCCTTATAATATCCCTTCCCGTGTATTTATTAAATCCTTTATTTAAATATCTCCAAAAACCCAATTTTAATGTTAACCTATGGGTTTATATTCCCCATGTGATAGTATAAATCCTCGCCCTTTTCCCCATAGTTAAAAAAAAAAAAACATTATAAAAACCTGCCCCCCATTGGTTATAAAACATTTGTTAATGTTTATACGCCATGTCAATATTACTCCCTCCCAATCATAAAACATTGGTTTTATATGAAAAAATAAAAGGTTTTAAATGTTAAAACTATCCCGCCGCATAACACAAGACCTAGGCCCCACGCCCCACCACCGAGCATCTTCTTAAGTTAATCCCAGTTGTTTGCATCCCTATCCTCTGATCTGACGACCAAAAAGTGATATCGCATTTTAACTTGCATGAAATAAACTCATTTCAACATTTGTGAAATGGGTGGTTTAGCTTTCCTATCTCTCCTCCACGCGGAAGCATTTCATTGGATCACATTCGATCCAACGAAAACAACTTACCACCCAACCCCATGCGATAACCACGTCTGGTTTTCTGCCTCCAGCGCCAAACCGCCTCCGCTTTAATATGACGACATTTAATGTTGATTCGTATTAAACCTAAAAACATTATAAGAGTTTCATATGCACACATTAAGCCATTTTATGCATTCTATCTCTACGTTCATCCTTCTGATTGAGAAACAAATACCTGTACACTGTATTCACATCCAAAGAGCCAGAAAGCCACCACAGTTGCTGTCAAAGACTACTAGAAGCTTCAGTTTGACTTCCGGAAACCTTCAAAGCTATCAAAACCTGTCCGACACCTCAAAACCCAGTTTAAAGACCAAAATACCTGCACAAATAGGTATTCTTCATGAAAAGCAACCTGTTTATCATTTGAAAAGGAATTTCTGAGAAAATAAGCTTAGCAAAGCCCTTTTATCCACAGAAAGACCCTGTAGTTTCCTGAAAAGAACGAATTATTTATAAAAACTTTGATAAAACATGTTTCGATACAGTAAATTGGATTTTAAATTAAAATTTAATATTTTTAGTCTTTACAGACCTGGAAGAAACTCCTATTCTATCCAGAAATAATTTGCAGGTAACCTAATCCTTTTGTGCCTAATTTGAACCAGTTTCAGTCCTGTTTGTCTAAAAAAAGCAGAGGAAACACTTCTTTCTTATTTCTAAAGTTGTAAGGAGTTTAAAAACCAGTTTAAAAGTCAAAATTGAAGGTTGAAACCCAAGAAAAATCCAAGTTTATGTCTATTTATGTTTAAATAACCTTTGTCAAAGTAAAAAACACTTCTGTAAATAATTTAAACTTATAGAACTATTATAGGTAAATTTGGGCACCATTCCCTTATGACTTGGTTAACTGGGCATCATCCCCAGGATCGATGATCAAAGGGTCTATCATTCCCTATCATCTTAGTTTCTATATGCCCGAAGATAGGAAACAACATGAATCAAACAGTGACTTTCATCAAGAAAGTGTTTTCCATGGTTTGAAGCTTATTATTAAACATATGAGAGCTCACCAATGCAGGCTCTAAGGGGCCTAAGTGCGTTGCATATGCAAGTAGCCCCATTCAAGGCTGCTCTGTAGAGCACTTCCCAACATTCAAAGGTGCATTGGTCACATTGGGAGAGAAATTCTCATTGTTCAGGAATCTCCACTTGGCCAGTGTCTTCTAAAGGGTTCACATGTGTCAAGCTTTGGAGCCAAGTGTCCATTTGAAATCTACATGACTGGAAACATGTCTTGCCTATTTTTGGAATGCAATTTATTGCAAAACAGCCTACATTTCATCTATAAATTGAACACATATCTAAGTGTTTGAGGAGGAAGAATTTGAGTAGAGAAATTCTGGAGGATTTTCAATAGAGAGTTTGATTTGTGGAGCTGCTGCTGGAGAGACTTATGCTGTGATGAGACTTGGGAACATTGCTGGAAGGTCACTTCAAATCAGTCACTAGGTTGTAACCTCTCCTTCTATCATCAATAAAGAGTACTTCTTGTTTTTCCCTACATGCATCTATGTTAACTTTGATTTTCCATGTTGTAAGGTATTGGTTGATGAATGTAGTTTATTCTTAACTGATTTAGCTAACTAGCTTGAATAGATATCTATATTATTGCATCTTCTACTATTTTAGTGTTCTTTCTTGCAGGAAGCATTCAACCATTAAACCGCTTGAATTTGAAGCTGTAGTGGAAGCGACGGAAAGGAGCCATTTGGAAGTGAATGAAACAAGTAAGCATCCAATCCTCTCTATGTATCTGTTCTGAGTTAGGAAAAATGGTAGTATAGTCTTTCACCTATTGTTCTAGACTAGACACTAGTCTAGGGAAGCGTAGTTTATCCATAGATTACAATTTTGGCCCAACAAAATCGCGACTCCACTGGGGATAATTTATCTTTTTTCTTGGTGTTTTAGTCTTTGATATTCTTTCTAAATCCACCCAGTAGTTGTTTCACATAAATATTAGCTTTTTCAGAGCTTAATTTGCAAATTTAGTGAGCCAAACAATAGTTTTTTATTTGTTTACCGCGCCCAACGCTCCCTTAGTTAGGGCACAGTGCTTTGCAGAGCACTGTCTCCCTTTGGAGACTTCGTTGGCTCCTGAAGGGACCAAATCCCCTTGAATCTGACTTTGTACTTTGCTTCAGTTTTGTTTGCTGATTTTTTCTGAAACATTTAATGCTCAATTGACCAGTAACTCTATATACTTCTTCTCCTTTGACTGAAAATTTGTTCAATGTTGTTTTAAAAAAGTTTTTCATTATCATTGACAAGTTGATTGCAACGTACTTTTTATGGTCGCATTAAGAATTGTTTGCTTTCGAAATAAAAAATTATCGTAAAATCGTCACTTCCTTGTTAGGAGAAATTTTTGTTGAAATCTTCATTTTTCCTTTAAGAGAGAAATTGTTGTTTGTATTCTTCATTTCTCGAAAGTAACAAGAATTTCAATTATTGATCTAGTGCACCTAGTTTTCTTTCTGCATTCATAACATTAAGAAATTGAAAATAAAAACTTTTATTTGCATGTAGGATTGTGTGTTTTTTGCAAAAGGAACATTAGGAAATCTGAATTTAGTTTGAGATTCATTGATTTTGTTTTTGTTCATTGATTTGTTTGCTCTCAAATTATATGCTCTCTTCCCTTATTAGCTAGGTTCTTAATTGAAAAAGCTGAAAGTGAAAGATTGTTTATCATTCTTAGTTGCATTTTAGGAATTTCATATACATCATCGTGGCGAACCTGAAAGGAAAACTGTTAAGCAATATCAACATAAAATAAATCTCAATTTACTTAACAACGCTTTGGAACCTTAACGATAACATTTAGAAGGTCTAGGCTAGAGACGTGTTCTGACGTCGTAAAACATAAAAACTGTCATTAAATTTTCTGCTATACATTTTGAGTGTTATACCTCACTCCACGTACATAAGTATATCATATCTCATCCACGTAATTTTGAGTATATCGGGCAGTGTTACAGTACAATAAGTATAAAGGGGTGCTCTCACTGTGCAGTTTCGCATCAGACAACGCTAATACGGACTTGGGCCTCCACATAACTTTGGGTATATTTGGGAGGACAACGTTTAGGTGCTATCCATCCATAGTGAACCAAGTTATCTGCCCTAAAATTGTGATACACTGAACACAACATTCGGGGAGATTACCTGCCCGTACTTCTTGGTTCGCTAGGAGGTATTCTGCAGTTCACAGTTTCTTGGTAAACCATTTTTCCTAGCATTACCCTCTTTCTGTTTATTTTTTTTGGATAAAATAAATCAGTAATCGTGGAAGAACACAATCCTACCCCCCTTCGTTCGCGTAGATTAGCTTTAAAACCACCTTTACCACTGAAAGTTATTTCTGGTAGGCAAAGGCAGTCACGATTTGTCGAATTAAGTACAATTCGTACCTCTGGTGAAACATCATATTTTAAACCAGAGTTAGCTCAAATTGTTTCCACACATCCTGTTTCGTCTACTATTGTCAAAATGGAGTCTTCGCAGCTACCTATGGTCACGATCCATTCGCTGAGACCATACCTCCTAGACCCGAAGTTGTTCAATCAGAAATTGATCTAGATCTTGTCTCTTCTTTTATAGAACATCTGAATCCTAAAAATGAACAACCAAAATTTGTTCCTACCTTGGTCATTCCACAAAGTTCTGTAGCCAGTGAAACTCCTCTATCACACATTCAACCATATGAAATATATTTTGGGCCTGATGGTGAAGTTATTCCTCCTCATTTAATCGTGATTGAAGAAATCCCACAACCTGATACACCTTTAAGTCTAACCCATTTTGGGGAACATCTTTACCTGTACCAATCATTTCCTCAATCGTTTCCATCTTCTTTTGCTGATCCCGTTTCCATTCAATATCCTGTTGATTTCAGAGAGTATACATTTGGTCATACAACCATGCCTGAACCAACATCTTTGGTTGGGTCTGTTGTTCCAATTATGTCAGATCCTTCCCTCGCTACTCTGTTGATGTTCACAACCTCACCAGAGTCATATTTTCAAGGTGGTCCTTCGGTCCCAAAAGGCTACAAATCATTGTCTGACACTTTCTCTGGTCAATCTTCCAGACCATGGTCATTGCTAATGTCATCATCTGGTGTTTTAACTGGTAGTCCTATAGCCAGTACTGAACAACTTGAATCATTACATCCATCATCAGGCCAATATCAAGTCGGTCCTTGTGGGTCAATTCCTTTAAGTACCATATCAACTGGACTCCCAACATTTGGAGAAAAATATTTTCTGTCTTATTATCCTCCCTATGCTGGGGGGAAACCTATGGTCACCCAATACGATAGTACTCAGTCACATTTTGGTAAAACTAATGTTGACATGAATTTTTTTCAATGGCAGCCGACTCTGCCTATCCAACCACAAATGATTGTCCAATTGTATCAACCAATTCAACCTGTTACACCCACTTCATTACCAGTTGTTAATACATCTATACCCTTTTTACAGAATCAAAATATTGTACATCAACCTTATCAGGCGAGATCTTCAACTCAATAACATCAAATTTTGGGTCCATAGACTCAAAATCCTTTGGTTAATTTACAAAAACCTGTATCAGTAATTATTTATTCACAAGTTGGTGTGCCATTTTATGCAGTGTCACAAATGCAATCTAGTTATACATATCAACCGAATCCAACTTATACTAATTTGGGTTATAACATTGGTGGAAAGAATCCTTGGCAGCCACAGGCAAAAATTCCTCAAACTTCATATGAACAAGTACCATATACAGGTTTTGGTCAACAGAACTCTCAAGCGTTTTCCATGCAAAACAACCCCTATCTGGGTTACCAACATCAAATCCCATATGCTGGTGCTCAAAGACCTGTTGCCCAAGCAATTCCATCTTATCTTGGCTATGCTCAACCTGACCTTAATAGGCAGTTGCCTTTTGGTGCAACCTTGGAATTACCATATTTAAACCGGTTAACTAATGATCCTATCAATTATGCTCCTTGCTGGCCAGTGATACCACATAAATTAACCTCTAACATTCCTAAATTCAATGGAAACCCTAGAGAAGATCCATCAACTCATGTTATGACTTATCATTTATGGTGTTCATCAAAATCCCTAAATGATGATTATGTTTGATTACATATTTTCCAGCGAACGCTCACAGGTTCGGCAGCTAATGGTACATTGAATCACCTAGAGCTTCATTTGACAATTTCATTGCCTTAGATATTGTATTTTTGACCCATTTCCAGTTACTGATTAGATACGAAACTGGAACAAAACTCTTGACCAAATTCAAACAAACAAATGCTACTCACATTTCAGATCATATTCATGAGTGGCGTCGCTGTCGACAAATGGTTAAGACATTTGTTCTCGATCAGCTCCTTGTTGAATGGTTCATCAAATCCCTGTTACCATCTATAATAGAGGATGTGGCTAAATGTGGCATCGTCATAAAAGAGGAAGTCATCGCTGGTACCCAGTATTTAGAATTGATCTACACTCAGTCTAGCACGCTCTATGAGAAAATAACAAATCTGCCGCGATCTAATTTCAATGTTCCTCCTCAAATAAAGGACTCTTATGCCATAGATGACTTGATAGACACTATGAATACACACAAAACTACTGCATATGATCCTGCTCCTACTTTCGAAATTAATGCCGTGTCATTTGACAAAGGAAAAAGTGATAAGCAACCAGGAAGTAAGAAAAAGGGGAAATCAAATAAAAATCAAACTTCTAACCCGCAGGAACGATCATCTGATCAAACGTCAGGACTGCAGAAAACTCGTTATCCATGCATAATCTGTAATGAGGAACACTTTGTTAGGGATTTTCCTCACCGTGTTGAAGTCTCAAAAATCATCAAGACTTCAAATACATCAGCTGTGTTGACAAACCCATTTCCAAATCCAGACACAAATTTGGTTGCTACGGATCTAGCTCCTAGTTCCCAAGTGTTAATGTTATCCACTACAAAACCTTCACAGGATATTTTGGTGTCGACGCGGAATAAAGACTATGGTAGTCTAGCTGGTGATCGACCTACTACCTCGACATCAAATCCATCTATTGAATCAATACCACCTCCTGTTATTCTTGAATTGACGATTAAGCCACCCAAGGGAGTAATTCATAAATCTACATATAATCCTCAGGCAAGAGCTGCACAAAATTATAAAATAGTTGAAGATTTGGCTGAATCCCCTTCAGCTATGTCTACTCTTGAGGTATTACAAAATTTTCCCTCCCAGAAGCAGGATTTATTGTAGGCCATTGATGGAATTGATCCAACTGATTCTAATATTGTTGTCTTTAATCATACGAGCTATGTACCGCAGCTACCAGCATAATTGGCATTCTCCATCCAAGTAAATGTTCTCAATCAACTTGTTCATCACACTATTATTGATGAGGGAGAATCTACGTGCATTATGTCTCTAAACTGTTGGAAGTCACTTGGCTCGCCACGATTATCACAATCATCAATGACGTCGAAGGCTTTTGATGGAAGAACATATAAACCTTGTGGTATTATCAATAACCTGCAAGTTGAATTAGGGGGAAAAAAAGTAAGTATTGATGTTGAGGTCATTAACGGACCCCTTGACTATAATATTTTACTCAGAAGACCATGGGTGTATGCAATGACTGCTATTGTTTCTACATATTTTAGAATGATTTCATTTCCATGTAAAGGTACAATCATAGTCATTAATCAGTTATCCTTCTTTGCCTCCGCTTCATAGGTAACCTAAAGCGTTCTGTTTGTTCACTTACCCAAACTAGAAATCCAGAACGTTGGTGTAGGAATCTTAAAGGATTCCACTCTTATGGGAACCTTTGCATTACCGCCACCCATGACGTCGAAAAAAATTGCAAGTATAGAGAGCTGCTACATGATCTCTTCCACTCTATCTGGCTGAAGGAAGAGTACGGGTGATTCTGATATTTCTACGTTGGATGATGTTTTACTGCTCAGCCCTATTGAGCTACAATAGCAATAAATCTATTTGGCTTGGGCGGAAAATCCGAAATTAGCATCGCCGAGTGTTTGGGTTGATCGTTCATTAGATTTTGGTACTCCATCTGATCCATTTTCCTCAAATTTTTGACATATGAAAATATTTTGGAAGCAATGATGGCAGAAGGAGAACCATGGGAAGATTATCATCATCGTTCCCATCTTCCATATTATGAAGAAAATAATATTAGTGAACTATATCACCCATCCATTCAAAATTTCATTTCGAATTCTTTTCCGATTAATGCAATTGAATTTGAGAAAAAATTATCTAATATTGAAGAAACGATTTCTATCGATATTTCAACCAAACATGGCGTTGTAGAAAATATTCATGTCGATGTATCTTGTTCTCCATCAGAACTTGATTCATATCGCTCTATTTTTCGTGAATTTCATGATGTATTCACTTGGTCTTACGAGGAAATGCTAGGCATAGATACTAGTATATTTGAACACATTATTAATATGTATCCTGATGTCAAACTGATGCATCAACATATTCGTCATGTTCGTCCAAATAAATCCGCTGCCATCAAAGCAGAAGTTGAAATTTTTTTGTGTGCTGGTTTCATTTACCCTATTTCTCTAACTAAGTGGGTTTCCAATATCGTTCTTGTTATGAAAAAACAGGGAACCATTAGAGTGTGCGTCGATTATTGGGATGTTAATCATGCTTGTCCAAAAGATAATTATCCTACTCCCTTTATCGACCAGATTATTGGCAATTGTGCTGGATGCAGAATATTTTCTTTCATGGATGGATTTTCCAGCTACAATCAAATCAATATCCGCACAGATGACCAACATAAGACAACATTCATCTGTCCCTAGGGCATATTCACATATAGGAAACTTTCGTTTGGTTTAAAGAATGTTGGGAAAACTTTTCAGAGAGTAATGGATTATGCTTTCAATGACATCAAGCAAATTGTTCAACCATATCTAGATGATTTACCAGCGCATTAACGAAATTAGACTGATCTCCCAATGAATTTTAGAGCCATTTTCTTACGCTACCGATACTACAAGATATGCCTCAATCCGCACAAATGTGTGTTTTATGTTGGTTCTGGTCAATTTCTCGGATTTGTAGTCTCAAAAGAAGGAATTCAAATAGACCCACTAAAGTTTCAAGCCATTCTTGATTTGCCTACACCCTCAAACTTACTTTAGATACAAAAACTTCAAGGAAAGGCTAACTTCCTGAGAAGGTTCATTCCAAACTACGCCAAAATGTCTAAAGGATTTACTCGATTATTGAAAAAGGGGGTTCCCTTCCATTGGGACCAAGTTGCACAAGCTTCTTTTGATGCTGTCAAGGACCATCTTGTTCGAGCGTCATTAATGTATCCTCCAAATTATCAAAAATATTATTTCCTATATATCGCCGCGGCTGAAACGACCATCACTATAGTTTTGGTCCAAGTAGAAGATGGAATTGAACATCCAATCTATTATTTGAGTCGTAATCTCAATGATACGGAAGTTAAGTACTCGTACATGGAAAATCTTGCCTTGGTAGCTGTTCAAGCTGTCCAAATATTTTTCCATTATATCCTGCTCCGAAAAGCAACAATAGTTTCGGATTGCAACCCCATGACTTACATATTATCATGTCAGTTTCTGGGGGGGAAATATTCATAATGGATCGTCATTTTGCAGGAATTTGATTTAGAATTCATTAAATCCAGGTCAAAGAAGACTTTAGTTTTGGTTGAGCTTCTCTGTGACCTTCCCTCTGATAGTAATCCTACTACGTAAGAACCATCTATTCCAGACAAGTCTCTGTTTCTGATCGAATCATCTTATCCTTGGTATGAGGATTTCATAATTTATCTCCAAACCCAAACTTTTTGACCTAATACCTCTCGCTCTGATCAGTGACGTATTCTATACCAAGAAAAATATTATCTGGTTGTCGGTGATACACTTTATCATCGTGGTGTCGATACCATTTTAAGGAGGTGCCTCACCCATGAGGAGGCCGAAAAGTGTTAAATGATTGTCATGTTGGGGCTTGTGGTGAGAATTTATCTAGTTATGCTACCGTGTAGAAGATACTCCGCACTGGTTACTTTTGGCATACTATTTTTCGAGATTATATCCTCGCAGTCAAAAGTTGTCATGCGTGCCAGATTTATTATCGTAAAATATGCAAACCGCCAGCACCAATGCATCATGTTGTCTCTGCTAGACCATTTATGAAATGGGGTATTGATTTCATGACCTGTAACCCTCCTTTGTCTGGGGGGCATGGTTATTATATTGTCGCGTTCGACTATTTTACCAAATGGGCCAAAGCGATGCCTACATTCAATAACACAAGACAAACAGCTGCATTTCTTTTCTTAAATCACATCATTGCATGGTTTGGGGTCCCACAGGCTATAGTTAAGGATCATGGGAAGAATTTTCGCAACCATATGATGTCTAAATTGACAGCAAAGTTAGGATTGTTGCATGATAATTCTACTCCTTATTATCCACAATCAAATGGACAAGTTGAGGCTATTAACAAAATTCTTAAACTAATGCTTCAATGAATGATAGGAGTCCGTAAAAGGAATTGGCACTTGAACCTGTACTCTACTTGTGGGCATATCTAACCTTGGTGAGAAACGTAACCGGATTCACTCCTTTTCAATTCGTGTATGGTCTGGAAGCTATCTTACCAGTCCAATGCGAAATATCATTGTTAAAACTCGCAATAGACTTGTTACCTGACACCTTAGAAGAAGAAGCGTGTCTCCTTAACCTCATCCATCTATATGAAATGCGTCGTGAAGCCCAATTGGCCAATGAAGTGCATAAGAGATGTATAAAGGCACAATACAACAAAAATGTCCAGCCTCGCATCTTCTCAAAGGGCGACTTGGTCCTTCTTTACGACCAGGAAGCTAATGTAATAGGTACAAGGAAATTCAAGCCATTATGTCATGGCCCCTGTATTTTCAAAAGAGTTCTTGCTAAGGGTTCCTACGAGTTAGTTTATTATGATGGGATTCCATTAGCACAACCTAGAAATGGGTTGTATTTGAAACGTTACTATGCTTAATCATGAGCCTAGTAATTTTTTGTATTATATTTTTTATATGCTGTTGATTTGCATTCACTATCTTAATTTGTTTTTTAGAGTTTTCTTGATGTTAGTAATCCACTTTACATTTTAAGGTAGATTTCTAAATCTTTGGAACCATTTGTTGGATATGCTGATGGTGCTAGTCGTAGTACACAGAATCTATCCTCCACAGCGTGGGCCATTTTCACTCCGAACGACGAGTTAGTGAGCTTTCGAGGGTTGTATTGGTAGATTGACAAATAATATTGCTGAGTATAGCACGTTGATCAAACTTCTCTTTGATGCCATTTCATTTGGTATTAACTGCATAATCATAAGTTTAGACTCACAACTTATGGTACTACAACTTACTAGGATTTATACTGTTAGAAATCCAACACTTAGATTGTTCCTAAGAGTTCGAATTTTGGAAAGAAATTTTGATTTCATTCAATATCAACACATTTCTAGAAATCTGAACACTTTAATTGATTCATTAGCTAATCAAATTTTAGATAGACATTTGCGACATAGGTAAACAAAAAATTCACATCATTGAATAGGATTGCGTATTAAACATAGGAAAAAATCTGAAAACACATAGATAGATAGTTATAGGTTTTTTACAAAATTTGTGCCCAAGACACATTGGTCATCTGACATCAAAATGTATGCAAAAATCACAAGTAAACTAGTGGTGCTCATGATAGCATGCTATATATCTAGCAACCCTACGGAGCAATCACGTCCAATGGTTAGGAACCCCAATTGTGTGTCGCTGCAGTCGCATGGGAAGCTCTTCAATCTAGAAATCCATAATTCCGAAGGTCAATCCCTCTATGTGCTGCTGGAGCTCAGCAAGAGTCTCAGCCATATCAAGGTCCTGAAGGACTTCTCTCCCGACAACCTTCTCTACTAGTGCATCTGCTTCGCGCTTTGGTTCCTCTACTGGTTGAACGCGACTGATATCTACATTAAATTAAACATTTAGTTTAGTCTTGGAAAGAAATCAAAACAAAAAAAACATTTGTATAAACCTTATAAAAATAAAAAACATGGTCAAATCATTCTTACCTATTTCACCCCACTGAGTGCCTTCTGGTAAAAATAGATCTTGATCTCCTCGGAAGTCAATGGCTGCGTATGCATACTCATCGATGGTGACAATCTATCACTGGAACCAGGCGAAGAATGTAGTTGAGAACACAACGGTCGATTGACCTGAATTCTGACCCATGAGTTTTACCCATCTCTGCATTCGAGGATCTCTAGGACTAGATATATCCAATGTTACATGTTTTGGCTGCATTAGTGGAATCCGTTCCAAAGCGAAGGAGATAAGAATGGAACCATAACTGAAATTTTTCTTCCTTCCTCCATTTTCTTTATTCACTTGTTCCTTTATCTGAGATAGAACAACTTTAGACCAGTTGAAGACTGTTGTCTCTAAACATTCTAGCGCATACTGCATATACAATCTGTTCGCTACATGGAGTGTAATGGTGCCAGATAGTTTAGTGGTCGTGAATAGGATGGTTCTCAAAGGAAAATCCCTGACATCATAGATGTTTATTTTTCCATATTTGCTAGGTTCTGACCCTGGATAGCAATACTGCATAACATAATCCCTCACTATTTCTCCTCCAACGGTAGATCCTGTGAGTGAAATGGGCAAACCTCTCCTCGACAAACCTGTGATAAAATACACATCCTCAACTGTTATGGAAAACACTTGATTTGTTATGTGAACTGCCTCTATCACTGGATCCCATGCTCGAACAAGGAACTCCAATATTTCTATTTATTGCCTCATGCCCGACAATTTGAATCACTTAAGTAGCCCGCAATCTCTTAAAGCTATTACAGTACTCGGATCATTCAAGGAAATCATATCTTGTTCTTCATGTTCTCTTTCTCTCCATGTAATCGTCATTATTATCCAATGGAAACCTGAAAATCAACCACAAGATCCATTAGATACCATTCATTGCAAAAAACTAGGCAAATTTTGGAGACATCATGAAAATAAAAAACTTGAACTGTGCCCAACGCACTCCCTAGGTTGAAACAGTACGTTGCATATGTAGGTACCTTTCACTACACCTACTATGCAACATAGGTTTCAATGTACAAGGGTGCATTGCCCTCATTTTGGGCATAATTTACCCTAGCGGCCTTAAAACCCTAAAAATTTGCAAGGAATGGAAATGAAATGAATACTGAAAGGAAGAGGAGGTTCATGCTATTTACCTGGATCAAACGGAGATGAAATCCATCCATAGAAATGATCGCAATCAATGACTGAAGTTCGGGGGCAAAATCAGGTTTAGAGCTCCAAAATGCAAATGGTAACTATGGAATGGTAAATATGAATAGTGAAACTGCTTTAAATAGTCATTTAATTACTTGCAAATTAAATTTATTGCTATGAATATAGTTCTATTATGTTTTTTATCATGAAACATATATTTTTAATCCATTTGATGTTATTCTGAACAGGAAATACAACTAACGAACATGTTAGTCATGCAGATTTATTTCAAAGAAAGACTTGACCACAAAGCATACTTTTTCTCCTTATTTTTCGAGCTTTGATAAAAAAGAAAAAGGATTTGAAGCACACTTTTATCTATTTTTCAAGCTTCGATAACATAAAAAAAGGAACCCCTGGAGTCTTCTTTCAGCTCTTTTCAGACTCTGATAATGTGAAAATATTGCCAAGCACTTGTCATTTCGAGCTCATTAAAGTAAATGAATTGATATCTACTCAGTATAATTTTAACCCTTTTCCAGACTGAGATGGATTATTTACGAAAAAGGAATACCATGGTTAAACATGACCAAAGAGATTCTTTCAGATATTATTTACACTTTTTTGGATCTGAGAGACAAATTTACGAAAAAGTACTTTTGGAGTTCTCTTTTGTCCTCTTTTTCAAACTCTCTAAATATGGAAAAGGACCGGGCTATCACTATCGTTAAGCTCGTTAAATGATAAAATAGCGACGGGCTTGTAAATCATGGCAAGAATCGAGTTTCATTCATTGCTAGAATTGTTAAATTATTAAATAGAGATACTTTATTCGCCCGAAGGGTTGAATTATAGATCAAGAAAATGTTATCCTCCTCAATCTTGTTAAAAAATAAAGAGGTACTGGTCGACAAATGACCAGGGAAGATTTGGGAAAAGCAAGTAAAAGTTTCTTTTTGGTAGCAACTCGCTCTTGAACATGACACTTCTTTCACTCCATGTCCGTGACTATTTGGGTTGGGTAATAATCTTGACGGTTCATTCACACTTATTGTTCATCATATCTTCACTTTGGTTTTTGGTCAATGCTGCCAACTCATCACAGTGTCGCCGATATGTTCAAAAGAATTCATCCAGTGATTAAGAACTCATCCATCTACAATACTCGTAAACCTTCATTTTCATGACCGTCATCCCTGAAAATTTCTATATCAAGTCATACCCTTGTCTCCGAAATTAGTAACTCCAGTTTTTTAATAAGGTGACTTCTTGTCGACAAAAAATCAATATCCAGGAAGTTCACTTATAAACATCAGATTCTAGTACCATGAGGCTTGTTACAGCATCGACAAGATCCTCACGTCCGGACCATTGACCGAAAGATTTTTTTTGGCGTTCGACATCAAATCATATATTCACACCTTACGAAATGTATTGCAGTACATTGAGGGCCATTTTCATTAATGGTGGTTCTCTCACGTTTGTTAACAGCTCACATTATTGGTTGGTAATCAAACGATGTCTTTCCATGTTCGACGACAAACCATATATTCGCATGGCTAGACTTGTATCTAAATGATCGAGTGAATGATATAAGAAGACCATGGATCTAGTTTCAACCATCTGGGCTGCAATTTCAGGATTTTTATACACATCATATGTATGGTGACCTTACATACAGATTGTCATCCAAACACGGGCCTATATCTGTAGGCATGTCTGCATCTGGGCAACATTCCAATGTAGACGACTTTCTGAATTATGTACATGTTATTAGATTTTTTTATGTGCTGACTATGGGAATGACTACACTCAGAAATTATGATCAATAGAGGATATACCATGATGTAATGTATTGTAATATTGATGCAGGTGACCGTTCCGCTTTGTTTCCAGGCTCATCATGGTGTAAAGAATCTCAATCAAATGTTCTTATTATTGGGATCTCATGCTTTAGGATGGAATTGTTATAGGTCAATTTTGGCACCATTCCCAATCACCTGGCTAATTGGGCATCATCTCCAGGACTGATGATCAAAGGTTCTATCATTCCCTATCATCTCATTTTCTATATGTCCTAAGACAGGAAACGACATGAATCAAACATTGAATTTCATCAAGCAAGTGTTTTCCATGGTTTGAAGCTTATTATTAAACATATGAGAGCTGACCAACGCAGTCTCTAAGGGGCCTAAGTGCGTTGCATATGCAGGTAGACCCATTCAAGGCTGCTCTATAGAGCACTTCCCGATATTCAAAGGTGCGTTGGTCACATTGGGAGTGAAATTCTCATTGTTTCAGAATCTCCACTTGGATAGTGTCTTCTAGAAGGGTTCACATGTGTCAAGCTTCGGATCCAAGTGTCCATTTGACATGTACATGACTGGAAACATGTATTGCCTATTTTTGGAATGAAATTTATTGCAAAACAACCTACAGTTCATCTATAAATTGAACATAGATCTAAGTGTTTGAGGAGGAAGAATTTGAGTAGAGAAATGCTGGAGGATTTTCAATAGAGAGTTTGATTTGTGGAGTTGCTGCTGGAGAGACTTATGCTGTGATGAGACTTGGGAACATTACTGGAAGGTCACTTCAAATTAGTCAATAGGTTGTAAGCTCTCCTTCTATCATCAATAAAGAGTACTTGTTTTTTTTCCCTACATGCATCTATGTTAACTTTGATTTTCCATGTTGTAAGATCTTGGTTGATGAATGTAGTTTATGCTTAATTGATTTAGCTAACTAGCTTGAATAGATATCTATATTATTGCATCTTCTGCTGTTTCGGTGTTCTTTCTTGCAGGAAGCATTCAACCATCAAACCACTTGAATTTGAAGCTGTAGTGGAAGCGACAGAAACGAGCCATTTGGAAGCGACTGAAACAAGTAAGCATACAATCCTCTCTTTGTGTCTATTTTGAGTTAGGAAAAATGGTAGTATAGTCTTTCACCTGTTGTTCTAGACTAGACACCGGTCTAGGAAAGCATAGTTTATCCGTAGATTACAATTCTAGCCCAACAAGAATAGTACTAAAAATCCAAATACAAAGTTTTAATTATCTAGAAAGTCTAAAATATGTCAAAATCAAACCCAACAGTAAATTCCAAGACTACAATTATTGTAAATCCTCTACAACCTCCTATTGTAGGCATTGAACAAAGACCATTAGCAGATGTAGATTACAAAATAGTAGACCCAGTGGTAGAATTCAATCTGTTAGACCTCCATTGCTGGAGTTATGAAAAGCCATTGGATCAAGTTGAAAAAGTCTAAATTTGGGAGTCAAACCTACCCAAATATGTTGTTCCACTCACTCATCAATGTCCAGAGGTTATTAGGATGTGTCAAACGTATTATTAACCTAAACAAAGAGCAATGGTAAATGAAAATAAAGAAGTATTATTTACAATTACTATTGAGTCAATAAACTAGATGCTACATCTCAAACAAGACCCCAATGTTGTTCCTTTATCCATAGAAGCACTCACAAAGTTATAGATTGGTTTGGACTTTCCCAAAAGGTTTCAAATTTTCCAAGTGTTCATGCCTTTACAGTTTTAAATTCCACAAATCAACCCTCCTTATTCTAGTTCAAAATTTCCTGAAGGGTCTAGGCATGTCATATCCATTTTGTCCTTTATCCTAGGGTATTTTACAGATGAGCATATAGATGAGTCAATCCTAGGTTTTCTATCTACCTTTGCACCAGGACAACCTCATGTTGTCATTTTCAATTATGTTGAATACATAGCTGATAATAAACATGATCAGCTTGTCAAATTTCCAACTGAAGGATTATTTAGATATACATCCTTTCTTTTCCATATGCTCTTATATTTCCAAGAAGACAAGTTCCCAATTACAATTCAGAAGCTTGATATTGAAGAGAATCCACTTTCAGTCATCTTTTGGACATCTTTGTTCAGAAAGGAGTCTACAAATTTAAGTTATGCAGAGTTTACAGATTACTTTATTCATCCATTGATAAACATGTTGATAAACACAATACAGCCAAGAATCAGTGATGAAATAAAGATAGTTCTACAACTATCAGAGCACACTAGAACTGGATATTGGTACTTATATCAGAAACATACATAAATCAAAGTTTTTGGGTCAAATATTTTACCCTATAAAATACCTAAGTATGTGCCAATGAGATATTTTTCCTTGGAGTATATCAAGAAAATATTAAATTTAGATTCTATCAACTTCCTAGCAGCCAAAATAAAACCCAATTTCAGTTGACGAATCAGGTGGGACCTTTTATTTGTAATCACAGAGATGCAGGACAAGAGGCAGCAAAACAATTAATAGAGTACAGATTTGAAGAGAACTTCTCATGGAATTATGATCCATAGGGAATACTAAGAAAAATGAGTGTGAAGTGCAAACTAACACCTTATATTCATGAGAAAAAACCAGAAATTCTACAATTTGTCAATCAAACGTAGTGGCTAGAAAATACCTTGGTAGAAGCAGTTAAACAAGGAGATACTAGTCACACCTTGCAATCCATAAACCAAGGAGATAAATCTACTAAAAGAGGCAGAGAAGAAGGTATCTACACTGCTGAGACAACAACTAAAACTAGGTTTAAACTTAGATACAATAAAAAGCCTAAGATCAATCTAGTTGATAAAGGAAAAGTGACCATAGAAGTAGAAGATACAGATATTCCAGAGATAAACACAGATTCTGCTACAGTCATTACTAATGAGCCAGACACAGAGATTCTAAATGAAGAACATCCTGATAATTCAAACATAGAGTTCATAGGGAAACAACATGTTGGCAATATAATGCAGAGTGTTGTCCTTGATGGCAACCCACTTAATAAAGATGATGGCAACCTACTTGATGAAAGTTGTACTTGATGGAAACTGACTTGATATACTAATTAATGATGTAAATTTGATGTGTCTACAGAGCAGCTCAGATGTAATGATGAAAGGAATTCCAGGATGTGCTAGACCAATGATGAAAAGTGTGTCTCAAGGCATACGCGGGTTTGTCTAGTAGAAGTAGCGTATGCACGCGGGAAAGTACGTGCCAAGTCGCGTATGCTCAATTGCGCTATAAAAGTGTAAAACTAGGGGTTACTACCATGGTATTGACCCATTGTATTGAGCGTTGGGTTGTCTATTTGATCCCGTCCAGGAATACCATCGGAAGTGGTGTGGTTTTGGCTCATGGTATTGATAAAGGGAAAACCTATGTAAGGATAAATCTAGAAATGGTGAATCTCTTGGATGATCTGAAAAGAAGTGATGAAGACCTGGCGCAAAATCTGTTGAAGTAATTGAAGAAATCTGGGTAAGTTCATAGATCTGGTCTGTTCTGCAAAGATTTTCTTTTATAGATCTATACGTAGGTTCATTTCATAAAAAGAGCGTGTATACGCAGATATGTTTAAACAAAGGCGCGTATGGGCAGTTAGAGTTGTTTTGAAAAATGCACAGATGTATACGCGGGTTCATTTTGTGAAAAGCGCGTGTATACGCGAATCTGTTTAAATAAAGGTGCGTATGGTATCTGAACTTATATTTGCTCAAGGTTGAATGTGATTCTGGATATCTATTCTGTAGTCTGGGTTATCTTTGATATTCTCGTTACAGTGGTTTCATTGTTCTGTTTGAAGCATTGGGAAAAAGTGAAGGGTTATGTTAGAGCTGTTTGATCCAGTATGAAAATTGATGAAACGTGGTCTGCAGTGGATCTGAGGGTTGAAACCTTCAGTATGTATGTAGAAGCTTTCTTTCAGTAGAAGCTGGTGCTTATATCAGGGGGTAGTAGCTCCCTTCCAAGAGAGGCTGGTAAACGAGAAGCAGGGGGTTGTAGCTCCCTTCCAGAAGAGGCTGGCAAACGAGAGAAGGTTGTAACCTTCTATAGGTGGGTGCCTGCGTGCTGGTATGAGTCCGCACCAGTACATGTTGTAAGAAGTTTTCTTAATAATAAAGATTGAAGACTGAGACGACGGCAGCGGTGGTTTTCTCCCGAATTGGGTTTCCACCTAAAAATCCTGGTGCTCATGTGTGTTGCTTATGTGTGATGATTATTCTGTTCTTTCTACATCTGTTTACTATTTTCTAAAACATCTGATGAATGAGTAATGCAATGATCTAAGTCAAGAACTAAATGCATAATTAGATCACTGGATATATGCGAGTTCTGTAAAGAAAATCCGCGTATATACGCTAGTTGGATGAAGGAAAGTAGCGTATGGTTTTTTAAGAAAGAAATAACAAAGTTTTATTTTCTGCACTAAATACTGATTCACCCCCCCCCCCTCAGTGTTTTTCCCAACAAGAACAATCTCTTGTAAAAGAGTATTGAATCTTATTTCAACAAACCCTCATTTAGGAAACCAAATCTTTCTAGATCTATATATTTTAGATAAGTACCTCTAAGTGTACCTACTTGGATTGATAAGAAATTGAAGCCTAATCTACACTAGCAGATTGGCCCAAACATTTGGTGTCGTTTCCGGGGAGGTGCAACTAGAAGGATTTAAAATAAAAAAAAATACAAAAACAAATCTTAAAAAAAAACAAACAAAAACATAGTCTTAGTTTCAATTCTTCATTTTGTTAATCCATGATTCCTTATGTCTATACCTAGGGATGAAAAAGGTAGATTTATAAAAACCCCCCATCCAAAAACTAACCCAGCATTGGGAGCAGAAAATTTAGAGAAGTTTGAGTTTACAACACCAGCTGGAAAGGTTACTATAGAAGAACTTGAGGAAAAACAACAATCAGGCCAAAGACTTACTCTTATTGGAAGGAAAATCCTATTAGCTTATGAAGCAAAGAGGAAACATCTGCCCGAATCTTCTATAGTAAAACAGAGTAGTAAAAGAACCCAACAAACTCTTTTTGACCTTGAAAAGTCTCAAGAGGAAGAGAAATTAGAAGAAAAACCTCTCTTTGAACAAATTGACACTGAGGAAGAGGAATCAGAAGAACAACCCATCAAAATGACTGAGGAAGGAGGAGCATCAACAAGAGGACCTACTTCAGAACAACTTAGAGAATATGAGAGACAACAAGAAGAAAGGAGAAGACAAAGAGAACTTGAACAAAGACAAAGAGAACTTAAACAAAAACAAAGAAATGATCAAAATCAACACCCAAGAGAGGAAGAGGAGTCAACATTTAAATTTCCTATTCAAGAAGAAAGAAATGATGAAGAAATTAAAATGAAAAATATACCCCCATCTGTATTGCCAAATTTTTATGGCATGGCATCTGAAGACCCTGATTCATTTTTATTTGAATTTGATATAGTATGTCGAACCTATGGGTATACAGATGATGCACACAGACTTAGACTCTTTCCTGCCACATTAAAAGCATCAGCACTTAGGTGGTTTATGGGATTAGGTGAACATGCAGTGACTAATTGGAATGATATGAGGCAAATCTTATTGAAAAGGTATCAACCTTACTGTCAATCAAAGGATTCCAAATATGACATTTTTAGAATGAATCGACAAGAAAATGAAACCTTAGAAGAATACTTGGAAATATTTTTATACAATCTGCAAAAATCAAAGCATAGAACCATGTCTAATGATCTTATTCGAACAATATTCTTAAAAGGCATCCGAGAAGAATATTTAGATGACCTTAACCTAATGGGTAAAGGTGATATCTCTATACTACCCTTTGATGAGATTGTGGACATGTGTGAAAAGTATTCTAGAAGTAAAGAAAGGAATGGAAAAAGAACTATGACATCTAAAGCCACTAAATCTACCACAACAAGTGTTACAAGGGCTGAAATAGGCAACTTATTTGAAGAATTTAAAACGGACCTATTAAGCACCTTGGGAAATCAAATAGACACATTAAAAAAAAAAAAATACAAGAAGAAGAAGACCAATTGATGGCTGTGTTCTGTCCAAAATGCAGAAAAAAAACATGCTTTGAAGGGGTGTCCTTTAGAAAATATTCAGGTTTGTGCCTTTTGTACAGAAAATCATGATAATTTTCATTGTTCTAAGATCAAGGTTTTGCAGAATTACAATTTGGAAGCTAATGTAGAAATGGAGAACTTGTATCTCATGGGAGCTAGAAGACCATGGAAAATGAGACCTCTAGGTATGTTTCAAAATCCAAATTTACAATTTCCTGCACATGATCAAATGCCTATTCAGAATTATTGGAACATTCCTACGCCTTGGAAAAATTGGTCTAATCAGCAGCAGAAATCTTATCCACAACCAGGATGGAGAGGATATCAACAATATCATCAGCCATATCAACAATATCCTCAACCATACCAGCAATATCCTCAGCCATATCAGCAATATCCTCAGCAATACCCTCAACAGCAATTTGTCCATCAACCACAAAATACTCAACAAACATTAACTTCTCCTCCACCAATAAATCCACCAAAACTACAACTACCCTCTAACCAGCCTCCTAGACCTACTCAAATACCTGCTCAACCTGTAGCCAACCCAAATAATAGAGCAGACAGACCAGCATATAGTGTAGATGAGGGAACATCTTACCCCATTCTACCTCTGCAAAACATTGAGCTTAGGTCTGGTAGAACTCTCCAAATAGAACCTCCAACAGTTACAAAGCAAAAAGAAAACAAGAATGATGAACATAAACTTCCAATTCAAAGCAAACAAGATGATGAAATTCAAAACAAACAAATGCAAACAGTGCATCCACCACCTTTTCCTAATAGATTAATCCAAGCAAAATTACCAATTCCTTTTCCTCAATTTGATGTTTTGGATGAAGTAAAGAATTTCTATGTGAAAATTCCATTACTTCAAGCAATAAAATACATTCCAATTTACACCAAAGCCATTAAAGAATTATGTCTCAAAAAGCCTGCAAAGAAAAGATTTGATTCACAAACCATTCATGTCATTGGAAATTCAGCTAGCCTTATGACAAATATTATTTCAATGGAGAATTATGTTAACCCTGGTATCCCTAGAGTTACCACAATCATTAACAACATTTCCATTCCAAATACCTTGATTGATCTTGGAGCTGCCATCAATGTGATGACACTGGAAACAATGAAAACATTACAGCTCAGAGACTTACAATTAACACCAATTATCCTGGAATTAGCTGATAGATCCAAAGTCATTCCTGAAGGGATATTGGAAGATATAATTGTCTCAGTAGACTCTTGGGAGTATCCAATAGACTTCCTAGTACTTTGGCCAAAGTCCAATTTAGGAGGACATCCTATCATACTTGGCAGGCCATGGTTGGCAAATACTAATGCATTTATTGGGTGTAGATCTAGCAACATGACCATTTCTAGAGGCACAGAAAGAAAACAAATTACCTTATACCCATCAGCACAATCTCCAGCAATAGCTTATAACCTATGGCTTGATGAAAAATATAATAACAGAGAAGAAGTTCACCCTGTTTTGAGCATTAACCAAATCTATGATTTTGAAGAAAATAACAATGAAGATTTGGTTGAATTGTTTATTTCTCAACCTAATATTTCAGAGGAATTAAGAAATGAACAATATAGTGTTGCAGATCAACTACTAGCACAATGTTTTCAGGAAACTTGTACCATCCATTCTCTACAAACATTGTTTGAAGACATTTTTCCTATCCAATCCATTACAAACACACAAAGCAAAATCATAGAGATCAGTCCAGGAAAAACATTGAATATTGGAACACTTCTAGACTCATCTCAGGAACAAAATTTGATTGAATTATTGAAAAAATACCAAAAGGCATTTTCTTGGGACTATACTGATATGCAGGGAATTCACCCAGAAACTTGCACTCACCACATTTACACAGACAGTAATATAAGACCAGTGAGGCAGCCACAGATAAGGATGAACCCTATGCTTCAGGACATTGTAAGAGATGAATTTCAAAAGTTACTGAAATTCAATTTCATTTATCCCATCTCTGACAGCCAATGTGTATCTCCATTAGTGATAGTGCCCAAGAAAAATGGTAAATGGGGAATCTGTGTTGATTACAGACAACTCAATAAAGCTACCTTTAAATACTATTTTCCATTGCCATTTATTGGCCAATTTTTTATACACATTAGCTGGGAAATCATCATTTTCCTTCCTTGATGGTTTCAGTGGTTATAATCAGATCAGGATAGCCTTAGAGGACCAAGACAAAACAACTTTTACTTGCCCCTGCGGCACATATGCTTACAATTTTTTACCATTCGGATTGTGTAATGCTCCAACTACATTTCAGAGAGCAATATTAGCTATTTTTGCTGATCTAGTTCATGATTGTGTTGAAGTATATATGGATGAATTTTCAGTATATGGTAACTCTTTTGATCATTCATTGCAAAACCTTGAGAAAGTTCTGAAAAGATGTATAGAATCCAATTTATCCCTAAGTAATGAAAAATGTTATATGATGCTAAATGAAGGGGTATTATTAGGCCATTATGTTTCTTTAGAAGGAATCAAAGTAGATCCATCCAAAATCCAAATTATTTTTAATCTGCCAGTACCAAAAACTCAAAGAGATGTGAGAATTTTTCTTGGTTATGCAAGTTATTACAGAAGATTTATTGAACACTTTAGTAAGATAGCTTTTTCTTTGTTTAAGCTTCTTGCAAAAGATGTATCTTTTAAGTGGAATGATAATTGTCAAACAACTTTTGAAATACTTAAAGAGAGATTATCCACTACTCTAGTTCTAAAAGGACCTAATTGGACTCTACCTTTCCACATCTTCACTGATGCATCTGATACAGTAGTAGGTGCTTCATTAGGACAAAAAGAAGAATCTTTAAATTATGCCATTTAATTCATCAGTAAGAATCTGAAACTTTCAGAACTTAACTACACAGTAACTAAGAAGGAAATGCTTGCAATCATACATGCTGTGAACAAATTCCATCATTACATAACTGGTTATGAATTTTTTATTCATACTGATCACTCTGGCATTAGGTACTTAATGAAAAAACCTATAACTAATGGTAGAGTCACCAGATGGTTACTATTATTACAGGAATTTAATGTTAGAGTGTTGGACAGACCAGATAAAGAGAACCAGGTGGCAGACTTCTTTTCTAGACTCCACAATCCAGGTGAAGTTGTTCCAGTTGAAGATTCTTTTCCTGATGAACATTTATTTGCAATTTCAATATTGAATCCATGGTATGCTGATTTAGCTAATTATCTCTCAACAGGAAAGATACCTCCATCCTTCACTTCAAAGGAGAAGAAAAGACTAATCAAGAAAAGTGCCAGATACTCATGGGTTAATGGAGATTTGTTTTATACTGGTTATGATATGATTATTAGGAGATGCATAAGAGATGATGAAATAATTGATATATTAAAATATTTCCATGATGAACCTTGTGGTGGCCATTTTGCAGCTAAAAGAACAGCTTTCAAAATCCTCAGTCTTGGCTATTATTGGACATAAATCTTCAAGGATTCAAAGAAATGTGTAAGAAGTTGTGACAGTTTCCAACGCATGGGCAGACCAACTGCCTCAGATCAGATTCCACTACAACCTCAAGTACATCTAGAGCCATTTGAAAAATGGGCTCTATATTTTTTTGGACCCACTAATCCGCCTTGTAAGGGTAAAAATTACATCTTAGTATGTACTGACTATGTAACTAAATGGGCTAAAGCAAAGGCACTTGTCAGAGAAACTAAGCAAATAGTGGTCAATTTCCTTTTTGAAGAAATATTTGTCAGATATGGAGTATTGTTATAGCATCATTTCTCACCTTCATATGATTCATGATTACTTTTATGGCTTTGGGCACCCATTCCTACAGACTTGGACAAAATTCACCAAAAAACAGTGTTAAATTCCCCATACGCGGTTATGCCTAGACTTTTCCGCGTGTATACGCGAGTCCACATGAAATTTCCCGCGTATGCCATTAAAATCATTAAAAATATATATAAAAATTCCCTATTTTCGGGCTGGGTTGATGGTTACTTTGGTAGTTCAACCACCCCAGCACATGGCCAACTGTTTCCAACTGTTGAAACTACTTTTAGGGAGTATAAAAGCCCCTCATGTGCATGGCCTAAAGGGGAGAGAGAAATTATTGATATTATACTCTGTTGGTATTCCCTATCCAAGTCTGAATTCCCATGCCTCTTGCACTTCCCAGTTCATTACAGGAAACCCTTGTTTCCTGGAGATGCTCATCTCTTTATATGTCATCTCGTATGCACCAGTTCGGAAGGAATCTTAGCGAGGCAAGGGTGGGACGGATCCAGACGACGGTCTGTTCAAAGATCATGGAAGGATTCAGGTGATCTCTCCACTCGTTATTTCTGTACATGCTATTTATAATACAGAAGAACCATCTTGTTCCCAAAATATACGTGTTATTGTCTGCTTGCATATATGAGAATACTGTTATTTAAGCATTTATTATGGTTTATCTAATGTTTCATATGGATTTCACTAACATTTAGAGTAGATATATGTTGTACAACCAGTTCTTCGTGCTTGTTTCTTCTTGTCTTTTAGGTTAAGAAGGAAGAAGGGTTGTTGGGGGTTTGGACTCCGCGGGATCTGCTTCAACCGTAGGACCTACAGGTAACTTCCTCGATCTACTATGTTTAGTTTTTCATGAACATGTATGGTTTTGTGAGTCCTTCTTAAGTGGCATGCCCTGCTCTGTGGAGGTTTAAACCCAACAAACCTCTAGGGTGATTTTCTCTGAAACAGAACTGGCGACTCCACTGGGGATCGCATTCTTGTGATTCCCCTATTGGGTGGTTTCAGTTGTTTGATAGGTTTCCAACAGTTTTAACTTTTATTT
The DNA here is from genome assembly GCA_034641835.2 of Pinus albicaulis. NCBI lineage: Eukaryota > Viridiplantae > Streptophyta > Pinopsida > Pinales > Pinaceae > Pinus > Pinus albicaulis. The sequence continues at coordinate 1,510,527,160 of CM076584.1, read as the reverse complement.
CCAATCTAGTTTACTCTTTATCGGTCAGACTGAAGTCCTGGTTTCTTATCCAGGCTTGATCCTTTTTGTTTTTCATTATTTACCTTTATATACGCACTTTTTTCTGCACACAGTCGCGTATACGCGCAAGTTTGTCTAAAGGGAGTCGCGTATACGCGTGTTTCCTTTAGCACAGTCGCGTATGCACGCTTGTTGCTAAACTGTAAAGTTGTGTATACCTAGGAAGATTTTGAAATTTTGGATTTCTTGGCTTTTTAGTCCTTTCTGTCTGTGGAGACCTGTTCCTGCAGTGTCTTTGTACCCTCTGGATTGTGAAGAAAGTGGTCTTTGGTCTTTTCTCTCTTTTGTTTGATTGAAAACTAGTCTTTTTGGCAAAGTGTTGTTTCTTGTGCTGGCATTTCTCGTTTGAGTACCAAGATCTCTTTCTGGGGATTCTTGGCTGTTCTGCTTCATCAGAACAGAGAGCTCCTGCTCATTTACTCTTTCCTATCTTTGTGTTTTGCTTTGAGCTACGATTTTTTCCCATTTCTTGGTTGGTTTTCTTGAGTTCAGTTGGCTAGGTCTTGTTGCAACTTTTGAAGAGTCTTTCTTGGTTCTTTGAAGTTTTTGTTTGTGGCAAGGTTGCACTATTCTTCTAGGCTGAGTGGCTGAGTTTTCTTGTCTTCTTTTGCTCATATTGATCTTGCTACTAGTTAGCCCTATAAGATTTGGAGCATTTTTGAAGTTTTTGCTTGAAATTCAGTGTTGTTTGGCTTGGAATTTTATAGTTTTACTTGGTCTTTTCGAACTCTTTTATAAAACTCAAAAGCTCAAAAAACATTTTGCTTTGTTGTTTGCTTTTGTTTTTGCATTTTTGTTTTTGTTTCTTTGTATCTTTTGAAGCTTTGTTGAGGTTTCTTGCCATTGGATTTTGGCTTGATTTTGGAAAGGAGTTGTCATTGATTTCTTCCTCTTGTTTTTAAGCGTTTTTGGTGTCTTCATATTAAGAGTTCTTGATTTTGGGAACTAGCTTTCTGGACAACCAAAAAAGAGATAAAACTGAAGGAATTTTGGGAAATTTCACTCTGCTTTAGGAGATTTTGCATCTTAGGATTTGCATGCTTGTAGTGATTTGCATTAGGTGCACTTAAGCATTTAGTCATTTTCATAGTTTTTGTGAGTGTGAGTTTGCTATCTGAAAAGAAAAATACAATTTTTAATCTTGTAGAACCTGTGTAGAAGTTTCTTTTCATCGAAAGAAAATAACTGCACTTGCATGTAGTTTGGTTTTTATTAATTTCTTTCTGCGTCAAAACATCATAAGTTTCATTTCCGCATCCCTTTGACTTAACATAACAGCCCATTAAAATAAGCGATATAATTTAAAATCGACTAGCAAGTTTTCTAAGTGTCATACACCAACTAGCTAGGTCGTAGGGCCTTGGATTAGGTGAGTGAAGAGTTAACTCTCCAAGGCCGCTCAAACAAAACATAGAAGTTGATTAATTGAGCGAAATCCAACTCCGTTAGGTGGACCGGGAAAGCTCTCCTCCAGAGAGTCAAGCGCGAGGGGAAGTGAAGGCTGAGAAGAGAGATACCCCCTCTCTAATTTGTTGAATCTGACCTCAAGACCATTCCGCCCGGCTTCTGACACGGATTGGTGCCCATAGTTGCCACTCCTAGGTTCCACACAGGTGACTGCGGGGGGGAATACCCGTGGTACCTGAGGCAAACGTCGCATCACTTTCAGCAGTACTTCTGGGGGGTGCCCTTGCGAAGCTTGGGTGCTTGAGCCGGCAAAGGCTGTCGTTAGGAGGTCGGCGTAACTATTTCTGTTACCTTCGCTAGTAGGCCTGGGCCGTAATTATCCCAGACTGCTTTCGGGAGGTCCTATATTTCGCTTTCCTGTGTTTTGGTGTCCGGTCCTCATCACCCGGAGCGGAAATACTTGAAGGCTGTTTGCTTGATTGTATCTCAGGGATTTTTCTTATAGTGAGTGCTCTTTGCTCCTAGCTTGCTTAGCTTTATATTTTTTGAGTCTAATTAAAATTTGTTAAAGTGGCTGATCAAGCGCCTCGTCGATCGAGGAGAATCCGGGGGTTATCTCCTGAGAGTCCAAAGCCTTCTTCGAGAAGGCGTAGGAGTGATTTAGCAGGTGGTTACCACCCTGTGACATCTGACGCAGTGGAGAGAGATCCTCCACAAGGGTCTGAAGGTTTCATAGCTGATTCTGGTGTCGGTTCCGAGAGGAGCGTTCCGCTCACCTCGCGAGTTTTATTTCCTCAGGAAGAAGATTTTCAAATCGAGGAATTACCTGAACCTCCTGGGTCAGGTCCATCTCCTCTTCCTCCTGATTATCCGTTCGTTGTTCAATACATCGGACCTGAGTCAGAGAGACCAGAATATCCTCCATATTATTCATACCTTTCGATGGCCACGACTGGGAACACGGCTTCTGCTATGAGTGTTGCAGGCATTCAGACTCTTACTTCTGTTGAAGGAGAGGGCACTATTGCTTTATCTTCGATTGCTTCTAGTGCTGTTGTGTTTGGCTCTGGTTTCACCCAAGCACATGCTTCTCATTCTGGTCCCTTTTGTTTCGGAATGCCCACTAGTGGGATTCCTTCTTTTTCCTTTTCTGCTGCTACAGCTGGATCTACACCCATGTCTTCCATGGCTAGTGGATCAGCTTCTTTTCAGGGGTTCCCCTTTGGAACTGGGCACATTCCTAGTTCCAATCCTTCTTTAGGGTCCTTTCCGTTTACTTCTCAGACCCAGAGTTTCAACCCTTGGTCTGGAGGTCATAATTCGACCACTTTTACAGGTTTGAACCCTGTATTCACTACAGTGGGGGCGGGGAATCAATTTTACGCTGGTCACCAAGGGAATACTTCTTTCCCTTCGTCGAGTGCTTATCAGACCTTTTCTCCTCTTTCTAATGCCTGGAACCCCTATCAGGGGCTTTCCTCTTCATTTCATACTTCAGCGGGGGGAACTGGTCTGGGCTTTGGTAACTCTGCATTGGGAGGAGGTTCTTCTCCTTTATCTACGAGTCCTTTTTGGCAACCTGGTGCCTCATCAAATCCAGGGTATTCTTTTCAGAATGTTGGGAATCCATCCCATCAAGGATGGAATCCTTAGGCTCCACCTCGCTTACCTTTTCTAGCAACATTAAACTTGCCAGATCTGTCGAAGTTGACTAATGATCCGATTCGTTATAGTCCAGGGTGGCCTCCGGTTCCCACCAAACTTCCTTCATACATTCCAAAGTTTGAAGGTAAGAATGGAGAAGATCCGGCTGACCATATTACTACTTTCCATTTATGGTGTTCTTCGAACTCCCTGATCTATGATTCGATTAGGTTGAGATTATTTCAACGCACCTTAACTGGAAACGCTGCCAAATGGTATATTGAGCTAACTGGGGGCAGTTTTGCTACATTTGGAGAACTGGCTGTTACATTTCTGAACCATTTTCAGTTGCCTGTCCGATATGACGCTGGGACTGAACTCCTAGCTAATTTTAAAAAGGACGATGCAACCCACATTTCTGACCATATTCAGGAATGGAGGAGAAGGAAGAGACTTATCAAAGCTCATATTCCAGGTGAATTCCTTTTGGAATGGTTTCTGAAATCCCTGCAGTCAGATATTTTGAAATATGTATCCCTCTCCGGGGTATTTTCCGAGGAGCAGGCCATTTTTAGGGCCCAGCAGCTTGAGTTGATCTATTCTCAGTCTGGGGTCCTCCATAAGTATCTGCCCAGTGCTCCTCGCTCCAAATTATATTTATCTAAAACTAAGCCCGATCCTCATGGTTACAGACTGATTGGATCGATCAACAGTGGTGCAGCCAGCCTGCTTACTCAACTGCAGCAGTTGTCTTTGCAATCTGCTCCTTCTGGTCAGGCTGGGCCTGCTGAGTCATCACCTTCCTAGTCTTTGTCCATAAATGTTGTCCAAGCTTCTAATCCCAAAGGAAATCAACAATCCGAAGGGAAGAAGAAGGGACGAAATAATAAGAAAAAGGGCAAGAACGGGAAGGGTAATGCAAATAAAACCAACGAGCATGTTGGTGAGGGTCCAAAGGAGAAAAGGAAAGTGAAGTTTCCATGCAAGCTATGTGCTGGAGACCATCTTACGCACCTTTGCCCTAAAATTCAGGATGCGCGGCGCTTGTTAGCCCAGCAGGGTTCTTCTAGTTCCCAGGCTGTGTTAACAAACCCTTTTCCCCAAGGGCAACAATTAGTTGTTGGCGCGAATCAAAATCCTGGGGCTTCCTCTGGGGGCACCCAGGAGGGGGAAATTCCATCGAACATTTTCATGATGAGTGCTCACGCGGATATCGCTACGAGATCCCGTGATTATGGCGGAGAAGAGTCTTCGAAAGCTAAGGATGTTCCTGATGCTACTGAGCCGCTTCACATTACGAAGCCTACTGTTGAGTCTATGCCTCGGATGCCCAAAGCATCTTCTAAGCAATCAACGATTAATCCAAATGCTAGGGCTGCCCAGAACTACTCGATTGTGGAAGATCTGGCGCAGAGTCCTTGTGCTATGTCAGCTTTAGAGGTACTCCAGTCTTGTCCGGCTCAGCGCAGTGCTTTGCTCACTGCCATTGGGGCTATTGATCCAAAAAATTCTCTTCTGATTACTTTTGATATGTCTAATTTTAAGAAGAGACTTCCTCATCACATGGCTTTTCATATTAAATCATCGTACCGGAAGTGTAACATCTTTCGGACGGTTGTTGATGAGGGTGCTTCCACATGCGTGATGTCTCTCACATGTTGGAAGACAATTGGATCTCCCAAAGCTGTTCCATCTACCACTCTTCTAACTGCGTTCGATGGTCATTCTCACAGACCCCATGGTATTGTCCTAGCTTTTCCCATCTGTGTTGGGGGAAAAACTATCAATATATAGGTTGAGGTAGTGGATGCAAGCTTGGACTACAACCTTCTGTTGGGGAGAAACTGGATTTATGAGATGGATGCCATTTCATCCTCACTATTTCGGATTATATGTTTCCCTCACGAAGGGAGGATCGTTACAGTGGATCAATTGGACTGTCCTCCTGTAGACCCGAATGCGTCTACTGACTCATCTGTTCCTAAGTTGGATAATACTAAGGCGCCTGTTGAGAATTTAGGAGTTGGAATGTATTCTTCCTTGATGGTTACTTTCGATATTCCTCCTCCTACGGTTCATATTAATGCAATTTCATCCTCCAAGGCTCCTCTTCGAAGAGAGTTCTTCAGAACTCATTATTTTTCAGACCCTTGGACCTTACCTTCCCCTACTTCCACATTAGCGGAAGGTCAAGTGGGTGGAATGGCATTTCCTATTTCTGCAGCTGAGATTGCTTATCAGTCTATTGTTGACTCTTCAGAATCCATCCCAGCTCCTCTGTCACCGGAAGAGTTTGATGGAGATGTGGCTCCGGCTTGGACACTTAGTTCTTCTTCTGCCCAGGATTGCCTTGATACCACTCTTCCATCTGAAGAGGCCATCCTGGAAGCCATGACTGGTATAGATATACCATGGGATGACTTGCATCATCGGTGTTACTTTTTACCTGACTTGAGCGAAGTTGAAACTAGTTTCCCAAGTCCTCAGTCTCTTGGTCCTGTTCGCCCAGTCTTGAACCCTTTAGCACCAACACAGGTTTATGCTGAAGGGAACATGGCTGTGATTTCTCCTACTATCCCGGTGAACATTTCCAGGGATCCCAATATTATCGAGAATGTCTTCATCGGATCTGAATAGTCCCGTGAAGAGGTTCAAATTTATACCGAGCTCTTTAAAGAGTATAGGGATGTATTCGCTTGGTCTTATGAGGAAATGCCTGGTATAGACCCATCTATTGTCCAGCATGAGATCAAGACTTATGAAAACGCTAAACCAGTGAGGCAAAAACTTCATCCGGTCAATCCTAGGAAGGTAGCAGCTATCAAAGCTGAGGTTGAGAAGCTGCTTAAGGCGGGATTCATTTTCCCTATTCCTTTGACTGAATGGGTTTCAAACCCCGTTCCCGTAGATAAAAATCAAGGAATGATTCGAGTTTGCATCGATTTCAGAGACCTAAATAAATCATGTCCTAAAGATAATTACCCCACACCATTTATCGATCAGATCATTGATGAGCGTGTCGGTAATGAGATTTTCTCCTTCATGGACGGTTTCTTTGGATATAATCAGATTACTATCCGTCCTGAAGATCAGCATAAGACTTCCTTTATTTGTCCCTGGGGTACATTTTCATACAAGAAGATGCCTTTTGGTCTTAAAAATTCTGGGGCTACCTTTCAGTGGGCCATGTCATATGCCTTCCACGACATCAAAAAGATTATTGAGGCGTATTTGGATGATTTAGCTACTCATTCTCGAAAGAGGATGGATCATCCTGCTCACCTCCGGCAAATATTTGAACGATGTCAGTTCTATAAGATTAGATTGAATCCGAACAAGTGTGTTTTCGCGGTTACATCTGGTCGGTTATTGGGATTCATTGTTTCTAAGGAAGGGATTAGGGTAGATCCCTTCAAGGTTGAGGCAATACTTCGGTTGCCTCCCCCGTCCTCTATTCGTCAGCTTCAAAGTCTTCAAGGAAAGTCTAATTTTCTTCGGAGATTTATCGTAAATTATGCTGAAGTTACAAAGTGATTTATGAGATTGTTGAAGAAGGGAGTTCCATTTCTTTGGGATGACTTCGCTCAACACTCATTCGATGCTTTGAAAAAAGCATTGACCTCTGCTCCTTTATTGAGTCCACCTGATTATAGCAGGGATTTCCTTTTGTATCTGGAAGCAGCGGAATCTACCATCGGTATGGTTCTGGTTCAGGAGGATGATGCTCTTGCAGAGCATGTTATATACTACCTTAGTCGAGGCTTGGCAGGACCTAAACTCTAGTACACTCCGATATAAAAGTTAGCTTTAGCAGCAGTTCATGCTGTGCAGCGACTCCGGCATTACATTATTCTTCGAAAAACTTATGTTTTGGCAGCAGCCAATCCATTTCAATTTGTCCTCAGTAGGCGAGTGATTGGGGGCAAATACAATAGATGGATTGTGATTTTATAGGAATTTGATCTTGAGTTTATGTCTGCCAAGTCCAAGAAATCATTAGTTTTCGCAAAATTTATCTCCGAGTTGCCCTGTGGGGAGGAGATGATCTATGATGAATCCTTTCCGGATGAGCATTTGTTTCTTATCTCTTCACAGGATCCTTGGTACGGAGATATCATTGTGTATCTCCAGACTGCGAAGTTTCCCTCTACTTTTTCGAAAGATGAGCGTCGTAAGTTGCGTCACTTGGCCAAGAATTATTTGATTATTGGTGATGCTTTATACCGTCGAGGGGTTGATTCAATCCTGAGACGCTGCTTAACTCTCGAAGAAGCTGAGGCTGTGCTGAATGATTCCCACAGTGGAGCTTGTGGGGGTCATTTATCTGGGCTTGCTACAGCCCAAAAGATCTTGCGTGCAGGGTAGTTTTGGCCCTCGATTTTCAAGGATTGTATCGAATCGGTCAAAAAGTGTCATCCATGTCAAGTCTATACTCGAAAAATGTGCGCTCATCCAGCTCCGCTTTTTCCAGTCATTACTGTCGATCCCTTTACAAACTGGGGTATTGATTATACTACTTGTAACCCGCCTTCAGCTAAAGGTCACAAGTACATTATTGTAGCAGTAGACTACTTTACGAAGTGGGTCGAGGCTATGCCTACTTTTGGGAATGATGGTGAGACTACAGCTCTTTTCCTTTTCAACCAGGTTATTGCTCGTTTTGGTATTCCTAGAGAGATTGTCACTGACCATGGCAGTCATTTTTAGAATAGTATGATGGCTGAGTTGGCTCTCAAATTGGGTTTCCGGCAGGAGCATTCATCTCCATATTATCCTCAAGCCAATGGGCAAGTGGAAGCCGTGAATAAATCCTTGAAGACAATTCTTCAAAGGACAATTGATAAAGCTAGATCCAACTAGCATATTATGCTATATCCTGCACTTTGGGCATACAGGACGTCAGTGAAAACTGCAACTGGCTTTACTCTGTTTTAGCTAGTGCATGGGGTGGAATCCGTATTTCCCATTGAATGTGAGATTCCTTCTCTTAAGTTAGTTGTTGAACTTCTTCCTGACACTTATAGTCTTGAAGAACGGCTCCTTCATCTGGAACATCTCGATGAGCAGCGTCGGGATGCTGCCACGATGAATGAAGCGCATAAAAAACGAGTTAAAGTTCAGTACGATAAGGCGGTCAAACCCAGGGTTTTTTCGGAAGGTGACCTTGTCTTGGTCTATGCCCAAGAAAAAGATGCCCTGGGGGCAGGAAAGTTTAAGTCTATGTGGTATGGCCCCTTCATCGTTAAAAAAGTCCTTAAAAAAGGAGCGTATACCTTGGGTGATTTTGAAGGGAATGAGTTGCCAGAGCCCCGAAATGGGCTCTATTTGAAGAAGTATTATGCCTAGGCTTTGGCCTGGCATGTTGCTTTTGTATATAGTAGTTTTGTTTTGTACATATCTAGTTGATTTTCGATCTTTGATGAGTTGGTGATGTTTTTTATCTGCTTTGGCAGGTTGTGTCAGATGTCATGAGTCATTTTGGTTTCACCGATGGTGCTAGTAGACACACCCGGAACTTAGCGTCCATGGCTTGGGTGCTTCATTATCCTTCTGGTCAGCTGTTAGTATCAAGAGGGGTCTGCATTGGTCCCGCTTCCAATAATATAGCAGAATACACTGCAGTTGTTTATCTACTCTCGGAGGCAATATCTTTGGGTGTTGATTCGTTGGTAGTTTTCTTAGACTCTCAGCTGGTGGTGTCGCAATTGAACAATACTTATCGGGTTCGAGACCCATTTTTATTACGATTGTTCTTGAGGGTACGTTTGTTACAAAGATCATTTTATTTTTTAACTTTCATTCATATTCCTCGAGCTGACAATTGGTTAGCAGACTCATTAGCTAATCAGGCACTGGATTGGCATTTCAATCATTCCATACAATAAAATTTAATCATCAAAAACATCATACACTTTGATACATTTATCACATCACATCAAATATCGTTGTATATATATCATCAGAGTGTTCAAAAACTTTACAAAATTTGGATCCATAAGGTCATACAAAATTTGGGCTTATGCCCGATCATGTTCAGTCTCAAAAAAGAATATACAGTCATCTAATACATAACATCTATCTACTCCTGAGGTCCCTGCCCAGAAGTCGTGTTCCTATAGAATGTGACCGTTGTGGCAACTCGGCGGAATAACCGTACCCAGTCTCGGGGCACTCCTACCACCCGTCTCTGGATGGCTTCCGGCAGATCTTCCATGGCAGCCATAGGTATTTGGCGAGTTAACACCTCCAAGTTCCTCTGTACAGCCTGGAGGGTCCTTTCTGAATCCACTGTATCTGCTTCGCCCCTGCGACGCTTATGGCGCAGGAAACCCTTAGGTCGAACTGGTCTAATATCTGTATCATGATCATGTTTACATTTTCAGTCATTATGAATTCAATCAAAAACATGTTTGTTTTCATTTTTTCATACATATTTGAAAAAATCCAAAAAAAATTATATAAGTCAAAAAATTTTGCAAACTTACCGACTGTGCCCCATGTTGTGCCTGGTGGAAGAACAAGATCTGGATCTCCATGAAAGTCCATCCCGGCATAGGGATAGTTGTCCACAGCGATGATTTGCTCTCCCCACCAAAGGAAGAACTCATCATCCCAAGTGGTCTGGGGAACTTCACTTCCCCCTAATCTCTTCATCATGTCCGCCCAACGGGCAATTCTTGGGTCTCTCGGGCTGCTGATGGTAGAGATAACTCTGGGTCTCAATGCTGGTATCTTCTCAAAGAAGAATGTCATCAAAATAGTACCGTATCCAAAGTGTTTGGTCTTTGCTTGGCGGATTGAGGTCAATTGTTGCTTCATGTTCAGTAATAGGGTTGTGCACCAATCATACACATGAGTCAAGCATTCCATTGCTATGCTCATTTGCGTCCTGGACGCCTGATGTAGGGAGGCAAATCCTGCCACTCTGCCAATGGTGAAAAGGAGGATTTTCATGTGCAAATCCCTTAAATCTTTAATTGCAATCTGAGTTCCAACTTTCTTGGAACCCTCTACGCAATACACGTGGACATAATCTTCCACGGTTAGCCCTCCCAGGGGCTTCCCGTGCAAGTCTACTGGTTCCCCCCTCCGGGAGAGTCCAGTGATAAAATATATGTCTTCCACTTCAATGCGTACTAGCATCCGATCTATCATAAAGCAGTCCTCTTCCGGTTCCCAATAATTGACGAGCATTTCTAGCAACCGGACATTGCTTTTCATATTTGGCATTTTGAAAAATTTGAACAATCCGCAATTTCGAAGAATATTTTGCGATGCTCGATCTTGCATGACCTCTTGATCAATTGCACTGTGTTCACGCTCTCTCCATGAGATTTTCATCCTATCAAAATTCAACAAATCCTTCATTAGCCACGCATTTTTCATTTGGGCCTGCGCATACGCGGCTTTCTTTATGCACAGTCGCGTGTATACGCGACTTTCCTGCTACCAACCCGCGTATGCACAAACCCGTGTTTTTGGGAAAGGGTTTCTGTGGTGAAAATCACTAAATTTTAATTTATAAATGAACAAAATGATTTGCAAGGATGATTGAGAAGCTTACCTGAAAAATTTGGTGCGATTCGACGGTCGGTTGTTCCTGATTTGACGAAAGAAGTTTTTTGCTCCAGAGCACTTTTTTCCAAATCAGCAATGTAATAATGAACCAAACATGAGGTAATTTGTCTATTTATGCCTAAAAAGTTGAAAATTTTCGCAAAAACTTGTTATGCTTATTTTTTCAATCTATCTTAAGCTGCACAACCCGGATTCTTGGAAGTGCCCAGTTTGGTATGTTTTCAGGTACATTTTGACGAATTTGAGATTTTTCCCGGTTTTTTTATCCATGATTAACTGACTCATCATGACAGGTATATGATCTTCACTGGCATATAGGTTAGGGAAATCACTTTCCGCTGCATCTTGCATACTAGCCTTCATACTGATCACCTGCCATAGGGTCGATCCCATCAGGTCATGACTATTATACCCATTTCACTCGCCGATTATTTAATCATGACTTGGTGGTAGAGCCTTCCTTTACATGGGCTTCCTAGTTAGTTCCTCGCTATCACTTGTTGCCCATGCTACGTTTTATGTAGGCTCGAGAGTCCTCTTTAGTCCCGCCATGACTTATGTGTTGAAGCTTCATTCTTCTTCCTCCTCACTATCATTTTTCTGGCTATTACCCTAGAGGCTCCCTGGTGTCGTTAAGTTGTATTACTGCATTGCATATTGGCTACTTGTTTATCCTGGCCTTTAGCTGGCTTCATTTGGACTCAGTGTTTAAGCCAACTTTTGACCTTGACTATTTGTACAAGTTAACCATTGCATGCACTTAGCTATCACGACTTGACACCCTTTTATCCATGGATGGAACGTTCCTTTGAGTATCGCTTACCAGTTTCTGCCACCTTGCATTGAGCATAGGATTGTTCCAATCCCAGGAACTAGTGCATCTGATTTTTGATACTCATTCTATCCATTGTACCATAGCATTCTTTTATTATTTTTCAGGCTTATTATATGAAAAAGAAAAAAAAATCAAATATAACAAAAAAGAGCGGGAACTGGATGTATCTTCGTTGTTTTGATGGCAGTACATAGTCAGTTTGTCGCCCTTGAACAAAGCACATATACTTATATATTTTTCCTACATTTGGGATGGTTTTAGTTTTGACCTAGGTTCAGCCTTTACCTTGTTTCAATTGTCAGTCCTCCCCTGGTTGGTTATCTCTTCCAATCATATGGAGAGTTTTTTCTGCCTCTTGCATAACAGACTTATACAGTGTCACTTTTTACTGCCATGGTCATCATGAGTCGTGCTATTGTTTAAGGGAAGTCTAACCAGATTCGGCCATTATGCGGTGTCTCTTGACTCATTATTCAGTCGGCCTTCCCGGTTTTGTCAATATCTTGTTCTATCACATCAGATGTTCTGGTCTTCTGCTCGTGCTGGTTTGAGAAGGTCCCCATTGACTTCTTGCTGGCGGGTTTGTCTCTTATCGACTACGACACATTGCTCTGAGAGCAAACCTAGAGCCGCACCCTGGCCCTATTTCCATCATTTATAGGTGACCTTGTGCTCAGCATTTGATCATCATTATGGGTCTTTGACTGAGTGGTTTCCCCTGTGTTCGACGTCAGCACACATTATCACACTTGGGATTCGTGCAGTACCTTGATTTCCATTTGACCCTATCGATGGATTTCTCGCCTCTGTGTCAGCTTTCATTATTGGTTGGTTCATAGGGTTTCTTCCGTGCGCTAGCTTCATCTTGTGCACGTCGGAAACGTACTTCGGTTTTGGTTCCATCACTCTACTTCGTCCGATTCCTTCCAAATCTTGGCCTGCGGGTTACACTCGCGCTGGACTAATGTGGGATGCCTTAATGCCTTCCTTCCAGCAGATCTTTTCCCATCGACTCCGACTCATTGCTCTGGGAATAAGGTCTAGAGTCTTTTTGTCAGTACCTTAGGGTTTGCAGTCATCAGTGGTAGACTCTTCGCTATCGACGGTGGGGATTCATCATTTCCTCCTGATTGGTAGATTCTTTCAAGTGTTCGACTTCAACTCATTCATTCGCACTTGTTAGATTGTATTGGGGCACCTTGACACTCATTATCATTATCGGTGGGTTGTCTCGCGTTGGTTAATGGTATACATCATTGACCGGTAATCCAACGATTTCTCACATGGTTGACTTCAGCTCATTTATTCCCATTGTGTAGAATTGTGCCATAGTGATCGGTGAAGACCTCGGGTTGCATCAACATTTCTCGGTTCACTTTTGACATTCCATTCAGTTTCTGCCAGTGATGCCGTCCACCCTTATATGTTACAGTTCAGTACAACAACATCCTATATGTTGGCTCCCGAGTTGCGTGATTGTACCGTTTGTTCCACCTCTTATGATTCGGTACTTGGAGATTCAGTTGCTTATATGATCAGACATCCAGTTGCACCATCCTTGATCGGCTTTCTATATGTGATACTTGGACATTGATTCAGACTTACATTTTTGGGCCATGCTCAGATGATTCATTGTGTACTTTCAGTTCAACTATACTTGTATACATGTTGGATCTATTCAATACTTTCTATATGATGTATTTTTGACTGAGCATGGGTATGCCCGCCTCAGCATGAGTTGACTCTCTATTTTCTTTCATTGGTTTTTGGCAGGCTAAAATATGGTGAAGTCCTCTCTTGTCCTTGCGAAGTTCTTTCTATGTGCATAATACATTTCGGCCATCATGTACCCCTTCTGACCTCATATATTAGGGGGCATCTGTTATAGCATCATTTCTCACCTTCATATGATTCATGATTGCTTTTATGGCTTTGGGCACCCATTCCTACAGACTTGGACAAAATTCACTAAAAAACAAT